>JAVANC010000012.1:12234684-12402016 GCA_033319125.1 Parnassius glacialis
GAGCCTGCCCGGCGGGAGATCTCCCCTTTTCCTTCCACCCGCCACACTTCTAATCTCCAGTTCAATTTGTCGTCTCATATAGTACTCACGGAATGTAAGAATGTAATGTAAGTATATAATATACTTAACGTTAAATATGAATTTCGTGAGAAAATGGTAAGTCCTCGATCTACCAAAGTTACCGACATATATTATGTTATGATATATACGATTACACACAGACAGTTTTTTGTAGTTCATTGCATAAATCAAAAAATTATAACCATCTCATATTGTAGTAATCTCTCAAGTTAAGGGAATACCATGATGTATAAATATGCTATGCCATGCCAAGGTGCCAAAATCATGCTAGAATTTGATTTTCGGGCAAAGATCCGTATAAAAATTATAAATCATTTGAAACCAGTTTATAACCAATATCATTTAATATCGAGATTTTATTGTAATAATAAAACGTTTTAAAACTATTAATTGCATCAGGGCCGCGTTATTATTATTAATTGATACGTGGTAGAATTTAGCTATACTATGAAATGGTGTGGCTGCTATTTTTTTCTATTTACAATTTTAATACATAGTTGTTATAATTCGAATCTACTAACCTATTGCATGGGATTGCATATGTTTTAAGTACCAAATCATTTACATAAATCTTTGTATTTAAATGAAATGTAAACTAACTCTTTACTGCGAATGAGAAATTTGTACCCTTTTTAGTTTTAAACACACTATATATTAGATTTAAACTCAAGCTTTGATCTATATCGTATCTTATTACACACCTCTTGTTTTACGAAAAGTACTTATGGCTCAATTGAAATACCGGTATAGTTTCAGATAATTGTAACAAAATTTTGTTCTAAATATAATATTAAAATTCATTATTATCATCATTACTACAGCTTTCAAAAGTACACAACTGAATATAGCCTCCCTAGATTCATATTTTTTTTTTTTAGAAAGAAGGGTGACAAAGGTTGACAATGACCACCTAATTGTAAGTGGATACTATGGTCATAACACCTACATACATTAGAATAAGAATGCAGATGGATGGTCACCCCTGATGACTAATATTCCAGGAGGGATTGGTGCATTGATACAGAAAACTATTCCTCCTCAATATTTTATGCGATTCTCTTCAAATTATCCTACGGATGATATAAATTCATCATTATAAACTGTATAAAATTTCTCCCAATGGTAAAGAAACCGAAACGGAGACATGGCAGAATGATGTCACTCCATAAGTGTCGGACGTAAATTTTCTAATTTCTACAAACCAAGTGGAAGACTTTAAAGACATTACCGCGGAAATGGCCCGTGATACTTAATTATTCACAAAGTAATTGTCACTTTGATTCAGAGAATATTTTCATGGAACAAAAAATTCTGGCATAATATTTTTAATTATATATCTTTAAACTGTATTTTTCTTTACTAGTATAAACACAATAAAATTTTAGAAAATATTCATTAATTTATTCATTATGCCCTATCAAATGCCTACAGCTGAACACAGGTATCCATCATAGATTGCCTAAAAAGCCCAGTCGGCGAGTATGAAAAATTTCGTTATTTCGTACAATCATCCGTCATTACGTGTATCTGTCAGTCGCACTATATGTTATCGTCACGCTTTCACATATGCGGTGACCGCCATCATCAGATATTGCGAATCTTTTAGAGCCGTGGTAGTTAAGAGATCCCCGTCAGCACCAATGAAATTAATAATTACAATTTTATGTGCTGATTTTAAAATAATAAACACGCATTGTAGCAGCACGTCGGAAAAATGACCACGTCCATAATCGCCCAGTGCAATAAGATCGTCGGACATACACTATAATTAATTGTCTATTTTATTATGTTAGTTGCAAATACTTATAAAACACGGTCTAGCTCCATGATAAAATGAATATTAAAAAGTATTCAATTAACCGCCGCCGTAGAATTAGTAATAGATGGACATAGTATGCAAGTGAGAAGAATATTTGTTATGGAAATATAGCAAAATAGAAAAGGGTAAATCTCATGACTTTGTAACCGATTTTGAATGACAAGTCGGCACAAGTTGGCACGCAGAAAATAATCTCCTAGATATTTTGTAATTTTTTAGAGTATTTTACTATGATTTTTATCCGGTAATGGTTTTCCGAAATTATTTATTTCTTATGTGGGTGACTGTGATGATAATAAAATAAATAATCCTGATAATTGCACATTTTACAGGTAAATTCTCAAGACGTCATCAAGAGACTGTAAGACGCATCTGTTTTTGGTTAAAATTTATGTAATTTACTGTTTAAAATATACATAGAATATTTTCAATTATTGTGTTAATTTTGATATTCTGCAAAGAAACAAGTCACATTGTAAATAATTCGGTAAACATATTTTTATAGAAATTATATCTAAATATTTTAGACTGACTAAACTATATCAAAATAAATGTAAATATTTATCTTGAATGCTTATAATGAATCGGTAGACTTGCCCACACAACAAGAAGAGGAATGCAAATAAATGCTCGATTTGCGTTCTAAAATGTTATTTTATATTGCGTTTTATCAAACAGATTCCCCCTTAATTTTATAATTAAAAAAATGTTTGAGGTTTATTAGGCTGGTTGGTTGCAATGGAAAAGAAGAATTTAAAAATTTGCAGCAACCATTATCTTGACAAGTATAAAAGCAAAAGTAGGATTTCAACAATTATATTAAAGGGAGCCTTTTTTACATTATTTGTACCAGTAAGTATAATAGTATTATAATATGACTTCAAAAATGTAAAATTTGGCGACCTTATCGCTACGTAGCGATCTCTTTCAGGCAACCAAAGGTGTATAGAAATAAAACAATGAATACTAGGTAGGTGGTGCAATATAAATATATAAAATATAATATCAATACTTGCGATATATAGACAATAAATGAAATATAATAACATATAAACAGCTAAACATTATCATCAATACAGCCCTTCACAAGTCCACTGCTGAACATAGACCTCCCCCAAGGAATGCCACAAAGCACGGTCCTGAGTCACCTGCATCCATCGACTTCCTACATGTCTCACCAGGTCGTCACTCCATCTAGTGGGGGGTCGCACTACACTTCGCATACCGGTACGAGGCTGCCACTCGAGAACCTTTCTTCCCCATCAATTGTCGGGACTTCGAGCTATATGGCCGGCCCACTGCCACTTCAGCTTACTACTACGTTGGGCTATGTTGGTTACTCAAGTTCTACTGCGGATATCCTCATTTCTAAGATTATCATGCAGATACACCCCAAACATGACCCTCTCCATAGCTCGCTGAGCGACCTTGAGTTTACTCATACGGCCAGCAGTGAAGGACCACGTCTCAGATCCGTAAGTCATCACTGGCAACACGCACTGGTTGTACAATTTCGTTTTTAGGTTTTGAGGTATGTCTAACGAGATGTGTCATAGTTTCCCGAACGCTGCCCAGCCGAGTTGAATTCGTCGATTGACCTCTCGGTCGAAGTTGGACTTACCTAGTCGGACTATTTGTTCCAGGTAAACATACTCGTCAATAACTTCGAGCTTAGTGCTCCCAACAACTACCGGCATATTTTTTTATAGTATAGGGTGACAAACGAGCACACAGTCCACCTGATGGTAAGTGGCTGCTGTGGCCCATAGACATTACATTTATCCTCGTTTGCGAATCAATATGCTAATGCGTTGCCACCCGTGAGGACTAAGATGGAATGCCTCGTTTCCAGTAAAAAGGTCTCCGGTTCTCTACACTCACCATACGAAACACAGCAGTGTTAAGCTGCTATTTGACGCTGGTATTCTGTGAGAGCGTGGTCCTTCCCCGGTCGAGCCGACCCATGCGTGACACAACTATACTACTAATATAGCTGCAGCATGGCTCTACCACGTACAAAAAACATGACATGGACGTTAAACATGATTTTTGTTTTGTCCATGTTCATCTTAAGACCTATCCGTTGGGAGACACAATTGAGGTCATTGAGCATAATGCTTAGTTCCTCCAGCGATTCTGCCATAAATACTATATCGTCGGCAAATCCAAGGTGAGTGATGTACTCGCCATTGATGTTAATACCGCATCCTTTCCAATCCAAAAGCTTAAAAACGTCTTCCAATGCAGCGGTGAAGAGTTTCGGGGATATAACATCACCCTGTCTTACACCTTTCTGCAGTTGGATAGGTTTCGTACTTTGATTCTGTACTCGGATTGCCATCGTAGCTCTACTCTACAAACACTTTAGAACTTCGATATATCGACAGTCAACTCGAGACTGCATCACTGCCCAAATTTCAACCGAATCAAAGGCTTTCTCATAGTCCACATACGCAAGGTAAAGTGGCAGATTATACTCCTCTGTTTTCTGTACAATTTGCCGAAGGGTGTGTGTGTGGTCTATGTTACTAAAGGCTTTTCGGAAACCGGCTTGTTCGGGAGGCTGGAAGTCGTCAAGTCTGCATGCGAGACGATTCGTGATGACTCTCGAAAACAGCACGTAGATGCGGCTCAGAAGGAAAATCGGTCTGTAGTTCTTTAAGAGAGCGTTGTCACCTTTCTTGAAAAATAAGACCACCGCACTTCTGCTCCACGCCTCCGGTGTAATGCCACCATGGATGACGGAATTAAAGAGCTTCTGAAGGACTTCAAGTACCGGTTTTCTACCCGCTTTCAGAAGCTCCGCTGTTATTCCATCCTCACCCGGAGACTTGCTGTTTTAAAGTGCTGGAAAGCCATTCTAATCTCACTCAGACTGACGTCCGGGATATCTTCGAAATAGTGTCGGATAAGACTCGCTCTTGGATCGTTACTCACACTTTCGTGTGGCTCCAATGATGAAGGTTACACTTGCCCATAGAACCTCTCAATCTCACTCAAAATATCAGTTGTCCCGGAAACGATGCTGCCACACTCGGTCTTCAGCTATGGTAGTTGGCTTTTTCTGGCGGACAGATCTCTGGCAAAGACTTTGGAGCAATGGTTCCACTCGATCGCTTTTTCAATATAAGCTGTATTGAAGTTGCGTAAGTCCAGCCACATGCATTTGAAGATCTGTCTGTTCAGTTACCTGTATGCTGTAATAAGTAAATCTGTTGAAGAGTGTAGCTTCATCTCCCGTCTAACAGCATGAGATTAGGAGTATGATCGGAGAGTTTTTGTGTTCTTCTGCGGCGGGTCTTGCAAAACTTAGCTCCGACTGCGTGGACAGTTTCCACGAGCTTGTCATTCATATCGTCCACTGCATTGCAATCTTCTTGGCACTGATAACGGTTTCGTAGATCGAGCTGAAAAGTTTCGGGACTTTGGATTAGAGCACGATATATAGCTTATACATGAAATGATATAAATTTCTAATACATAATAAATGATATAGCTGTAGTACATTCAAGAAAAAAAGTCTTGATATTATTCTATTGATGATGATGAACCAAAATATGTATTTATTTAAAAACCAAAAAAATATATAACCTTACTTAATGACACTAGTACAATATTCATAGCATTGCGCTATTTTACCTAAAGAGTTGAGCGGAGCTTCGGATTATATTTCCATGTCACAATGACAAAAGTTAGCGTAATTAGTTATAGATATTTAGTAATGTTCGAGAGGTGCCGCTAGACGACTGCGCATAATAGGCGCGGTACAGAGTGCCATTATAGTAAAAATTCTATAGTATTTAATACTCACAACGCCCGATGCCCGATTCATGCTTGATATCCGACGACATTGCGCCGAGGGCTTGAGAGCGTGGTTCGTGTGAGCTTACTGCACATCAAACTATTATTATATGCATTTACAGAAGCCCGAGAAATAACAGTCAATTCTATGATATATTTTTAGTAAAATAGATACAGTGCTAGAACAAATTTGTTTCAAACTAAATAAAAAAGTAATAATTTGTGGCGACTTTAATATTGACATAATAAAAACTAATAAATACTCTTTACAATTTACACAATTAATGAATAGTTATAATTTAAAATTGGAAATTGACAAACCGACAAGAATCTGTAGCGCCCCTTGCATAGATAATATAATACACAATGTTGGGAAAGGGACAAGTGATATTTTAGACTTAGGACTTTCGGATCATACTGCTCAGGTATTTAAGTTTTCAGTGAAAACAACATGCACATTAAAATATTGGTATACAAAACGACGAGATTATTCAACAGAAAACTTAAATAAATTCAAATATTACATAGATAAAATTAGATTTACAG
Source organism: Parnassius glacialis (assembly GCA_033319125.1). Classification (NCBI taxonomy): domain Eukaryota; kingdom Metazoa; phylum Arthropoda; class Insecta; order Lepidoptera; family Papilionidae; genus Parnassius; species Parnassius glacialis. Next base: position 12,240,932 of record JAVANC010000012.1, read on the forward strand.
ATGTTTATACCAGCAGTTCATCTGGTGAGGCTTTTAATAAGTTTTATAATGAATTTAAATTATTTTATAATCTTTGTTTTCCTGTTATTCGAGCACGAATTTCAACAAATACGAAACAAAAATGGATTACAAAAGGCATACAAATTTGTTGTAAACGTAAGCGTCACCTTTTGTGGCAAAATAGAAGAAATCCTAATCAAAACAATAAAAATATGCTAAGGACTTATTCAAGTAGATTTAAAAAATAATTAAATTAACACAAAAAGCTCAAAACAATCACAGTATCAATTTATCACTTCATAAGACAAAAACAACTTGGAAAATTGTAAATAGTTACAGAAAAAATTATAATAGAGGGTTTAGTAGAAATTTTATAACACGTATTAAAATAAATAATAAATTTATAACGAATCCAAAAGACATTGCGCAAGCATTCAATAATCATTTCATTGATCAAGTATATGCAATAGATGACAAAAATAATATGACATATTCTAATAATTTGACACATAATAAATACAATTCATTTTTCTTTAATTTTGTAACACCTTATGACATTCTACTAACCATAAAATTATTAAAAAACACAATAGCACTGGTTTTGATGACATTTCGACGAAAGTAATAAAACACGTAGGAAACACAGTTGCCCCCGTAATGAGTCATATTATAAACCTATGTGTTGAAGATGGTGTATTTCCTGAAGTTCTTAAAACGTCCATTATTAAACCATTATTCAAAAAAGATGACAGGGAGGACTTATCCTGTTACCGTCCGATTGCTATGACTTCTATATTTTCAAAAATTATAGAAAAAGTAATTTATAAGAATCTATATAATTACTTTGAAAAATTCAATATTTTTGCAAAAGAACAAAAAGGCTTTCGTAGAAATAAATCCATTAATGTAGCAATTTATGAATTTTTATACCAAGTTTTTACAAATATTGACAGAAAATGAATGTCCATATATAGGGCTGTCACTGGTAGTGACAGCCCTATATATGGACATTTCCAAAGCTTTTGATTTTGTCAGGCATGACTTATTACTTACGAAATTAAATAAATACGGTATATGAGGTAAGACACTTGATCTTATAAAATCCTACTTGACAAACAGGATTCAAATTACTCAAGTATCACGGATTTGTCCAAGGACTAAAAATGAATATATTTATTGTTCTTATCCTCGATCCCCAAATTTTGGTATTCCTCAAGGAAGCGTACTTGGTCCTTTATTATTTTTAATATATATTAACGACTTACCCAACAGCGTGAATTTTCCTATGACTCTATTTGCAGATGATAGCTCTGTGGTGTTTACATGTACAGATAAAAATAATTATGAAAATGAAATTAATAACACCCTGAAGAATATAATTAACTGGCTTAAGTCAAATAATTTAATAAAAAACTTAAAAAAGACACAAATAATGAATTTTTATCAACGAAAATGGCCCCTTGATTTATTTAACATTAATTACGATAGTGAGACCGTTAGTGAAACGAAAGTAACAAAATTCTTGGGTCTTTATATTGACAACAACTTAAAGTGGGAGACTCACACAGAATATATTTGCAAAAAATTTAACCAATTTTCTTACGCTCTACATGTATTATCTAAAGTAGTTAATAAAGATGCTTTACGGACGGTATATCACGGTTTTGTATCTTCTACTGTGCGCTACGGTATAATTTTTGGGGCAATGCTACAAGGCGCGAAGATATATTTAAAGCGCAAAAAAAGTGTGTGCGTGCTATTGCAAGTATACCGAGTACAGAAAGCTGTAAACCACAATTTAAAAAATTTAAGTTATTGACATTTCCTGCAATGTATATTTATGAAGTTGTGATATTTGTAAAAACTAATCCTGAAATATTTAATGTTTACTTAATAACAAACTATCGACGTCAAAATAAAATTAATACAATTTCATCAAAGACAGCTTTACTTAGAAAAAGTGTTTTCGGTATACTACCTAAAATCTACAATAAGGTTCCATCTACCTTTCATGAAATGGAAAATATTCAAAAATTTAAAAAAGAATTTAAAACATTTCTACTTGAGAAATGCTACTACTCAATTGATGAATATTTAAGCGACGCATCAGTAGGCGTATTATAATGGCATTGCATAAAATATAATTTTTGACATTCGACTATATATTATTGTAAATAATTTCTAATTAATAATTACATCACTGTTGAATATTTGAATATAAATATGATATAAATAATATAATGAAATAATTTAAATGTGGAAATGTATTAGTTATAATTGTTGCTATAATATTTGTACACCTACGGGTTGAATGCAGCGAACATCATTTTTTTTTAAGATCTATTGTGTCTCATTACCTGTATTCACAAATAAATAAAATTTGAATTTGAAAAAAAATTTGAAAAAAAAGCTTGGATAATCAAATAGATAAAACTCGATTTTTTCATCAATGTAATAATTTATAAATTTCATAATGTATTAGGCGAGATATATGACAGTTCCTGAGACACCGAAGCAGACTTATTCCAATTAAATATTTATTGTACAGAGCAGATTTGTTTTCTTTTTCAGACAGATAGACTAAGCCAAACTTGAAAGCCGTTGCTTTATTAAATCGGTAAACATAAATGTCATATTGTATGTTTTACTTTTTATTCTCTTTATTCTACTTTGCAGGCAGATTGAAAATCATAGTTCATTTTATTTGTATTTTCTGTTACATATGTCTTTTCTGTAATTCATCAAATCTACGCCAGGCTGTGGTAAAATTTATCTACGGGGAAACACATTTTAATACGCTATTACTAGCTTGACCTGTATGCTTGTAACTGTTTGTTTATACAATAATTAAGAGAGAAGAAACACAGCGGAATGTAACTTACATTTTAGCCAATGTGTGACGAACTGATGGAATATAGTACACACATATCACTTCAGGTTACTTTCAGTCAGTACAATGACAACGATATTTTGTCCAAAATGTCATAATTTTACTAAATTATACAGCAAAGTAAAGCAGCAAAGTAAACTATAAAATGTCATTGAATATTTTAGAGAATATGAATTTAGTAGACAGCAGAAATTCTATACATATTCCACTACATGGTACAGGTCTCCCCGTATTTCTGAAAGGATAATGGAGAGATTATTCGATCAGGCTGCTTTATTACGTGTTAGCAAACTATACATTCTGTCGAAGTATTTAATACCTCAAATTTATACAGGGTTATTTTGCAATAACCAGCTCAATTTGCAGAGAAGGTTCAGAATAAGAAATATAAACAAATTGTGACGAAAAATTAATCAAAAAAAAAAAGCTCAAACATTCTATCCTTTCTATCTTTTAAATTCTAAATGCGTGCATTATTTTAACTGATTTACTACGCACTGTCCACTATTTTACTACTCACGCAAAAATTTGTAATGATCGTTCGGTCGACAAAAACATTATGAATTAGCAAGTATAATTGCAATTTTATTAATTTCATTGGTGCTGCCGGGGTTCAAACCCAGGTTTCTCGCTACAACAAGGGCCTATGAGCTACCACGCTTCGGCACAAAAGTGACATAATTTTACCGAACGGCGACGACAATCACATTAAATATATCTTTGTCTAAAAAAATATTAAATTAATATTAATAATAATTAATTAATATACAAAATATGTAACCTCATTCTGCTCTTCACAAATAGATAACAAATTTAATGTTTTTCAATCCAATACAATTCGGAGTTTTTTTTTCTAAATCCAAACCAAATAAAATAACATACTACAAACGTTCGCAATACTACGAGCATTGGTTAACAACAACCTTTATGTTACTTATTGAATCGCTTGTAGCTTTGAAGTTTATCTTAAAGTATAAGTTAAAAGGAAATGTTTGTACCGTTTGCAAACAGATCTCTTACTAGAAAGCTAAACTTAGAAATAGCGCTTGATATGTACTTACCTATCAGTCACTAAAAATTAAATGGTTTATTTATTCTACGATGCAAAGATTTAACAGAAATTCTAACTTTTCGATTGAATGTTTTTCTTTTTAAAAACCTATATGGAATTTTTTTTAATTATATATAATTGATTTGTAAATACTGTTTTAAATAATGCGATAACATAGATAAATCGCGTGAAAATGAGCAAACACAATTCCTATTTTTTACCAACGTTCCGGGTGTAATTTAGAAATTGATTTTAAGCTGACTTCCCGATGAGCTGGAAACTTGATATTTTAAATATAGCTCAAATTGGAGTTATAATGCTATGATAAAAACGCGGATTTTTTATATATTAAATTAAACATCCTCATACGGCCAGCAGTGAAGAACCCCATCTCAATCCATAAGTTATCACTAGCAACACGCACCGGCTGTACAATCCCGTTTTCAAGTTTTGAGGTATATCTGACTAGATGTGTCGTAATCTCCCGAACGCTATCCAGCCGAGTTGAATCTGTTCATTGAACGCTCGGTCGAACTTGGAAATACCAAATCAGACTATTTGTCCCAGGTAAAGATACTTGTCAACAACTTCGAGCTAAATGCTCCAAACAACTATCGACATAAGTGTGACATGGACGTTACACATGATCTTTATTTTGTCTATGTTCATCATAAGACCTATCCGTTCCGAGGCACTATTAAGGTCATTGAGCATAGTGCTTAGGTCCTCCAGTGATTCTGTCATAAGGACTATATCGTCGAGAAATTGAAGGTGAGTGAGTGTACGCATCATTGATACTAATACCGTATCTTTTCCAGTCCAGTAGTTTGAGAACGTCTTCCAGTGCAGCGGTGAATAGTTTCAGAGATATAACGTCACCCTGTCTTATACCTATTTGCAGTTGGATAGCTTTCGTACTCTGTTTCTGTTACTCGGATAGTCATCGTAGCCCTACTGCACAAACACTTCAGAAGTTCAATATACCGACAGTCAACTTGGCACCGCTCAAATTTTGATGGAATCAAAAGCTTGCTCATAGTCCACATACTCAAGACAAACTGACAGATTGTACTTTTCGGTGTTCTGTAAAATATGCCGAAGGGTATGTACGTGGTCTATGGTACTAAAGCCTTTTCAGAAACTGGTTTGTTCGGGGGGCTGGAAGTCGTTGAGTATGTGTGCGAGACGATTCGTAATGACTCTCGAAAACAGCACAAAATGAAAGAGCTTCTGAAGAACTTCATGTACCGGTTTTTCACTCGCTTTCAGAAGCTCCGCTGTAATTCCATCCTAACCCGGGGACTTGCTGTATCTGCTTAGGATCCCACAATTAATAAAATTAAATCTAAACTCAAGCAAGCTACTGCGAGACTTCAAAAACCATAAGAAAAGTTAGCTCTTTCTACATAGTGTGCACGACGCAAACAGCGTGATACAAACGAAAGACATTGTAACCGGCACTAGTTGAACAACCTAGGAGCAGTGGGCATGACGACGGTGTAATTATCGGGCCACGCCTCCGGTTCGACAACTAGCTGGGGTTGTGCGGAAGAATTGGCGCAGCCTTATGCGGGATTAAAATATAACTTTGTGTAAATAATTGTATTACTTATGTTGAACGATAAAAAATAATGTTATATTATAACTATGTTTAAGGTTGAATTGTAACTATGCAATAACTCTCCCAAATAAAGGCACCGTATGAACAGGGAGAGTTAGCATAGACTTAAAATGTAAACTATAATTATTAAATATAGTAAATATTTACTTTTTAATATAATAAATATATTAAGCCATTAGGCACATAATATAATGACCAAAGAGCATGTTATCGTGACGCGGCCGCGGAGCAAATGAAGCCACGCGCACCGCGCCACGACGTTTTATATTTATAGTGCTGAGGCGGGGGGAAGGAAAATTATAATTTAGCACTGTAAATAAATAAAAATATTGTTATGTACACCTTAGTATAATAATTAGTTGTAAGAATATTATATAGTTAATTATGTTTGTTAGCTCGTAAGTTTATTGGATAAATAAAGATAGGCGCGGGGGTGAGGCAAGGGTCCGCTGGCCAGCAGCGGCCAAATCATATAAAAGACGGGCCGGCCGCTAGGGTGGGCAGTCGCTCTCAGCCACCGAAAAGGCACCAGCAAGAAAAGAAAGTAAAAGTTCCTCCTCACCGCCGCTTGCCTCCAGTTAAAAGCAAGACCAGCGCGTTTTATTCCATTTTTCGCACGGCGTTACGGCGATCCGTAATATTAATGGTCCTTCGAGAAGCCGGATTACTAGAAGAAAAAGACAATATCGGTCTTGGTATTGCCGGAAGAAAGAAGCAAACCGCAAGAACGAAAAAATATTATTGTGAAGAAAAATGGTGATTACGCGTAGTAACAGCGGAGAATCATCGAAGCGTCGCAAGGATGAACAAACAACCCAGGGGGCCACAGAAGAGGCCTCCGGGGGTGACTCAGCCGCTAGTGGTTCAACAAACGCCACTAGTGAAACCACAACGGTTAGCGATACGACCGCTACCTCTGCAACCGATAGAACGACCGCAACGGAAGAAACCCAGCAAGAGGGTGATGAAAGATCGCAGTGCACATTGAAGCCGGGCGAGACTAGGTCACGCCGCTCCGTAGCCTCACGCAAGAGACTCCTCGCGGAGTTAGAGGCGAAAGAGCGGTTAGCCAAACTCAAGCTCGAGCAGGCTCAGTTGCAAGCAAGAACGGAATTGCAAGAAATACATGTGCAGCGACTACAAGCAGAAGCCGGATCAACCGATGATGAAGATGAAGAAATAGAAGACGATTTGGCACCAGTGCGCATTAGTACATGGTTGCAAGAAAAACCTGCATCGCAACCCGCGCCACAACCAGCACTGCAGATCGCACCACCCGTACTTCAACAGTGTGCGCCGCAATACGCTCCGCAACATACCGCGCCGCAGAAAAAAGACTATGAACAGGCGCAGCAACAAATCGACGTCGCTACCTTAGCCGCTGCTCTATCACAAGCAGTACGAAGCACAAGGGAGCCGCCGAAATATATACAAGAGCTGCCCTCATTCAATGGTAGCAGCAAAGAATGGCTCAGCTTCAAGACAATGTACGAAGAATCTTCAAAGTACTTCACGGCGAACGAAAACATAGCGAGAATACGCCGAAGCTTAAAAGGGACAGCAAAAGAAGCCGCAGGTTGCCTACTTATAAGCCAACCAGATCCCAGAATTATAATAGAAGCTTTGGAAAGGAGATTCGGACGACCAGAAGCGTTAATTCACTTGGAAATAGAGAAGCTGAAGCTGCTGAACAAAGTTACGGACAATCCCAGGGAGCTATGCATATTTGCAAATCGCATAGCAAACGTAGTGGGCACCGTGGAAGCACTCAAGAAAGCACACTATCTGCATAGTCCAGAAATGACGCGAGTTATCACAGACAAACTCACGCCCATATTGAAAAGCAAATGGTACGACTATGCAGCCAGAAAGAAAGAAGATATCCCAGAGCTTAAGAAGATATCAATGTTCTTAAACGAAGAAGCGGATAAATGCAGCGCGTATGCCTTGCCGGAGTTCATCGCAGAGGACAGCGAAACGAGAGAGCGAAGACCGAGAAAAATAGAACGTGCCTTCGCCACAAGCAAGAAACCATATGAAGAACGCTGCCCTCAATGCAAACAAGAACACAAACTGCCCGATTGCAAGTCATACGCCGCTCTGTCCACAAATGACAGATGGGAAGTAGCAAAGAAGTACAATATCTGCTACCGCTGTCTGCGAGGCAAACATCGTCGATTGCTGTGCAAAGCTCCACCGTGCGGAAAAGACGGATGCATGATGAAACACCATAAATTGTTGCATCACGACAGAACAGCAGTAATGGAAAAAGAACCCGCTATGGAAACCGCAACATCGGCAAAGGAGGTCAACACAGCGACTCGACCGTACAAGCACCGCCGCGCTTACCTAAAGATTGCGCCCGTAACAATAAGGGGGCCGCTGAGCTGCGTCGAAACATATGCATTATTGGATGAAGGAAGCACGGTCACCTTAGTCGATGCCTCAATCGCCGACGTCATCGGCGCCGACGGCCCAGCCCACACAATTTGGATAAAAGGGGTCGGCTCGGAGGTGAAACACGAGAAGAGCAAGATCGTCAGCTTTAAAATAAGAGGAACGTACGCGCAAGAAGAACACAACATAGAAGCAGCGCGTACGGTAGAGCGGTTGGACTTCGCGCCAGAATCCGTGAATGAAAATCACTTGGAGAATTGCCCACATCTGTTGGATATCAAAGAGGATATCACCTACAAACGCGCCTCACCGAAAGTACTAATCGGGCAAGATAACTGGCACCTCATAGTGTCTAGAAAACTGCGCGTCGGCCGTCGAGACCAACCAGTCGCCTCATACACCAACCTGGGCTGGGTTCTGCATGGCTGTCATAGCTCATTGACGTCGACGGTCACCTTCTGCGGCAGACTACATCAGAGGGAAGATGCACCACCGATAGAAGAAGAAATAAAAAATTATTTCAAATTGGAGTCACTGTGCATCGAGCCGAGAAGACCGAGAGAAGATCCCGAGCAGCGAGCCATGCAAATATTGAACGAAACCAGCCAGAGGTCAGCGGACGGCAGATTCGAAACAGGGTTGTTGTGGAAACAAAAGGACTTCCAAATACCAAATAATTATAAAGAAGCGGAAAGGCGCCTGCACACATTAGAGAAGAGGCTCGACCGAGACAGCAATCTCAAGCTACAGTACGAAGAACGCATAGAGAACCTCTTCAACTCGGGTTACGCAGAGCGCGCGCCAATGCCACCGCCGCAAGGAAGGACATGGTATCTGCCACACTTCCCAGTCATCAACCCTGCGAAACCGAACAAGCCGCCGAGATTGGTACACGACGCCGCAGCGAAGACAGCCGGAATATGTGTGTGTGTATATGTGGATATGCTTCACTCGGGGCCCGACTTATTACAATCATTGCCCGGAGTGATCATGAGGTTCCGACAGTATCCGTATGCAGTGAGCGCCGACATAAAAGAAATGTTCATGCAGATTAAAGTGCGCAAAGAAGATAGAGACGTTTTAAGTTTCTTGTGGAGAGGCAAGCGGCGGGAGGACCAACCGGAGGAATATAGGATGACGTCAATCATCTTCGGAGCGACATCATCACCATGCACAGCATTATACATCAAAAATAAAAATGCTGAAGAACATGCTGAGGCGTACCCAGAAACTGCGGTCGCCATAAAAAGAAACCATTATATGGACGACTACTTGCAGAGCTTCCACTCTGTCACGGAAGCTCAGCAAACTGTAAAAGCAGTCGATCACGTCCACAAACAAGCGGGATTCGTACTCAGCGGGTGGACATCGAACGAAGAAAAACTAATAGAAGAAATAACGACAGAGCATAGACAACACGACGCGACCGTGTGCCTGGGCGGAAAAGAAACTGAGAAGACGCTAGGCCTGCTCTGGCATGTACAAAGCGATCATATTGGATTCAATACTAACAATATGAAGATGCCTGCCGACGTAAAAGAAAAACAGCGCTTGCCAACTAAACGAGAAGCGTTGAGCGTCATAATGACATTATTTGACCCGCTGGGGTTAATATCACCGGTGACCACCCCAGCGAAGAGAATATTTCAAGACACATGGCGTTACAAGGCGGACTGGGACGACCCTCTGCCAACAGAATTAAAAGAAAAATGGGAAGGCTGGATTACTTCACTTAACACCATAGAACAACTAAGAATACCGCGATGCTACGATTACAACCCGGTGTCGACGCGCCAACTACACATATTCGTCGACGCAAGCGAGGAGGCCTACGCAGCAGCAGTGTATTGGAGGACGGAGCGAGCAGACGGCAGCGTTAACATAGCATTGGCCGCCGCCAAGAGCCGCGTAACACCACTGAAACCAGTCTCCATACCATGGCTCGAGTTACAAGCGGCACTGCTGGGAGCTCGTCTGGCGCAGACCGTGGTCGATGAACACGATGGCGACATAGCGGGCAAGACATACTGGTGCGACTCCCGTACTGCACTGGTGTGGATAAGATCGGAGCCTCGCGCGTACAAAGCTTTCGTCGCTCATCGCCTGGCGGAGATAGAAGATACAACCAAAAAGAACGAATGGCGTTGGCTACCGTCTAAAGACAACGTGGCAGACGACGCAACCCGAGCCACACCAGATAGGTTCGACGACTCGCACCGATGGTTCCGAGGGCCCCCGTTTCTGCAGCGTCCACCGGCAAAATGGCCGCAGGAAGAGAAAACGACACAATACGACACCGGGGAAGAGCGAGAAATATGTAGCATCGATGTTAAAAGTGAAGACTCGCCAACAACACATCTTCCACAAATAGGAAGATTTTCTAAATGGATTCGCCTCATAAGGGCGACAGCGAGAGTCCTCCTATTCATCGACATGTGCAAACCAAACAAGCACGTGGTGAAGGCTGGGCGTAAACGCAACAAAGCAAGACAAGGTAGCGACCCTGGCTGGCAGAGAACAAACAAACGTAACACCCCCGCCAAGGAGAAAAAGGCGACCCCTACTGCCTCATCGCTTGTAGGAATACCGGCCGCTTATCATATGAGAGCCGAACAGCTGTGGGTGCAAGCCAGTCAGCGGGAAAGCTTCACGAAGGAGCTCAAGAGGATCACCAGCGGAAGTGTGCCGGGAGGCGACGACAAACTAGGCCACGTGAGCACATACATTGATGAAGAGGGGACCCTACGCCTTAGGGGTCGAATAAAAGCGGCATCAGAAGTGGAGGACGACATGTACGACCCTCCCATATTAGACGGGAAGCACGCGTACACTCGTCTGTACATAGCACACGTACACGAGAGGCTGCATCACGGAGGCGTAGAAACAGTTGTGAACGAATTGAGACAGAGATTGTACGTAAGAAAAATACGTCCAGTAGTGAAAACTGTCATCAAAGGATGCCTACCGTGCCGTCTAAGAAAAGCCAAGCCTGCATCACCGTCTACAGGAAACCTGCCGTCCGCACGCCTCGCTCATCACGCACGTCCATTCACATACACCGGACTAGACTACTTCGGGCCAATAGAAGTCACAGTGGGACGACATCGCGAAAAGCGCTATGGCGCGTTATTTACCTGCATGACGTCGCGAGCAATACACATAGAAGTAGCCCACTCGTTAAGCGCAGACTCAGCCGTGTCGGCGCTTAGGCGTTTTATGAGCAGAAGAGGATGCCCAAAAGAAATATGGAGTGACAACGCTACGTGCTTCAAGGCAGCCGACAAGGAGATGGCCGAAGCAGCACTCACAGCCCTCGAGCACGAAACCACATGTCAACAGATTGTGTGGAAGTACATACCGCCATCAGCACCGTTCATGGGCGGCGTATGGGAGCGAATGGTTCGCTCCGTGAAAGAAGCCCTACGCGTCACCCTCAACGAGCGCTATCCCAGTGACGAGACATTGGGGACCCTGCTCGCCGAGGTCGAAAACACTGTCAACTCCAGACCCCTCACACACGTCTCAGTCGATCCAGGAGACCCTGAAGCCATCACGCCGAATCACATCATCATCGGTCCCAACTCGCACGTATCTGCGCCGGGGCACTTCAGCGAGAGTGACGTGACGGCCCGCCAGCAGTGGAAACGAGCTCAAGCCCTAGCCGACGTGTTTTGGAGAAGATGGGTTAAAGAATACCTGCCCCTACTCCAACACCGGCGGGAGCCCAGCAGCATAGGAGTATCGCCGAAGATTGGAGACCTAGTCATCATTTGTGACTCCAATCTACCACGCAACACCTGGCCCAGAGGGAAAATAAGTAATGTATATCCTGGCGTCGACGGAGAGGTACGAGTAGTGGACGTAACCACCAGCAGTGAGCATGTACTAAGAAGACCAACGAAGAAGATCGTCGTGTTACCAGAGGGATCGCAGCGTGGCGACGGCGGGAGAATGTGCACGACGTAAACAGCGTGATACAAACGAAAGACATTGTAACCGGCACTTGTTGAACAACCTAGGAGCAGTGGGCATGACGACGGTGTAATTATCGGGCCACGCCTCCGGTTCGACAACTAGCTGGGGTTGTGCGGAAGAACTGGCGCAGCCTTATGCGGGATTAAAATATAACTTTGTGTAAATAATTGTATTACTTATGTTGAACGATAAAAAATAATGTTATATTATAACTATGTTTAAGGTTGAATTGTAACTATGCAATAACTCTCCCAAATAAAGGCACCGTATGAACAGGGAGAGTTAGCATAGACTTAAAATGTAAACTATAATTATTAAATATAGTAAATATTTACTTTTTAATATAATAAATATATTAAGCCATTAGGCACATAATATAATGACCAAAGAGCATGTTATCGTGACGCGGCCGCGGAGCAAATGAAGCCACGCGCACCGCGCCACGACGTTTTATATTTATAGTGCTGAGGCGGGGGGAAGGATCCTCCGCCTAAAGCAGCTGAAAATTATAATTTAGCACTGTAAATAAATAAAAATATTGTTATGTACACCTTAGTATAATAATTAGTTGTAAGAATATTATATAGTTAATTATGTTTGTTAGCTCGTAAGTTTATTGGATAAATAAAGATAGGCGCGGGGGTGAGGCAAGGGTCCGCTGGCCAGCAGCGGCCAAATCATATAAAAGACGGGCCGGCCGCTAGGGTCAGCAGTCGCTCTCCAGCCACCGAAAAGGCACCAGCAAGAAAAGAAAGTAAAAGTTCCTCCTCACCGCCGCTTGCCTCCAGTTAAAAGCAAGACCAGCGCGTTTTATTCCATTTTTCGCACGGCGTTACGGCGAGGCGATCCGTAATACATAGAATGGATCAAAATTAATAATTAAAAGTTGTAAAGTAGCCTTCGTTAACTATGACTTCGGAAATTGAAATATTAAAATTAGCCGCGATAAAATCTGTAATATTTGTTTTATTCCATAATTTTTAATCTCTATCAGCCCAAGCATCTCTGGACTGTGTGCTCGTTTGTCAATCTATTCCTATGAAAATGTAATAGATATGTTGTGTCCTTTTACCTCACTGTCTGATATCTTATTTCTAGATTCTTAGCATTTACTAAGCATCGGAGATCTAATAGCAGTATTTTGTAATTAAGATCCCATTTAGAAAATAGTTGAGCTTCAAGTATAAAGCAGTAAATAAAAATAAAGCAAAAAAAGCAACTTATATCAAAATAAGAAATTATCTATGACAAGAATGCACGTTCACTTAATGGATACACAATGACACTTTTACCTTTCACAGAAGGCTGCAAAAAGTTTCAGGGACAGTATAAGAAAGAGTAGCCTCATAAACATATTGGCCTTTAAACAGAGTTCTTTGGTGTGCCTTGTCATTTTTATTACGTTTTAACCTGTGGTTTAGCGACATCTCTTATTAGGATGTTCTTGTGCGTACTCAGTCTTGTTTAAATAGCTTTTGAGTTTAAGTATGGTATGTGTGTGCGTGGGTTTGTTTTGTGTAAGAAAATTAAAAATTGAATGTCACTTCAAAAAGGAGGACTCAAAATTGCTTTTCAAAAGAGTCGAGGTTAGAGTCGCTAGGTGGCGGTAATGGAATAAACAGTGTTCCGTACGAGCTCTTACTAGTTTAATTTATTTTAATAGTTTTTATAAGTTTTAAACAGTGATTAGTGAATTAAAGTGACAACAAACACACTAATTAACGGCACCAGTGTTATTCAAGTTATTCGTGATGTAAAATAAACAAAAATACTGCTAAAAAAATAATTGTAACAGTGACTAATCTAGATAAATTTAAGATATCTCAAGTGATTGTGAACGTGTATTCAGACTCACATTGTTCTGATACAAACTATATATTGTGAATTGTGGAATAATCGGACCAAATACGATTTCAACTAATTTAATATAAATACAGACCGTTTTTTATTTAAAAACTTGGAAACAACGCCACCTTTTAAAAATTTAATGTTACTACTAACTAACGTACATTGATAGGTAATAAAATACTAGTATGAATCACCAACAGATGTCATCACTGCTCTGAAATTGCTTCGCTAACTATAGTGATTTGTATTTTAATGCAATTAAAGAAACACTAATAATGGAAAAAGCAAACATCACTTTACGAAAACACAAATCAAAATCAGTTACGGATCTTTCAATAATTATCGATGAATGCAATATAAATTATTCGAATCCTTTTGACACATCTACGCTAAGTTTACCAAACACTTCCATAGCGGAAAATGATTACACAAATAGCTTACAAGTTCAAATTAATTAACAAAAATTACTACTGGAATCTCCTAACGAAGAAGTGGAGCGATTATCTCTAGAAAACATGAACCTAAAAAAAACTCTAGCCCAAAGAGAAAATACTCTAAGTTTGCTGAAAAAATTGGTATTTCTGAAAATTCAGTAATGTCATCCCCGGTCATAAAAAAAAATAAAAAACGTTATAAATATGAGTAAAACTCCCACAAAAACAAATTCAACATCCCTAAGAAAAGTATTACAAAAGTAATTAATCTTGAAAACAAAATTAAGAAACTTGAAAAAGAATTGGAAGAAGCTAATATACAAATAGAAAAATTAAACCAAAATATTAAAAAAATACAGGATAATGTAATATGCTCCACAACAAAAAGGGGTCAAAGAGTACATCGAGAATCATTCCACAAGCACTGCACACCTGACGCCTTCGCAACAATCTCAAACAAAAATAATAGTAAAGAATAGTATAAGCCCTATAATCCCAACATACAGCACTAAAAGAAAAATAATTATTATTGCAGACCAACAGGTTCGAGGAGTTCGTCACTGCCTTCAAAACCTTATAGAGATGAATTTTTAGTCACTTGTATATGGAAGCCGGGTGCGAAAATGTATGATCTATTATCCTCATATAAATTTGACACTCACAAGTAAAGATTATATCATACTTAGTGGGGGAATTAATGATAAAAATCCGTTTGAATTTAAGTGTAATTGTATTATGTAGTAATAGTAGTGAAATTCCATGCAATAAACTTTTAAATGAAAAAAAATTAAATTATGAACTTAGATATATTTGTAATCGTCATAAAAATTGTATGTTTGTAGAGATGGGTTTCGATCGTTTTATACCATTTAAGTCGTTTTTTTCCACTTTTGTTTGCCGCTCGTTCCTAAAGGAGATATTACGCAATGAATATCGAATAAAAATTAACGCATACAAAATAACAAACAATCATGTAACTTTATATAATTGTATTAATTCTAACAAATTATTCGATAAATCGACGCAAACCGAAGAATGTATTATCTCTAAAAACAATAACTTAGATTATTTGAATATAAATACATCTTCCAATATTGTAAATAATGATCATAATCAGTTTTTTCTTGTACAATAGTATAACTTTGCTTCATTAAAACATAAATGGACTCATAAGTAAAGCTGACTTATTAACTGTTACTCTAAACGATTTATTACAAAATAATATATCTATAGATTTATTATGTATAACGGAACACAACATGAAGTATACTGATGCAGAATTCTTGAATATTCCATCACATAAATTAGCATCAATTTATGCAAGGGATAATAGGAATGGCGGATGTTGTATACTGATTAGGAATAATTATACATATATTCCCCTTAATAATATAAATAACCTGTCTATAACTAATATCTTTGAATGCTGTGCTGTTGAGCTTACTGCACATCAAACTATTATTATATGCATTTACAGAAGCCCGAGAAATAACAGTCAATTCTATGATATATTTTTAGTAAAATAGATACAGTGCTAGAACAAATTTGTTTCAAACTAAATAAAAAAGTAATAATTTGTGGCGACTTTAATATTGACATAATAAAAACTAATAAATACTCTTTACAATTTACACAATTAATGAATAGTTATAATTTAAAATTGGAAATTGACAAACCGACAAGAATCTGTAGCGCCCCTTGCATAGATAATATAATACACAATGTTGGGAAAGGGACAAGTGATATTTTAGACTTAGGACTTTCGGATCATACTGCTCAGGTATTTAAGTTTTCAGTGAAAACAACATGCACATTAAAATATTGGTATACAAAACGACGAGATTATTCAACAGAAAACTTAAATAAATTCAAATATTACATAGATAAAATTAGATTTACAGATGTTTATACCAGCAGTTCATCTGGTGAGGCTTTTAATAAGTTTTATAATGAATTTAAATTATTTTATAATCTTTGTTTTCCTGTTATTCGAGCACGAATTTCAACAAATACGAAACAAAAATGGATTACAAAAGGCATACAAATTTGTTGTAAACGTAAGCGTCACCTTTTGTGGCAAAATAGAAGAAATCCTAATCAAAACAATAAAAATATGCTAAGGACTTATTCAAGTAGATTTAAAAAATAATTAAATTAACACAAAAAGCTCAAAACAATCACAGTATCAATTTATCACTTCATAAGACAAAAACAACTTGGAAAATTGTAAATAGTTACAGAAAAAATTATAATAGAGGGTTTAGTAGAAATTTTATAACACGTATTAAAATAAATAATAAATTTATAACGAATCCAAAAGACATTGCGCAAGCATTCAATAATCATTTCATTGATCAAGTATATGCAATAGATGACAAAAATAATATGACATATTCTAATAATTTGACACATAATAAATACAATTCATTTTTCTTTAATTTTGTAACACCTTATGACATTCTACTAACCATAAAATTATTAAAAAACACAATAGCACTGGTTTTGATGACATTTCGACGAAAGTAATAAAACACGTAGGAAACACAGTTGCCCCCGTAATGAGTCATATTATAAACCTATGTGTTGAAGATGGTGTATTTCCTGAAGTTCTTAAAACGTCCATTATTAAACCATTATTCAAAAAAGATGACAGGGAGGACTTATCCTGTTACCGTCCGATTGCTATGACTTCTATATTTTCAAAAATTATAGAAAAAGTAATTTATAAGAATCTATATAATTACTTTGAAAAATTCAATATTTTTGCAAAAGAACAAAAAGGCTTTCGTAGAAATAAATCCATTAATGTAGCAATTTATGAATTTTTATACCAAGTTTTTACAAATATTGACAGAAAATGAATGTCCATATATAGGGCTGTCACTGGTAGTGACAGCCCTATATATGGACATTTCCAAAGCTTTTGATTTTGTCAGGCATGACTTATTACTTACGAAATTAAATAAATACGGTATATGAGGTAAGACACTTGATCTTATAAAATCCTACTTGACAAACAGGATTCAAATTACTCAAGTATCACGGATTTGTCCAAGGACTAAAAATGAATATATTTATTGTTCTTATCCTCGATCCCCAAATTTTGGTATTCCTCAAGGAAGCGTACTTGGTCCTTTATTATTTTTAATATATATTAACGACTTACCCAACAGCGTGAATTTTCCTATGACTCTATTTGCAGATGATAGCTCTGTGGTGTTTACATGTACAGATAAAAATAATTATGAAAATGAATAATTAACTGGCTTAAGTCAAATAATTTAATAAAAAACTTAAAAAAGACACAAATAATGAATTTTTATCAACGAAAATGGCCCCTTGATTTATTTAACATTAATTACGATAGTGAGACCGTTAGTGAAACGAAAGTAACAAAATTCTTGGGTCTTTATATTGACAACAACTTAAAGTGGGAGACTCACACAGAATATATTTGCAAAAAATTTAACCAATTTTCTTACGCTCTACATGTATTATCTAAAGTAGTTAATAAAGATGCTTTACGGACGGTATATCACGGTTTTGTATCTTCTACTGTGCGCTACGGTATAATTTTTGGGGCAATGCTACAAGGCGCGAAGATATATTTAAAGCGCAAAAAAAGTGTGTGCGTGCTATTGCAAGTATACCGAGTACAGAAAGCTGTAAACCACAATTTAAAAAATTTAAGTTATTGACATTTCCTGCAATGTATATTTATGAAGTTGTGATATTTGTAAAAACTAATCCTGAAATATTTAATGTTTACTTAATAACAAACTATCGACGTCAAAATAAAATTAATACAATTTCATCAAAGACAGCTTTACTTAGAAAAAGTGTTTTCGGTATACTACCTAAAATCTACAATAAGGTTCCATCTACCTTTCATGAAATGGAAAATATTCAAAAATTTAAAAAAGAATTTAAAACATTTCTACTTGAGAAATGCTACTACTCAATTGATGAATATTTAAGCGACGCATCAGTAGGCGTATTATAATGGCATTGCATAAAATATAATTTTTGACATTCGACTATATATTATTGTAAATAATTTCTAATTAATAATTACATCACTGTTGAATATTTGAATATAAATATGATATAAATAATATAATGAAATAATTTAAATGTGGAAATGTATTAGTTATAATTGTTGCTATAATATTTGTACACCTACGGGTTGAATGCAGCGAACATCATTTTTTTTTTAAGATCTATTGTGTCTCATTACCTGTATTCACAAATAAATAAAATTTGAATTTGAAAAAAAATTTGAAAAAAAAGCTTGGATAATCAAATAGATAAAACTCGATTTTTTCATCAATGTAATAATTTATAAATTTCATAATGTATTAGGCGAGATATATGACAGTTCCTGAGACACCGAAGCAGACTTATTCCAATTAAATATTTATTGTACAGAGCAGATTTGTTTTCTTTTTCAGACAGATAGACTAAGCCAAACTTGAAAGCCGTTGCTTTATTAAATCGGTAAACATAAATGTCATATTGTATGTTTTACTTTTTATTCTCTTTATTCTACTTTGCAGGCAGATTGAAAATCATAGTTCATTTTATTTGTATTTTCTGTTACATATGTCTTTTCTGTAATTCATCAAATCTACGCCAGGCTGTGGTAAAATTTATCTACGGGGAAACACATTTTAATACGCTATTACTAGCTTGACCTGTATGCTTGTAACTGTTTGTTTATACAATAATTAAGAGAGAAGAAACACAGCGGAATGTAACTTACATTTTAGCCAATGTGTGACGAACTGATGGAATATAGTACACACATATCACTTCAGGTTACTTTCAGTCAGTACAATGACAACGATATTTTGTCCAAAATGTCATAATTTTACTAAATTATACAGCAAAGTAAAGCAGCAAAGTAAACTATAAAATGTCATTGAATATTTTAGAGAATATGAATTTAGTAGACAGCAGAAATTCTATACATATTCCACTACATGGTACAGGTCTCCCCGTATTTCTGAAAGGATAATGGAGAGATTATTCGATCAGGCTGCTTTATTACGTGTTAGCAAACTATACATTCTGTCGAAGTATTTAATACCTCAAATTTATACAGGGTTATTTTGCAATAACCAGCTCAATTTGCAGAGAAGGTTCAGAATAAGAAATATAAACAAATTGTGACGAAAAATTAATCAAAAAAAAAAAGCTCAAACATTCTATCCTTTCTATCTTTTAAATTCTAAATGCGTGCATTATTTTAACTGATTTACTACGCACTGTCCACTATTTTACTACTCACGCAAAAATTTGTAATGATCGTTCGGTCGACAAAAACATTATGAATTAGCAAGTATAATTGCAATTTTATTAATTTCATTGGTGCTGCCGGGGTTCAAACCCAGGTTTCTCGCTACAACAAGGGCCTATGAGCTACCACGCTTCGGCACAAAAGTGACATAATTTTACCGAACGGCGACGACAATCACATTAAATATATCTTTGTCTAAAAAAATATTAAATTAATATTAATAATAATTAATTAATATACAAAATATGTAACCTCATTCTGCTCTTCACAAATAGATAACAAATTTAATGTTTTTCAATCCAATACAATTCGGAGTTTTTTTTTCTAAATCCAAACCAAATAAAATAACATACTACAAACGTTCGCAATACTACGAGCATTGGTTAACAACAACCTTTATGTTACTTATTGAATCGCTTGTAGCTTTGAAGTTTATCTTAAAGTATAAGTTAAAAGGAAATGTTTGTACCGTTTGCAAACAGATCTCTTACTAGAAAGCTAAACTTAGAAATAGCGCTTGATATGTACTTACCTATCAGTCACTAAAAATTAAATGGTTTATTTATTCTACGATGCAAAGATTTAACAGAAATTCTAACTTTTCGATTGAATGTTTTTCTTTTTAAAAACCTATATGGAATTTTTTTTAATTATATATAATTGATTTGTAAATACTGTTTTAAATAATGCGATAACATAGATAAATCGCGTGAAAATGAGCAAACACAATTCCTATTTTTTTACCAACGTTCCGGGTGTAATTTAGAAATTGATTTTAAGCTGACTTCCCGATGAGCTGGAAACTTGATATTTTAAATATAGCTCAAATTGGAGTTATAATGCTATGATAAAAACGCGGATTTTTTTATATATTAAATTAAACATCCTCATACGGCCAGCAGTGAAGAACCCCATCTCAATCCATAAGTTATCACTAGCAACACGCACCGGCTGTACAATCCCGTTTTCAAGTTTTGAGGTATATCTGACTAGATGTGTCGTAATCTCCCGAACGCTATCCAGCCGAGTTGAATCTGTTCATTGAACGCTCGGTCGAACTTGGAAATACCAAATCAGACTATTTGTCCCAGGTAAAGATACTTGTCAACAACTTCGAGCTAAATGCTCCAAACAACTATCGACATAAGTGTGACATGGACGTTACACATGATCTTTATTTTGTCTATGTTCATCATAAGACCTATCCGTTCCGAGGCACTATTAAGGTCATTGAGCATAGTGCTTAGGTCCTCCAGTGATTCTGTCATAAGGACTATATCGTCGAGAAATTGAAGGTGAGTGAGTGTACGCATCATTGATACTAATACCGTATCTTTTCCAGTCCAGTAGTTTGAGAACGTCTTCCAGTGCAGCGGTGAATAGTTTCAGAGATATAACGTCACCCTGTCTTATACCTATTTGCAGTTGGATAGCTTTCGTACTCTGTTTCTGTTACTCGGATAGTCATCGTAGCCCTACTGCACAAACACTTCAGAAGTTCAATATACCGACAGTCAACTTGGCACCGCTGAAGGAATGGCAGCACCGCTCAAATTTTGATGGAATCAAAAGCTTGCTCATAGTCCACATACTCAAGACAAACTGACAGATTGTACTTTTCGGTGTTCTGTAAAATATGCCGAAGGGTATGTACGTGGTCTATGGTACTAAAGCCTTTTCAGAAACTGGTTTGTTCGGGGGGCTGGAAGTCGTTGAGTATGTGTGCGAGACGATTCGTAATGACTCTCGAAAACAGCACAAAATGAAAGAGCTTCTGAAGAACTTCATGTACCGGTTTTTCACTCGCTTTCAGAAGCTCCGCTGTAATTCCATCCTAACCCGGGGACTTGCTGTATCTGCTTAGGATCCCACAATTAATAAAATTAAATCTAAACTCAAGCAAGCTACTGCGAGACTTCAAAAACCATAAGAAAAGTTAGCTCTTTCTACATAGTGTGCACGACGCAAACAGCGTGATACAAACGAAAGACATTGTAACCGGCACTAGTTGAACAACCTAGGAGCAGTGGGCATGACGACGGTGTAATTATCGGGCCACGCCTCCGGTTCGACAACTAGCTGGGGTTGTGCGGAAGAACTGGCGCAGCCTTATGCGGGATTAAAATATAACTTTGTGTAAATAATTGTATTACTTATGTTGAACGATAAAAAATAATGTTATATTATAACTATGTTTAAGGTTGAATTGTAACTATGCAATAACTCTCCCAAATAAAGGCACCGTATGAACAGGGAGAGTTAGCATAGACTTAAAATGTAAACTATAATTATTAAATATAGTAAATATTTACTTTTTAATATAATAAATATATTAAGCCATTAGGCACATAATATAATGACCAAAGAGCATGTTATCGTGACGCGGCCGCGGAGCAAATGAAGCCACGCGCACCGCGCCACGACGTTTTATATTTATAGTGCTGAGGCGGGGGGAAGGAAAATTATAATTTAGCACTGTAAATAAATAAAAATATTGTTATGTACACCTTAGTATAATAATTAGTTGTAAGAATATTATATAGTTAATTATGTTTGTTAGCTCGTAAGTTTATTGGATAAATAAAGATAGGCGCGGGGGTGAGGCAAGGGTCCGCTGGCCAGCAGCGGCCAAATCATATAAAAGACGGGCCGGCCGCTAGGGTGGGCAGTCGCTCTCCAGCCACCGAAAAGGCACCAGCAAGAAAAGAAAGTAAAAGTTCCTCCTCACCGCCGCTTGCCTCCAGTTAAAAGCAAGACCAGCGCGTTTTATTCCATTTTTCGCACGGCGTTACGGCGATCCGTAATATTAATGGTCCTTCGAGAAGCCGGATTACTAGAAGAAAAAGACAATATCGGTCTTGGTATTGCCGGAAGAAAGAAGCAAACCGCAAGAACGAAAAAATATTATTGTGAAGAAAAATGGTGATTACGCGTAGTAACAGCGGAGAATCATCGAAGCGTCGCAAGGATGAACAAACAACCCAGGGGGCCACAGAAGAGGCCTCCGGGGGTGACTCAGCCGCTAGTGGTTCAACAAACGCCACTAGTGAAACCACAACGGTTAGCGATACGACCGCTACCTCTGCAACCGATAGAACGACCGCAACGGAAGAAACCCAGCAAGAGGGTGATGAAAGATCGCAGTGCACATTGAAGCCGGGCGAGACTAGGTCACGCCGCTCCGTAGCCTCACGCAAGAGACTCCTCGCGGAGTTAGAGGCGAAAGAGCGGTTAGCCAAACTCAAGCTCGAGCAGGCTCAGTTGCAAGCAAGAACGGAATTGCAAGAAATACATGTGCAGCGACTACAAGCAGAAGCCGGATCAACCGATGATGAAGATGAAGAAATAGAAGACGATTTGGCACCAGTGCGCATTAGTACATGGTTGCAAGAAAAACCTGCATCGCAACCCGCGCCACAACCAGCACTGCAGATCGCACCACCCGTACTTCAACAGTGTGCGCCGCAATACGCTCCGCAACATACCGCGCCGCAGAAAAAAGACTATGAACAGGCGCAGCAACAAATCGACGTCGCTACCTTAGCCGCTGCTCTATCACAAGCAGTACGAAGCACAAGGGAGCCGCCGAAATATATACAAGAGCTGCCCTCATTCAATGGTAGCAGCAAAGAATGGCTCAGCTTCAAGACAATGTACGAAGAATCTTCAAAGTACTTCACGGCGAACGAAAACATAGCGAGAATACGCCGAAGCTTAAAAGGGACAGCAAAAGAAGCCGCAGGTTGCCTACTTATAAGCCAACCAGATCCCAGAATTATAATAGAAGCTTTGGAAAGGAGATTCGGACGACCAGAAGCGTTAATTCACTTGGAAATAGAGAAGCTGAAGCTGCTGAACAAAGTTACGGACAATCCCAGGGAGCTATGCATATTTGCAAATCGCATAGCAAACGTAGTGGGCACCGTGGAAGCACTCAAGAAAGCACACTATCTGCATAGTCCAGAAATGACGCGAGTTATCACAGACAAACTCACGCCCATATTGAAAAGCAAATGGTACGACTATGCAGCCAGAAAGAAAGAAGATATCCCAGAGCTTAAGAAGATATCAATGTTCTTAAACGAAGAAGCGGATAAATGCAGCGCGTATGCCTTGCCGGAGTTCATCGCAGAGGACAGCGAAACGAGAGAGCGAAGACCGAGAAAAATAGAACGTGCCTTCGCCACAAGCAAGAAACCATATGAAGAACGCTGCCCTCAATGCAAACAAGAACACAAACTGCCCGATTGCAAGTCATACGCCGCTCTGTCCACAAATGACAGATGGGAAGTAGCAAAGAAGTACAATATCTGCTACCGCTGTCTGCGAGGCAAACATCGTCGATTGCTGTGCAAAGCTCCACCGTGCGGAAAAGACGGATGCATGATGAAACACCATAAATTGTTGCATCACGACAGAACAGCAGTAATGGAAAAAGAACCCGCTATGGAAACCGCAACATCGGCAAAGGAGGTCAACACAGCGACTCGACCGTACAAGCACCGCCGCGCTTACCTAAAGATTGCGCCCGTAACAATAAGGGGGCCGCTGAGCTGCGTCGAAACATATGCATTATTGGATGAAGGAAGCACGGTCACCTTAGTCGATGCCTCAATCGCCGACGTCATCGGCGCCGACGGCCCAGCCCACACAATGTGGATAAAAGGGGTCGGCTCGGAGGTGAAACACGAGAAGAGCAAGATCGTCAGCTTTAAAATAAGAGGAACGTACGCGCAAGAAGAACACAACATAGAAGCAGCGCGTACGGTAGAGCGGTTGGACTTCGCGCCAGAATCCGTGAATGAAAATCACTTGGAGAATTGCCCACATCTGTTGGATATCAAAGAGGATATCACCTACAAACGCGCCTCACCGAAAGTACTAATCGGGCAAGATAACTGGCACCTCATAGTGTCTAGAAAACTGCGCGTCGGCCGTCGAGACCAACCAGTCGCCTCATACACCAACCTGGGCTGGGTTCTGCATGGCTGTCATAGCTCATTGACGTCGACGGTCACCTTCTGCGGCAGACTACATCAGAGGGAAGATGCACCACCGATAGAAGAAGAAATAAAAAATTATTTCAAATTGGAGTCACTGTGCATCGAGCCGAGAAGACCGAGAGAAGATCCCGAGCAGCGAGCCATGCAAATATTGAACGAAACCAGCCAGAGGTCAGCGGACGGCAGATTCGAAACAGGGTTGTTGTGGAAACAAAAGGACTTCCAAATACCAAATAATTACAAAGAAGCGGAAAGGCGCCTGCACACATTAGAGAAGAGGCTCGACCGAGACAGCAATCTCAAGCTACAGTACGAAGAACGCATAGAGAACCTCTTCAACTCGGGTTACGCAGAGCGCGCGCCAATGCCACCGCCGCAAGGAAGGACATGGTATCTGCCACACTTCCCAGTCATCAACCCTGCGAAACCGAACAAGCCGCCGAGATTGGTACACGACGCCGCAGCGAAGACAGCCGGAATATGTGTGTGTGTATATGTGGATATGCTTCACT
Source organism: Parnassius glacialis (assembly GCA_033319125.1). Taxonomy (NCBI): domain Eukaryota; kingdom Metazoa; phylum Arthropoda; class Insecta; order Lepidoptera; family Papilionidae; genus Parnassius; species Parnassius glacialis. The sequence continues at coordinate 12,265,962 of JAVANC010000012.1, forward strand.
CGGGGCCCGACTTATTACAATCATTGCCCGGAGTGATCATGAGGTTCCGACAGTATCCGTATGCAGTGAGCGCCGACATAAAAGAAATGTTCATGCAGATTAAAGTGCGCAAAGAAGATAGAGACGTTTTAAGTTTCTTGTGGAGAGGCAAGCGGCGGGAGGACCAACCGGAGGAATATAGGATGACGTCAATCATCTTCGGAGCGACATCATCACCATGCACAGCATTATACATCAAAAATAAAAATGCTGAAGAACATGCTGAGGCGTACCCAGAAACTGCGGTCGCCATAAAAAGAAACCATTATATGGACGACTACTTGCAGAGCTTCCACTCTGTCACGGAAGCTCAGCAAACTGTAAAAGCAGTCGATCACGTCCACAAACAAGCGGGATTCGTACTCAGCGGGTGGACATCGAACGAAGAAAAACTAATAGAAGAAATAACGACAGAGCATAGACAACACGACGCGACCGTGTGCCTGGGCGGAAAAGAAACTGAGAAGACGCTAGGCCTGCTCTGGCATGTACAAAGCGATCATATTGGATTCAATACTAACAATATGAAGATGCCTGCCGACGTAAAAGAAAAACAGCGCTTGCCAACTAAACGAGAAGCGTTGAGCGTCATAATGACATTATTTGACCCGCTGGGGTTAATATCACCGGTGACCACCCCAGCGAAGAGAATATTTCAAGACACATGGCGTTACAAGGCGGACTGGGACGACCCTCTGCCAACAGAATTAAAAGAAAAATGGGAAGGCTGGATTACTTCACTTAACACCATAGAACAACTAAGAATACCGCGATGCTACGATTACAACCCGGTGTCGACGCGCCAACTACACATATTCGTCGACGCAAGCGAGGAGGCCTACGCAGCAGCAGTGTATTGGAGGACGGAGCGAGCAGACGGCAGCGTTAACATAGCATTGGCCGCCGCCAAGAGCCGCGTAACACCACTGAAACCAGTCTCCATACCATGGCTCGAGTTACAAGCGGCACTGCTGGGAGCTCGTCTGGCGCAGACCGTGGTCGATGAACACGATGGCGACATAGCGGGCAAGACATACTGGTGCGACTCCCGTACTGCACTGGTGTGGATAAGATCGGAGCCTCGCGCGTACAAAGCTTTCGTCGCTCATCGCCTGGCGGAGATAGAAGATACAACCAAAAAGAACGAATGGCGTTGGCTACCGTCTAAAGACAACGTGGCAGACGACGCAACCCGAGCCACACCAGATAGGTTCGACGACTCGCACCGATGGTTCCGAGGGCCCCCGTTTCTGCAGCGTCCACCGGCAAAATGGCCGCAGGAAGAGAAAACGACACAATACGACACCGGGGAAGAGCGAGAAATATGTAGCATCGATGTTAAAAGTGAAGACTCGCCAACAACACATCTTCCACAAATAGGAAGATTTTCTAAATGGATTCGCCTCATAAGGGCGACAGCGAGAGTCCTCCTATTCATCGACATGTGCAGACCAAACAAGCACGTGGTGAAGGCTGGGCGTAAACGCAACAAAGCAAGACAAGGTAGCGACCCTGGCTGGCAGAGAACAAACAAACGTAACACCCCCGCCAAGGAGAAAAAGGCGACCCCTACTGCCTCATCGCTTGTAGGAATACCGGCCGCTTATCATATGAGAGCCGAACAGCTGTGGGTGCAAGCCAGTCAGCGGGAAAGCTTCACGAAGGAGCTCAAGAGGATCACCAGCGGAAGTGTGCCGGGAGGCGACGACAAACTAGGCCACGTGAGCACATACATTGATGAAGAGGGGACCCTACGCCTTAGGGGTCGAATAAAAGCGGCATCAGAAGTGGAGGACGACATGTACGACCCTCCCATATTAGACGGGAAGCACGCGTACACTCGTCTGTACATAGCACACGTACACGAGAGGCTGCATCACGGAGGCGTAGAAACAGTTGTGAACGAATTGAGACAGAGATTGTACGTAAGAAAAATACGTCCAGTAGTGAAAACTGTCATCAAAGGATGCCTACCGTGCCGTCTAAGAAAAGCCAAGCCTGCATCACCGTCTACAGGAAACCTGCCGTCCGCACGCCTCGCTCATCACGCACGTCCATTCACATACACCGGACTAGACTACTTCGGGCCAATAGAAGTCACAGTGGGACGACATCGCGAAAAGCGCTATGGCGCGTTATTTACCTGCATGACGTCGCGAGCAATACACATAGAAGTAGCCCACTCGTTAAGCGCAGACTCAGCCGTGTCGGCGCTTAGGCGTTTTATGAGCAGAAGAGGATGCCCAAAAGAAATATGGAGTGACAACGCTACGTGCTTCAAGGCAGCCGACAAGGAGATGGCCGAAGCAGCACTCACAGCCCTCGAGCACGAAACCACATGTCAACAGATTGTGTGGAAGTACATACCGCCATCAGCACCGTTCATGGGCGGCGTATGGGAGCGAATGGTTCGCTCCGTGAAAGAAGCCCTACGCGTCACCCTCAACGAGCGCTATCCCAGTGACGAGACATTGGGGACCCTGCTCGCCGAGGTCGAAAACACTGTCAACTCCAGACCCCTCACACACGTCTCAGTCGATCCAGGAGACCCTGAAGCCATCACGCCGAATCACATCATCATCGGTCCCAACTCGCACGTATCTGCGCCGGGGCACTTCAGCGAGAGTGACGTGACGGCCCGCCAGCAGTGGAAACGAGCTCAAGCCCTAGCCGACGTGTTTTGGAGAAGATGGGTTAAAGAATACCTGCCCCTACTCCAACACCGGCGGGAGCCCAGCAGCATAGGAGTATCGCCGAAGATTGGAGACCTAGTCATCATTTGTGACTCCAATCTACCACGCAACACCTGGCCCAGAGGGAAAATAAGTAATGTATATCCTGGCGTCGACGGAGAGGTACGAGTAGTGGACGTAACCACCAGCAGTGGGCATGTACTAAGAAGACCAACGAAGAAGATCGTCGTGTTACCAGAGGGATCGCAGCGTGGCGACGGCGGGAGAATGTGCACGACGTAAACAGCGTGATACAAACGAAAGACATTGTAACCGGCACTTGTTGAACAACCTAGGAGCAGTGGGCATGACGACGGTGTAATTATCGGGCCACGCCTCCGGTTCGACAACTAGCTGGGGTTGTGCGGAAGAACTGGCGCAGCCTTATGCGGGATTAAAATATAACTTTGTGTAATTAATTGTATTACTTATGTTGAACGATAAAAAATAATGTTATATTATAACTATGTTTAAGGTTGAATTGTAACTATGCAATAACTCTCCCAAATAAAGGCACCGTATGAACAGGGAGAGTTAGCATAGACTTAAAATGTAAACTATAATTATTAAATATAGTAAATATTTACTTTTTAATATAATAAATATATTAAGCCATTAGGCACATAATATAATGACCAAAGAGCATGTTATCGTGACGCGGCCGCGGAGCAAATGAAGCCACGCGCACCGCGCCACGACGTTTTATATTTATAGTGCTGAGGCGGGGGGAAGGATCTTCCGCCTAAAGCAGCTGAAAATTATAATTTAGCACTGTAAATAAATAAAAATATTGTTATGTACACCTTAGTATAATAATTAGTTGTAAGAATATTATATAGTTAATTATGTTTGTTAGCTCGTAAGTTTATTGGATAAATAAAGATAGGCGCGGGGGTGAGGCAAGGGTCCGCTGGCCAGCAGCGGCCTAATCATATAAAAGACGGGCCGGCCGCTAGGGTCAGCAGTCGCTCTCCAGCCACCGAAAAGGCACCAGCAAGAAAAGAAAGTAAAAGTTCCTCCTCACCGCCGCTTGCCTCCAGTTAAAAGCAAGACCAGCGCGTTTTATTCCATTTTTCGCACGGCGTTACGGCGATCCGTAATACATAGAATGGATCAAAATTAATAATTAAAAGTTGTAAAGTAGCCTTCGTTAACTATGACTTCGGAAATTGAAAATATTAAAATTAGCCGCGATAAAATCTGTAATATTTGTTTTATTCCATAATTTTTAATCTCTATCAGCCCAAGCATCTCTGGACTGTGTGCTCGTTTGTCAATCTATTCCTATGAAAATGTAATAGATATGTTGTGTCCTTTTACCTCACTGTCTGATATCTTATTTCTAGATTCTTAGCATTTACTAAGCATCGGAGATCTAATAGCAGTATTTTGTAATTAAGATCCCATTTAGAAAATAGTTGAGCTTCAAGTATAAAGCAGTAAATAAAAATAAAGCAAAAAAAGCAACTTATATCAAAATAAGAAATTATCTATGACAAGAATGCACGTTCACTTAATGGATACACAATGACACTTTTACCTTTCACAGAAGGCTGCAAAATGCAACTAAAACAAGTTTACGTCCAAAAATGTTTGCGTAATTCTTTTTGATTCACAAATTAATTGCCTAATGGTTGTTGCCAAGTTTTAATTACATGTTCAATAGTTCATCAAGATTCATCTCATGAAATCCACTTAGGGACAGGTCAGGACCCAAAACAAACTCATTTGCTATTCCCGTAACGTCAATACTGTAGTAATTTACATCCCATATGTTGATATGCCCTTTATCCTTTAAAGATATTGAATGCAAATTTTAACTTATTGCAGGAATATTGTAGTAAAACTTGGTCAAAAAAATAATACGGAGATAGAAATAAACAGACAAATATTTATAATTTTGGCATCAGTATTGCTTCTACTGCAGGTAGCATTTAGTTTTAAAACATTTATTGTATCATTTTTGATTCATTTTGAAATTTAAAATATTTTGTCATGAGCATTGATCATTTGATTATAACAATTAATGCTGTGTTATCAAACCTGTGATTTACTGCAGAGGCAACGTAGACATGGTAAGCACTCTGTCCCAACGAGAAAGTTCCGCTGGAGTAAAACCAACAGAAACAGTGGGTTATTCTGTTGATACCGAGTGTGCACAAATATTTGTTTCATAACTTCCGTAGTGATCAATATCAGGCCCGCATTCTACTGTTACAATCAAGGACCGTCACAGTCAGTCATCACACGTTCTACCGTCTATTTATCTCATGACTTTACGGCGAAAACTTATGCATAGCCTCGGAGTCAATAACTTTGTGGTAGTTTGCGTCGGCATGCTAGGACTTCCCGGTATTTGATGTAAGAAAAGTGCTGGTAGATTGTTCCGTCATGGTTCTATAAACGATTTTGCCCGAAGGGCTCTTGTCTCTGTAAATGTTCCCTCAGCTTAGAGCCTTATAGAATATTAAGAGCCCATTTCAGGAAAACCGACGGCATAACTTTGGTTTCTTGGAAGAGAGGCAAAGCTATAGTATTGTGTTCTACGTGTGTAGACACTGACGACCTCTCATCTCAGGAATACCTCGTCTCTGGAATAGAGGCAACATAAGACGCGGCTCCATTGAGTAAGTAAAAATTATATATTCAAATATGAGTCTCTGAGAGATAATTACACATTTGTGCTATTTTCTGTAGAAATTATCGATCGTTCGTGGGGAACATTTGTGGTAAAGTCGGAACAGGAGCTTTTTTCGCGACGTGTCGTCGCCGCTTGTTACAGGAGATTTAGTTATCTTCTTGCTCAAAGATTAACGCTTAGGCCATTTAGTAAGGTAACACAGTCAGCGTTCTTGGCACTGTACCGCAGGGGGATGGACTGTATGATAATTTTAATTTTTAGTATTAGTGTTTTATGTAATGTATTTTTAGACATTGAAACAAATTTTTCAAAGAGACTTCAAATATCAAAAAAGAAAATAACGTTTCCTTCTTCTAATCCTTATGTGGATATTTAATGTAAATGACAATCCTTACTTAGTAGAACGTGAATAGATCATTTTCAACTTAAGCCAACGTTGTTGACAAAAAAATTGTGCATTCATTGCTATAAATATTATGTTAAAGAAAACTAAAGAATGCTTTATTTTTCAATAGAATTAAAGGGGAATAAAAGATATCATCGAAATATATCATCTATACAAATCTATACAAATAAATAAAATTGAAGTGTCTGTTTGTAATATTAAAATAACAGCTTTTTACTAAATTCATATGAAAGTATATACTGTACTAATAACAAAAACACAATTTGTAAAATTTTTGTCTGTCTGTCGGTCTGTCTATCTGTCTGTCTGTTTGTTCCAGCTAATCTCCGAAACGGCTGGACCGATTTTGACAGGATTTTCACTGACAGATAGCTGATGATATAAGGAGTAACTAAGACTACTTTTGTTTTAGAAAAATAGTTAGGGTTCCGCGCAAAAAAATTAAAACCCATGAAATCCAGTACCACGCGGGCGAAGTCGCTGGGAACAGCTAGTTATTATATAAACAACTAACTATTGGTAGTATGTACTCGTAACATCACAAATAAGCCTCAAAGTAGCTCTTCTTTGAAGTCTCGAAATTAAAGCTTTCTCTTTTTTAAATTAAATAATCATACATTGTGAACACTCTATTTTCTAGGATAATTCTTCCTATACATAAATTATTTTAAATTAGCTGTTATTTAACTCACCCTATGTTGCCACGACTTCTTAGTTGGTCTTGGCCTTTAAAACTAGAGCATTTTACCACTTTTACCTATTGTAACAGGAGTGATCTAGACTCTAGTCTAAATCACTCCTGTTTTAAAATTTATTCTGCCTAAAATTTATTTTATACGAAAAATTTAGTGACTTTATTAAAATAGAAATATTGATAAGATAAAATAAATAATTTTAATGATTATTATCTTAAATCACATTGATAAATGCCACCCAGACGAAGACAGAGCGGGTCAATATGTATAAATGTTATTTTAAAATTAATGTAGCTACTTACGTATACATTTATTTACCCATAATAGATAATTTCCAATTAACTGAATGTTACCTGTAATGTTATAAGCAGGTTTTCGCCAATGGTAATGTACATGTTGATAATACGGGCTCGATGAGCTGCCATTTCTAATCCCATTCTTTATCCGTACGGACTATATGCAATTTAATTCATCACTGGAATCCACGATTTAAGCCCGTTTTCGATACCAATCATAAATACCCTAAATTAACAATGATAACATTTATTTGCAAACAATAAGTACGTATAGATACCAGTGCAAAGTACTTACTAAAATGCATAAGTTAGGTCTCACTTGAATAGTCTCACGGCAGCGGCTTGCGTCCAAATACGGTTAATACGGTCCATATACTTTCACATAGATTAGTTGTATTCGTGAAGTCCAAGGAGATCGATAAATATACGGAAGTATAGATTATATAAACGAAGATGGTGAATGATCACAATGCATTGAAATTGAAGATGCTTTTTGTAACATTTACGGACGCAAAGCGAGTTTGATAGATAGCAAGAGAGTATCTTTAGTGCATATTTTAAACACTTACTTGTTCGTATAAATATAAAAAAAACATAAATAAATAAATTAAATAAAACAATTGTAATGCGCAGGAATGAAGTCTTCTTCTTTTAACTGTTCAAAGTACCTGAATTATTTTTAGCTCTTGAGAATAGTACATACATTTTCAAACAACAAAGTATGACTTTACAAAATAAAGTTCTTTTTTCTTTAAAAGATCATTCAGTTGCAACTTCACAAAGAATTTAACTTAGTTTACTCGCCCTTGCTTAACGAAGCTAGTTGTTTAATACACTTGTGAGCAATAACAACAGGTCCGATACAGTAAACTAAAATATCAAAAATTATATATTTATATATAAATATATAATGAAATTTAAGACTAGCTTAATTAAACAAAAAATGTTTAGAAGTCTTAACAAGTGTTTAAATAAAATACATAAAAGTTAAGTAATATATATGTACATATTTAACGCCATAAATTAATTAAAAAGAACATTATTAAACTGTAAAATACATATTTATTTATTTACATTTGTGTGCTCTTTTTATAAAGTTTAAGACAAATAATCTTACTTCAAAGGGCTCATCCTTTAGTCATTATCAGCCAATAAAAAATCAATCAAACATCTTAAATAGTAAATTGCATTATTATGCAATGTACTATTGAATAATTGCATCATTATAAATCGCGTATTCGCGAACGACCCAAGTTCGATCTCTTATATAGGTCATTGCTATTGTCTTACTATTGTGTCTGGAAACCGGACAGTGAACGTGTTAAGGCAACTTTTTTAATTATGGTCACATCAGTTTCTTCCATTTTACTTGAAAAACTTATAAAGATTTTAATTACTGACCCGTTTTCATTGCACGCGAGTGTGCATGCATCAGCTGCTAGTTATCAAAGAAAGTTTTTTTCTTAATATTTTATGAAGAATCGAAAAAATAGATACTTATTTAAATCCTATTTACATAGACAATGTTTCAAAATATTAAACCAAGAAATATATATATTTGTTCTGTATCGGTGTAGTAAGTTTATAGTATTATATATATACATATTACATTTACATTAGACGAGAAATTTAATTTAACGTCCTTGGTGAAAGTAGACGAACTAAATATCAAATGCATTCAACCGCTTAAATTAAATACATATTTTTATATTAGCTCTTATTATTCTATTATTCAGTGACTCCAAGAATTGTTTTTGTTTTTTTTTTATCCTTCGACACCCACGCAATAAAGTAGGCGATGTATTCTCTTCCCTTGCTATGTACATAATTTAAATAGTCGGTTTGTTCCCCACTGGCCCGCTTGTTTATTACTCTGCAGGCCTGTGTTTGAATTAATATCTTTGTTTTATCATAAGCGGTAATTCCATCCATTAAATCATTCAAGTCCTATTTTTACATGGGGAAATGCCTACGCATACCCGCCTCGCGGGGGCAAGGACAGGATATGTCGGACTCGCACCGACTAAAACCCCATGGTGTTCCACCTTCGCCGCATATTGGCCTTTGCTTTGTTCCCGTGGCTTTCCACGGGAACGCTTTTGCAAACATTCGCGGCCCTACCAGCGCCGGCCGCCCCATGGCAGCTCCTTCTCAGGGAGAACCTCTCCTCCCCATTCTTCTTCTCAGGCAAGGCGACCTGGGTTCAATCTCTTCCAGCGAAAGTAATAAATGTCAATTTGCAATTTCAGGTTTTTTCCAATTCCAAAACAACTCAGTAAATAGGGAGATATTAATAATTAAATGATTTTTTGTTAAAATGCGTCATTGGCAAAAATTTCCTTCGTCTATACAAAAAAACACAAATAAAATGGAACCGCTCCTTAAAGTAATTATTTTGGTATAGCTGAGGTCAGCGTTAGGAATCAATTTTTTTCCAAAGACGCGGTTACCCCATGTGCCTAATTAAAGGTTAAATTATATTATGATGGCGTATTTTTAATCACTTATTGGTTTTAATTTTTTTTTACTATAACTATCATTGCTTGTAAGATTTTTCGATTTGCTCTTATGATATATTCTAATATTTATAAAAAATTAAAAGAGGCATATAATATAGATCCGTTAGTATTTACGGATGTACTCATACGTAGATTTTGTTTTGGTTACTTATTCATTTACAAACGTTTTAGTGAAGAAACCACACTTTTGAACGTTTTTTTTGCGGGCACCGTGATGGCCATGGATTTCGCGTAATGGGTTAGGACATCATACCGTGGGAGTTGTGTAGGCAGGTGCGTCTTGTATAATGGTGCGCCTTGCCTAAGGAGGAATCATGGAGGAGTTCTCTTAAACTTCCGACGCTAGCCGTAAATTATATAATATTGAGCAAAGTGTATTGTCCCTTAAAGCTTCTGAAAAGTAGAAGAGACTTTAGTTAATTTCTTCAAAGCTTAAAGCAGTTGCTTCTATTTTCATAATTTAAACTCGTTGAATAACTTTTGTTACAACAAAACATAAGACAGTGAAGTTCTTGTAACTCAAGAGTTTGAAGCGTTATTTAAAGCTAGGAACTACTATGTTTTGTTTTGTCATTTGTCTTTAAGATTTGTCTTTGTCGTTGAAATAGTATTGTTTATTATTATATTTCTTTGCGCTACAAGTTTATTCATAAAACCACCTGAGTGTTTATGCGTCATTATATGATACCAGTTGACTTACGAATTTATAATATTATGTCCGCAAAAATAAAAGATAAACTGTTCTTTTAGTAAGACTTCTGATTAGAATTTAATGAAAATTGTAGCATTTTCTTAATAAAATACTATTAGTGCTCTAAACATTGTTAATATTCCCTTTAACCACTACTGGTTAGCTGAAAATGCTTGCGTTAGGAGTGATCTCTATAGAACTTGAATGGTGGATTTGGGCCGACCTTTTGAGTTCGCGGTCCGCCATTAGGCTATTGTCGCTTAGAAACATTGTAGCATTGAAAGTTCTGAAAAAGGAGAACAAGCGTAGGGATAAAGTAAGGAAAAGTAAAATAACAGCCTTTACGTCCCCAGGCTGGGAGTAACTCTCCTGTCATTTGAGTGTTATTAATCCGCCGCATAACTCGAATACTTGTTAGCCGACTTCACTTGAAGCCAAAATATTTTAGTTTTTAGACATAAAATATGTTATGTGTTATATATTTGTAATTCAATCGCACAAAAACTGCTAAAGGAATTTTGATGAAACTTGACAATATTAGATATTATATACAAGGTTTGAGTGTATCCAAAATAACATTTTTATATTCAATGGAGCTAAAATATCTTCAATAAATTTCTTATTTGACGAAATGTAGATTTAGATTTTCTATTATTTTTTTTTTCAATTCATTGTTAACATAACACACATATAATCCACTCTTCCTTAGCACTTACTAATAAATGTGCATGTGTGCTCTTGTGTGTGCGTGTACGTGACCGTGTGCTTGTCTGTGTGTGTGTGTGTACGTTTGCGAGTGCATTGCAATATTTGTTTATTTGATTAAGAAATTAAGCCTAATTTCAATTTATTGAATTTTACTGTCGCGAAGCTGGCTGTTTAAATATTCTGGTTTCTGGATAAAAACCAGAAACCAGATTCTAAATTACAGACCTTAGTAACCCTACACGGGGCATATCTTATGATATTCGTAAATTACCATAACCGCATAATAAAAGAATTTAGGTTTTTTTCTGGAAGGTTTTAAATCATATTTGTCTGGAAAAATACTGGCACTACTGAAATTAGATTCCTTTCACATATTTGGCAAATTAGATTTGTACACGATTTCTTGTCACTCGGATATTTTATTAATGTCTTATTCACGCTCGTCTCGATTTCCGGTGAAGTCACACTCAAAGTGTCCATTTATCGCACACCCATAAATCAGTGGATATTTCACTTTTTCCACTACATTTATTTTATTTACTTAAAACGAGTCTATTTGTACATTGCTTTCTAACAGATGCCATTGCCATAAGTTTATAAATCCAGACCCTCGTCAAACGGATGCCACACAGTCGCTAGAAGCGTATTACTAACAAAAGGCACCAAGAGGATAAATATCACTGACAATATATCATCTCGCAATGGATGTTGACATTTTACTGCGTGATTTATAATGTGAAAGGACTTTTAATTTACTCTTGAATATACAAATAAGGTTTGATTTGAATTTCTCTTAAACAATTCATTATATAAATCTGCCTTTTTAATAATTGTACAATAAGCCTAACATCATAACATATTTTCCGTGAGTTGCGGTGGGTTTCTTCACTAAAACGTTTCATTCTAAATAAGTAAATAAGTATAAACCAAAAAAAAGTATCTATTTATGAGTACATCTGTAAACACTTACGGATCCAAACGCACAAAAATTTGCGCTGTCTAAAATCTCAAACCGTGTAGCGGCGGTGTAAAATATCCACTATCCCATACCATCGTGTGGGTATCGTGCGACAGAAGGGAACAAATCAGGAGATGGGCAGCAGCGTCTTCCTAACCCGCTTGCCAAGCGTGGAAACTATGGCAAGTAACCACCGTTGGAGGCAATCTATGGGGCAGACTATGTTCACCTACTACTATGTGTTATTTATTAGGCTGTAATGGTAACGGAACGGTAAAATCTTAAAGAAGAGAGTTAATGATCCATCAATCGATTTAGAATGAGAAAAATAAGCGTTTATTAACGTTACCTATAAACAAGAGTATAGCCCAATATGAAATAAATATGGTAATGTGAAGTATTGAGTGACAGAAATATACGTGGTAAATATACGTGGTAGAGCCATGCTGCAGATATATTTCTGGTATAGTTGTAACACGAATGGGTCGGCTCGACCGGGGAAGGCCCACGCTCTCACAGAATACCAGCGTAAAATAGCAGCTTAATGCTGCTGTGTTTCGTATGGTGAGTGTAGAGAACCGGAGACCCTTTTTACTGAAATCGAGGCATTCCACCTTAGTCCTCACGGGTGACAATGCATCTGCATTTTAATTCGTAATCGAGGATAAATGTAGATGTCTATGGGCCACAGCAACCACATACCATCAGGTGGACTGTGTGCTAGTTTGTCACCCTTATCCTATAAAAAAAATAAAGGCCTTGTTTCTCGCGTGTACGGACATTTAACACGAAGGCTCCACGGACGTTTGAGTGGTTTTTATTCTTGACCGACGGCCGTGGTTGATCAAACTTCGGCTAATAAGGCACCATCATGACAAGACGAGAACACTTATGTCTATCACCCTTCTCATGTGCGAGCCTAGTCTTCAACCGGCTACTACATAAAGTATTCAATATATTATGCGTAGTTTAAAATAGAAGTCAAAATAGATTAACATATACTTAGCATTATTTTAAAACGTAACTTTCACAATAGGATTTCCTCCTGTATCGTGGGGGCAGTTTACAAACATAAATTGCTTAAGGACAATTATCCAGATCCAGAACAATTATTTTTAGGCCATACAAATACTTGTTCCGTGCGGGATTCGAACCCGCGGCCCTTAGCGCTCAAGTGCAAAGCCACTGCGCCATAGAGCCGTCATTAAAAAAAATATACCTTATAGCGGAATCCATTAGTTTATATCGTCATAATCATTATAACTTGTACAGTTGTAACTGTAAAAGGCAACCGACTAACAGCACTAACATCACAAAAATGGATAATACAAAGGTGACAATGAAAGTTTTTAGAAAATCAAAAACTGAACAAACTAGCAAGTTATTAGTTTTATTATATCTTTTCAAAATAGTTTCAATTTATATCAAAACATTGCAGCATCCGTTGGAACCGCTAAGAAAAGCACTTTGCCCACTCGTCCTTAAGGGTATCTTCGACGGCATTTTGAAACACTGCCACTGCTTCCTCGGCGTCCATAAAACAATTTCCTCAAAGTTTTGCTTTTATTTTCGGAAATAAATAATAATCGCAAGGTGCGAGGTCGGGGCTGTAGAGCGAGTGACCCAGTAATTCCACGTCTGACGTCGCCAAGTAGTCGATTATTTGCTTGGCGGTGTGCGACGAGGCGTTGTTGGAGGACCTAGAGCGAGGTCGTTTCTGCCGAACTTTTTACAAAACAAGTGGCAAACAATTGATAGTGTACCACTCTGCAGTAACTGTTTTTCGATCCTCTAAAACAATTGTTGCGTAATGACCTGTCCTTCCGAAGAACGAGGCTACCATCTTATTTCCCACGCTTCGACCTCTCTTCACTTTAGTTGGCAACTCCTCGGAAGGAAACACCCAGACAGCAGGCTTTTGTCACCCGTAAGTGTGTCGAACACAGCATTTGAGTGAGTAAATGTTCATGGAGGATTTTGTGCACTTGACTCATGTCCTCATGACTCTTGCCTAAGCTTGTCCGAATCTGCTGATAATTCACTATTCTGACAGTCTCTATCATACGCCGCACAACACTAATGTTATCTTCAGTCGTCGCCGTAAAAGGCCGTCCCTCTCACAGATCATCGGTGAGATTAGTGCGATCACGTTTAAACTCATTAAACCAGTTGTAAACAGTGGCACGAAATAGGGCTTCGTCGTGAAAGGCCAATAGAAGTCTATCATAACTTTCTTGTTGACTTAAATGACATCGAAAGTCATAAAAAATCATTGTACGAAAATTTTATCCCGTTAAAATCATGCTGACGTGACACAGAAAATTTTCGATTGCCGCCAAGTCGTAAACAGTCGCAAACAGTTCTATTTTCAAAATTTGAACTTATTTTTTTTATCTCGTTTATAAGTGGCTAGTTCTAAAAATTTTCAGTGTCGCCCTCGTATAATGGTTTTAGTAAGATCCAAAAAAAATCTAATGATAGTTCTGAACTTAATGTATGGATGCTTTAGTTTAATCGTCCATTCGCTTCTTCTATTTAAATCACCAAGAGTCTAAATCAATTAAATAAAAGGAAAATTTGAATTGTATATATATATATACAGGGTATTTTTGGAACGCTCCCGAAAACTAAGACAGGCGACAGCACCAAGTATACCTTTGATCATGGGTCACAAATAAATTTGATCCTGATGAAAAAAAAATCATATTTTTTACAACGTTTTATTAGTTTTATTCACGCGCCATCATGTTAGTACAGCTAAATGAAACGATAATTTCATAAAAAAAATCATGAAAATACTGAAACATAAAACCAGCAGTGAAAACTGAATTGATATCACCTGACTAATGGAGGTTAATGTACGCGCAAACGGTGAAAAAAGAACGCTGGCCTTGAACTTGGCCACTGAGCGATTTATCACATATTGGTACGAAGGGGGCGCGACGGGGGAACAATCCGCCAGTATAACTGTGCCTGCATGCTATTGGTTCCCGCGCTTTGTTCGCTCCAAAAATACAGTCGCATACACAGCTTACTATGCGACTCGCGCGATGTTTTAAAAAGGAAGGAAAGAAAAATTATTTATATCTATTGTTTTATGACTAAACTAGTAAACGAAAAGGTAAATATGATAGGAAAAGGTGAATGGGGAAAATTGTGCAGTAAATTTAAAAGTGTTGAGGAAGAATACCGAAAAAATTACCATGTGATCGACCTGAGGACGGAAGCTCAAGCGAAGATGAAAGTGATGATGAAGTAGCATCCAGTAACACCAACACACCATCAACATCTGGCTTCCATGTAACCCAAGACGACATAATGGACGGCGTGTCACACTTAGCTTAAGTTTTCTTCTTACAAACTTAAAAATATTTTACGATAGAAATAACAAATAATGTTTAAGTAAACATCATCCATTTTTAATTCCAACCTCTTCCAAAGTTCTAAGTAGCTAGTAAAACGCCTAGTATGATTCTACAATAAAACAATTAAATACTATAATATTATAAAACAATAGCCCAATACCATGTAGTACTTTAGAACGCGACTGTATCCACACTCCCTTCGCTACCGACCTATATCTAGCTCGGTCAATGTTACGGTCATAAGAAAAAAGGGCGCATCTGACAATTTTTGAATAAATGAGTTAAATATACCATTCGTCTCATGATAAGAAGGCGCATCTACTATTTTTTTTAATATTCACAAATATCAATATTTCAGAAATTATCGTAAGAATTTTAGACGTAACTGTTGATCACAGATGACATTTTTTTAGTAAAAAAGTCTTATACAAATTCAACATAAAAGAAAAGACTTATTTAACCAGTTGCTACGTCATCTTTAACAATATTTGCATCGATTACTTAAATTTCAATTATTCTTGTCTTATTATTCTATATCTTATTATTAAGAGCTGGTGTTTCACATGTGGTCCCATATAAATTTGATCGAGGTCAGACCAATAGTTTTTGAGTTATCCTTAATTATTTATATTAAAGTTGGTTGTACAAAATTTTTAATTTTTAATTATTATCGTAGTAAGTCTCGTATGATATCCCCTTTAAAATCATTACTCAAGAGTTGAGGGTTGTTATTTTTTGTGTCTCACTACCAATGGCTCTCTAATATTTACTAAGAAAAAAGTAATAAATGACTATTAGCGTCCTTTCAAATTCAAATGACCTTTCCAAAATATGTAAAAATAATAAATGAATGGCAGTTTTTTTTTATATATATAGACGCAAATAGTTATATGCGTCTTTCCTTCGATGTTTTTGTGTTGCTAGATGTATTTTTTAAGCTAAGATGAAAAGGAAAATTCTTTTTATTTAAATAAATAAACAAATTATCAAAAAAATAAGTTCGTCCTTAAAATCTTCATGTCTCTACGTATATATTTCAATTTTCATATAGAAACCTTTTAATATACTATAGACACAGGGTCTGAAAGAAAAATTCATCAATTTATTTTTTATTTCCATTTTACGTTTTTGTTAGTTGCGTCCTTCTTTATTATGACGCATGAGAATGTAACCCGGCCGGCTCGTATCGCCTCACGCTGTGACGCAGTAGGTTTCCGTTTTGTCGTGTTAATTAATTGAAGTTTTTGAAACAGTTCCGTGTTGATTTTGTACACGCGTGCACGAGCGTTTTGTTTATTAAATTGTTATAACGTGTTGGTATTATTCTTGTTACGTTTTTTGTTTTAATAATGCTTAACGCGTACGTTTATAGTGATTGTGAATACGACAACATGTTATGTATCCGAACCTAGGTACACGAAGTATCGCTAAATAAATTGTTAAGACGTCGGGATGGAACAAGTGTGTCATACTGTGCAGTGCACAAAGTGTTGAAGCGTAACCGAATGCGCCCATACAAATTGCACAAAGTGCAAGCTTTAATTCCCGGCGATCACGACCGCCGACGAGTTTTCTGCCGTTGGTTATTATACCAGCAACAACGTGTGCTTGGTTCCATTGAGCACATTATCTGGACGGATGAGTCGACATTTACCAGAAACGGCCTGTGGAACCGAAGAAATACACACGTGTATTCAGAGGTTAACCCGCACGCTGTTCGACAAACCGGGCACCAAACCCGATGGTTGGTTAACGTATGGGCAGGTTTATTTAAGGATCGCATACTGGGACGGAGGATTTAGAGCGGTAAGCTGTTTCATAACAATTTTTTTTTAAATAACTTAGTACTGAATAAATCTGAATACATACATAACTGAATACATGCGAATAATAAACATACCTACACGATGAATAAAAACGCATGACTCTAACCTTGGTTACATTTCATTTAAATTTTTTTTCATTAGCGGGAAATCGAACCAGTTATTTGGGTTATTTAACCTGTAAATTCGGATTAAAATGGCTACGTGGAGACAAGTACAGTGGCAAAATAGTAGGTTAAGTAGATAAGTTAGGTATTTAGACAAGTGTTGTAAATTATTAGGTATTGTGGTATGGCCCGCTAGTTGCGGACCACGCGAATTTGCGTTCGCGCGTACATTGACCTTTAATCAGCTGATATGAATTGAGTTATTCCACTGCTGGTTTTATGTTTCAGTATTTTCATGATTTTTTTTATGAAATTATCGTTTCATTTAGCTGTACTAACATGATGGCGCGTGAATAAAATTTATAAAACGTTGTAAAAAGATGTTTTTTTTTCACCAGGATCGGATTTATTTGTGACCCATGATAAAGGTATACTTGGTGCTATCGCCTGTCTTAGTTTTCGGGAGCGTTCCAAAATACCCTGTATATACAGTCAGGTCATAAGTATTGTCACACAGTAAAAACTTTTCTTTTAGAATGCTGGCCACAAAAAAGTTTATTGAATTCGAGTTTCGAATTGTTCATGAAAATAAAACTGTATACTTTTCACAATTTTACCCATTTTTAAATATGGAGTGGACGCTTAAAGAAGACCTTGTTGCAGTTATTGCGTTGCATCGTTCCGGTTACGCTCAAATTCAAATATTTGACATACTGAAAAATTTGAATATAACCAAAAGATTCGTTTATCGTACCATCAAACGATACAATGAAGACTCAAGTGTAGATGACAGTTCAAGAAGTGGTCGCCCTTGGTCTGTTAGGACTCCAGCAGTGATAAAAGCTGTGAAGGCGCGAATTCAAAGAAATCCCAAACGTAAGCAGCAACTGTTGGCCCTTCAGATGGGGTTAAGCAGGACCACGGTGTAAAGGGTGTTAAATGAAGACTTAGGGCTTCGGGCATATCGAAGAAAAACAGGACATCGTTTGAATGCTCGTCTAATGGACCTGAGACTGAAGAGATGCCGCGCTTTGTTGAAGCGGTACGCGGGAAAAAAATATCGGGAAATAATTTTTTCGGATGAAAAAATTTTTACCGTAGAAGAGAGCTACAACAAACAAAATGATAAGGTGTACGCACACAGTAGTGAAGATGCGAGCAAACGTATTCCGCGTGTCCAACGAGGTCATTTTCCATCCTCGCTCATGGTATGGTTGGGAGTTTCTTATTGGGTCTTAACAGAGGTTAATTTTTGTGAGAAAGGTGTAAAAACGAATGCAGTTGTGTATCAAAATACAGTCCTGACGAACCTTATGGAACCTGTTTCTCATACCATGTTCAATAACAGGCACTGGGTATTCGAACAAGATTCGGCGCCAGCTCATAGAGCGAAGAGCACACAAGACTGGCTGACGGCGCGTGAAATCGACTTTATCCGACACAAAGACTGGCCCTCCTCCAGTCCAGATTTGAATCCGTTAGATTACAAGATATGGCAACACTTGGAGGAAAAGGCGTGCTCAAAGCGTCATCCCAATTTGGAGTCACTCAAGACATCCTTGATTAAGGCAGCCACCGATATTGACATGGACCTCGTTCGTGCTGCGATAGACGACTGGCCGCGCAGATTGAAGCCCTGTATTCAAAATCACGGAGGTCATTTTGAATAAACTTAAGTGTCATAAGAATCTAAGTTTTATTAAATTCATTTTAGTATATAAATGGTTTCATAATGAATAAACTTGTTTCAATTATTTTATATTAAACATGTGACAGAATTTATGACCGGACTAGGTATATATATATATATATATATATATATATATATATATATAATTTTAAATGATCCTACTTTCATTTTGTTAACACCTAGGCCCAAAAATCAAATACGACAGGCGTCAAGACCGTGACCATTTCCTTAGGGGGCCCGTTACCTTAGTCGTCAACCCTTTCTTTTAACAAACGGAGTTATGTACGAAATCGAACGTTTTTATCTAGGGTGACGCCCAACGAGTTCGTTGCCCAGCGTAATGTGGTATTAGTCTGTGAATAGAAGGTTAATAATTGGTTGACCTCTGATCGGGATCCCGGGTCTCCGATCGGATCGAGCGCAAGACCCGTGCCCCAGAGGTCAGTTTTAGTTGGACCTTCGCTGTCGGACTAAGAAGACAGACCGTCGCAGTTTGGTCATCCACGAGCGGGTTAGGAGGTAATCATCGGAAGAGAAAGATACAACCTATCGTTTTAAACTTATTTGAACAGTATTGTAAATGTGTTTCAGTCATCGATAAATAAGTAATATTTTTTGCACTTCATAGTTATTAGAAGTATTATCAGCAATTAAAACAAAAATGCATTATTTGAAACGTGCACTTTATACGTGCACGATAATAGATAATTTATTTTTTAATTTTATTTAAAATTCAATTTGTTTTATTTTTCCATATTGTATATATATGTACGGAAAAACTTACCAAACAAAAATCCTGAGAAGCCCTTCTGCCATTGCTCGTAAATGTTGTCAATCTATTCTGTAAATTTTACTTATTGGCTTTAAGAAAAGGGTTGTAAGACCATATTTATGTCCTTTTTTCCCATATGCGCATCTCAGAGCTTAGTGGTTTTAAGGATGCTGATTTATGAACATAAAACAAATCTTTGGATGTTTTTAATGTCATTTTTACATTCCGCATTCATATCTTTTAATTTTCAAACATTTGAAGATGTTCAGGATTATGACCCTTTCAAGCCGATAGGTAATTAGTGAACAAAGTCACCAATCACCAATTTCAGACTATAAATAAACACACACACATATATATATATATATATATATATATACAACGTGTCCCAAAATTCAACGATAAGCCAACACCGGAAGATAGACCTGCCTCGGACTAATCGGAGAAAAAAAGAAAAAAAAATATATCCCAATTATATTTTAAGTTATATAAAAAAATGAAATTCTTCAGAAATTGAAACCGTTTATGATATTTTTTACTACCATGACCACAATTTTTTAAATATTTTTTTCTTTTTTTTTTATAGGCAACCTGAATAGTACTGCTATCTACCACAATTCTTAAAAACTCCAGAATAACTCTTGTTTTATCACGAAAATTAATGAAACTTATTTTATTCCCTAAATTTTTTGAAGACTTTTACTTTTAACCAAATTTAACTTATCGTGGCGTAAAAAAAAAGTATAAACACTAGTATGGCAAGTTTTTTTAAAAATTGACGCAACTAACCAACATTCCAAAATGGTATAATACTCTAGGAACACAAGTTATGAAAAAATATGGGCCTATTATTTCTTAACAGGGGCCAAATGACGGTCGGGTGTAATAAAAGTATTAGTTCTTGAAAAATGTTTAATATTTCAAAACAAATGGTACAAACAGTTTCACGTGTAATTTATTAAGTTATTAACATTATACGAGTAGCAAATGTTCGAACTGTTTGCCACCAGCATTAATACATGCACGACATCGCCTTAACAATGATCGTTTTATTTGTCTTGCATATCTTCTGCTATTAATGTAATCAGCAGCCTGAGTGATATTTCGACGAAGCTCGTCCAATGTCACAATGGGTTTTGAGTAGACCCTGTTTTTAAGACAACCCCAATAGAAGAAGTCCAGGGGGTTCAAATCTGGTGAACGGGGTGGCTATAAGATAGGACCAAGTCGCCCGATCCAACGCCCTGGATACTCTTGATTTAAATATTCTCGCACAGGACGGGCATAATGTGATGGGCAACCATCATTTTGGAACCACATGTTTTGAAGATCATTTAAGGGCACGTCGTTTAACAATTCTTGCAAGTCATTTTGTAAAAAGTTTAAATAACTATTGGCATCTAAGTTTCCTTGTAACTCAAGGGGCCCAATTACTTTTCCATTTAATATGCCGGTCCATAGGTTAACCTGGAATTGATATTGGGATTTGTCTTATCTCATCAAGTGTGGATTTTCATTACTCCAACTATGTAGGTTGTGAAGATTTAAATACCCATCTTTCTTGCACGTTGTTTCATCCGACCATAGAATTTTGTCTAGGAAGTGGGGATCTTCACTGTGCCTTTGCAGCATTACACAGCAAAATGTGTCCCGTAGCGGATAGTCCCGCGGTAATAACGTCTGCACACGCCTGTAGTGATGTGGGTGAAGCTTGTGACGTTTTAATATTCGATGTGCAGAACTTTTCGGGATTCCTGTAGCTTCTTCTATGGCACGTACCGAAGTAGTCGAGTCATTTTCTATCTCATTGAGAACTTCTTCATCACGATCCAATCTAGGTCTTCCAGCACTTCTCCTATTGGATGGCATACGACCCTCCGAAAACGCTTGATGCACATTAATAAACACTCGATAATCAGGATATTTTTGAGCATTTGGGTATCTTTCTCGATACAGTCTGCTAGCAGCGTTAGCATTACATCGGCATTCTCCATAGATTAAATGCATATTAGCGTATTTCTATGGTGTATACGGTTGCGGCATGTTAAACGCCAAACAGTCCAAATGCGCCAGAACTCTAAATTACAAAACACACAATCGTAGTCCAAGAAAATGCCAGGTCAGTTCAGTTTGCAGATCAGTTCCAGTCCAAATAATGCCAGGTCAGTTAAGTTTGCAGGTCGATTCCAGTCCAAAAAGCCAAGCCAAAAGTCGATAGTATGTACGAGGGCCACGTAAGTTGAATTGGGAACGGTGCGCAGTAAACAAAGGAGCAGAGCGTACTGAACCGACTTGCTGAGAATAATAACAGCTTCTCTACCTGCCCTGTTGTTGTCTCTTTTTAACGTAAATGTCTCTATCTATCTAGCTCTCTCTAACATCTAAGGTATTAATGCCCCATTCGAATTCGTAGAAATTGTAACAGGAACCCATTTTGGGCATGTAGTAAAAGTCATTACTGACAATTACAATTTAAGGAATTTGGCCCCTGTTTAGAAATAATAGGCCCATATTTTTTTAATAACTTGTTTTGCTAGAGTATTATACCATTTTGGAATGTTGGTTAGTTGCGTCAATTTTTAAAAAAAACTTGCCATACTAGTGTTCATACTTTTTTTTTTACACCACGATAAGTTAAATTTGGTTTAAAGTAAAAGTCTTCAAAAAATTTAGGGAATAAAATAAGTTTCATTAATTTTCGTGATAAAACAAGAGTTATTCTGGAGTTTTTAAGAATTGTGGTAGATAGCAGTTCTATTCAGGTTGCCTATAAAAAAAAAGAAAAAAATATTTAAAAAATTGTGGTCATGGTAGTGAAAAATATCATAAACGGTCTCAATTTCTGAAGAATTTCATTTTTTTTATATAACTTAAAATATTATTGGGATATATTTTTTTTCTTTTTTTCCCCGATTATTCCGGGGCAGGTCTATCCTCCGGTGTTGGCTTATCGTTGAATTTTGGGACACGTTGTATATATATATATATATATATATATATATATATATATATATTGCATTATGGAGGCATAAAATACCATCCAGGAAGGAGCTTAGTATTATTTTCATCATTTTACTAATAATTCTTGGTAAAGAAGTGTTGGATCTTCTTATTCTTTAAGAAATAAAAATTACTTTTTAATACAGTTGCTAATAAGTGGCGTATTTCAGGGACGTATAGCGTTCGGAATGTGGACTATTACATACACGAGCTTTTTCTTTACCTTTTCCGAACTCGTGCGTTCTCTTTCCCAACTGTCAAAATCATAGAATTATTACG
Organism: Parnassius glacialis; assembly: GCA_033319125.1. Classification (NCBI taxonomy): domain Eukaryota; kingdom Metazoa; phylum Arthropoda; class Insecta; order Lepidoptera; family Papilionidae; genus Parnassius; species Parnassius glacialis. Next base: position 12,288,683 of record JAVANC010000012.1, read on the forward strand.
CATAGAATACTAGAACGCGCACGGAAAGTGAAGCAAGTAAAACTAACGCGAAACCGCGTAAGTTGACTCAGCGACGCGTCAGTGCGCAACGTCACGTCTTATGGAGAAGAGCTCGCAAAAAATTGTGAAAATTACCGTTTGTGTTGTAAAATATTGTCACAACGATGATTATTAACATAAAAGAAGTGATGGTATTACATTTCACATATATGTTTATACATTGAATTCGTTATAAGTACGTAAAACTAAAAAAATACTTACCTAAGCTCTCATAATACAAATGTTGCTAGTTGTGGGGAAAAAATCACAATTTTCTTTTCAAAATATTTATTTTCTATTTGTGTTTAAAACGTTTAAACGCATCGCTCTGTGTAAAATTCAAATGTTTATATATATATATATATATATATATATATATATGTATATATATACCTACTTCTCTAAGTGTTAACATTATAATATTAACAATGGGTGCCTATTTAAAACTAATACGGAATGATCAGCTAATCGCGATTCGTCGACGCCATTTTAACGCAACTATTTGATTTTAATTGCTTTCTTTATTGACTAAGGTTACGTTTTAGAGTATAGAATAAAAACTTTTTTATTTACAACATCATGGGATTATTAATAAGCCTTTACTAACCAGGTGTCACTTTACACCCAAACATTAACCAGATGTTACGTTAGACCCAAACATAGCCTATTTTAACCGATTATACTGTCTTGGTAGTAAAGTCAATTTATTAAATTAAAAAATATTACAATGAAAAAAGGGCAGATTTACAATAGTAATACCTCATAAGCTATTCGGGCGTCCAAACTAGTTTATGTCGTATCACTACGCTTGAGAGTTCATGTTATGAACATTTATTAGTGACCCTTCACTGTGTAGGAAGCGTGCGGTAGTACGTGCGATAGACGTAACACTACATTAAGTCCAGCGAATTTTTTTTCAAACTTTATTATAGTAGTTCGGTATAAGCTAGCCTGTACGCCCGAACTACTTGCGAGATATTGCTATTGGTTTGAGATCGCATTCGAGTTTTGTTTTTCTCGATTGTAAATCTGCCATTTTTACATCCTAATAATTTTATTTTAATAAATCTATTGTACTACTAAGGCAAAATCATTTTACTTCGGGAAAACAACCATTAAAATTTCAGCGTGTGTATTGGATCAATCTGTGTGTATATCCTTTCAAATAAAGAAATCTAAATCGGTTTAGAAATTGTAGAATTCTGAGGTAAAAAACATTAAATAATACACCGAATTGATAACCTTCTACCTTTTTGAAGTGAGTTAAAATTAAACATTACACGATGTGCTTATTGTATTCGAGAAAATTAATTGTATTTATTAATATTCTTAAATTTTATTACGACTGCATTTTTTACCATTAATATATGTATAATAAAGTTATAGTAGTAACATCATTATCGTGTTTATTTTATTCCATTTTATATTCTCATAAAATCCTTCTACGTAACTACGTACTACTACTACGTAACTAAATAATCTTCGTACGTAATACGTAATCTTTATTGTATCGATTTATTAAAATTAATCAAAAAATAGTGATTTGCACAATTTGATTGCAAACGCTAGAAACTGGTATCACTGAATGGCGTGTATGTGTGCGTGTGACGAGCGTAGGCACATTCGACTCGCGTCCACTAACATAATGACTTTGCATCATTTTAACGCTCGTGTTTTTTACTGGATTGCGTTTCAATGCGTAAAAATTCTATGGTCTAAATAATGTCTATTAAAAAGAAAAAAAAACCACGAAGTTTTATTAAAAAAAATTATCATTCATGCAAATATTTCTAAAGAGCAGCTACTAATTTGTTTCAATATCAGATTTCATGATTTGATTCAATGAGTTAGGTTAGGTTTCATTTCATTTCATCTCATTAAATTTCATTTTCATTTCATATCAATAAAAAAATTCTACTGAAGAGTTGGCTGTATGGGCATAGTTCCATTTGCCTACCCAGAATGGGTGAAGAAAACAAAAACAAATCTCTGCTTATATTCTTTTACGGTTGGCGCCATTTTCCAAAAATCTTCTTTATTAAATTGCTTCATTTTTTCGCAACTGTATTAAAATAGTTGTTCAGTACACGTGTGGAACCGTCATTGCAACTTGTTACGACTGTCAACCCTCATCTTCGGCTGCGCCTCGGCTCGGTTAGACATTTGTGGGAACTCTTTGCAAGGACAGGCTTTCCGCACTCGTAATAAAATATATTATTTCATCATTGTAGTAAAATATACGATAAAGGTAGGATAAATAATATTTTGTTAGAAATGAGGATAAAAAATAAAGGAAATACGAACAAATGAAGGTAAAACTGTAATTTCCCACCCGTTCTAGCAGTATAAAGTATCGCGCAGGCGACTAACGTAGATCAGTCAGTAATTCTTCAGTTTTCAGTTTTCAGTTCAATCTAAGTCTTTTAGCTTTGACAAATTTATTGGTCTCAGGCTAAGTAACAATGCAGTGTAATATACATGTAAACCTCCTAGGGCAGTTTACACTACGCGTGTATGAGTTATCTAACGGCTGTCAGAACAGGGGGTGGCGGACCCCGGCTCTGACGGCTAACTCGTATCTTTCGATGTTCTGGGGATGAGAACCGCTCAGGGACGCGGGTTTGTGTACGTGGTGTGAAGAGGTATGCGGCTTGCCCGTCTGCAGACTCCCTGCATCCCATCCGTCGTTGTCCTAACAGTGTTTGTGGCACTAGGTGAATGTATAGTGTTTATGTGCCGGCGACATTTTGGACATCGGAATCAAGCGGAACGAGGGGGGGGGGGTGGTCGAGTAGAACGTTACGGGGTCTCCGGAGGATTTCCGTAACGTTCTGAGTCGAAATCAAGTGGAGCGGGTTTCGATTAGAACGTTACGGGGTCTCCGGAACTCCGGAGGCTTTCCGTAACATTCGGAGTTGAAGCGTAGGTGACTGTTATTACCACAAGCGGGTTGGAATGTGTCTCGGCCCTCTCGAAATAACGCCGAGATATTTTTTTTTGAAATACTCAGAGATCGTCGGAAGTTGACAGCCTCTGTGTAAGTCGGAGTTTCGCTGGTACCATCGAGCTCCTGTGGCTATGCAAATGAAGCTACTTTGGACAATTTGGAGGCCGTACAAATTTCTGTGGCCGCGTGCGCGAAAACTTTGCTTGCGTAAGTCATAATTAGTCTTTCGCATGCTTTGTATAGACGGAGCTTGTGTCTTAAGGACAGTTTGCTCTTGCTGTTAACTAGCGGGTTGAGGCGACTAGTCACGAATTGTGCATAGTTCATTAGTACATTGCGAATATGTTTCGCGAATGTCATACCGTGGTCGAATGTGACCCGAGATATTTGGCCGTTGATTGCCAAGGGATCTGGCGGCCGTACAAGTTAATCGTACCTATCGATTTCTTGGGATTTTTATTTTGACGACTGAGAGTTGGGGTCATTTGAAAGTGTATTTCTACACTTTTCTCAGGTTTCACTTCGATTCTCTATAAGCGGAACCAGTTGCCTATGCGGTTATTGGCTGTTTGAAGCATCTCGGTGAGAACTCTTTTATTATGATGGGCGACGAAAAGTGCCGTGTCATTGGCGAAAAGACCAGTATTCACTACTGGGTCCTTCAGAATGGCACTCGTGAAGAGTGTAAAGAGAAATGGGGAAAGGATGGAGCCCTGTGGGACTCTGTCCTCTCCCCTCTATTCAATTACAAAAGTGGCGATTGGTGAGAAAGGTTTTATACAGCTTATAAAACAAGCCGTTGTGTGAGACTTTGTCAAACGCTTTTGCGACATGGAAGAAGACAGCACCGGTTATAGTGATTCTACTTCTTTTTGAGAGGTTGAATATTTTCAGAATGTATTCTGTGAGGCAATGTATAATACTTAATGTGAGGGGGTCAGGTGCACTGGAAAGACCAGATTGCGTATATTAGTCCTTTGTGCACAATCGTGGCGTTCAGCTTGTCCTGTGGGGTAGTGGCTCCGCGGAGTTTCCGGGCAAAAGAGGATAATTCAACAATGTCAATTGTGCTGACAAATCCGCAGACTAGAGTGAAGTCAGTGTCGAAGAAAGACATGCCTTGTGGGACTGGCTTTGGATTTGAGACCTGGGGAGGAGGGATTGACCGAGAGACAATGGGTGCTGAAGGCTTTACCCAAGCATTGGGTTTCGGCGCGGAAGCCGCGTGAAGGCTTGAGAACCTTACACGGAGACTCCGGTGACGGGGGCACCGCAGACGGGGGTGTGGGCACCGAAGACGGTGCAGGTTTGGGGGCAGGCAGCCGAGAGCGAGACACACTGACTTGGCCTGCGCGTCCGGGACGGCTTTTACCTCCGCACTGCTTCCTTCGCGGCGCTTTGAAACACCCGCGATAGTTCGCTGGGTTTTGCTCTTCGCAGCAATTGATGGAGCTCGGAGGTTAAACCGTCTCGGGCATGCGGGAGCAGTCAGTGGTGCCGTGCTCACCTAGGCACTTGACGCACTTAGGCCGGGCGTAACAGTTTCTGGAGTAGTGGCCGTAAAGTTGGCATCGAGGGCACTGGCTAACGATGCAGCTGTTTCGGGGAAATTCAACTGCATTCCCACCGTTAGGTTGCAGATACGCCGAACGTTTAATATTTCCTTGCCTTCCTGAGACAATTTCAGAAACACCATGCTTAATTCTAAGAAACCTTTTTGATTGGTCTAGCAGTGCATACTATGCACCCCCAGATCGACAGATTTTGGGCTTTGAGGTTGCTGAATACGTGCTCTGTTTCGAGCTCCTTAGGGAGTCCATGGACGACCACACGAAGGTTGCGCTTCTCCGGGAGGGCGTAGGTGGGAAAACTTATTTGCTTGGCGAGCAGGTGATTCGTTAAACTGCGGGATTCCTCAATCGAGTTCATAAAAATGCGAATACCCTGACCGGCAATAACATAAATCCATTTACATTTATCTTGGCCGATGACGGGTGGTGGCAGCTTTTCGCTGTGGACTACGTTCAACAGGGGAACTTTTCGCTGCGGACTGAGCCGCAGGCTTCAGGGGTTGAGCGCGTGCCGCGGGGACTGAATATGATAGTGCACCGGTGTTTGCACAAACATAAAGTCACTCTATAATTCATGTACTCTCAAAGTTCGAAGGGACAGCAATCTATCATGACAAGAGAGATCAGGTGCGAAAGATAAATTATTTCTTTGTTGTTCACATCACGAACGATGGTAATTACCGTTTGATTTAAATGCTTCGTGTGTCGACAATTAGCAAATAAGGGGTGGAGTCATGGAATTCCTACACACACTCTCTGAAATATATTTTTGAGAATACTGAGAAGCTGACTACATTGTGCCTATGCTCAAGACAGGCATTATTGGCTTGACTATAGATTGGTCATTAAATAGCCACTAAAACCGCTACAATAAGCTTAAAAATACTTTTTCACGTCATTTTTTAACTGAAAAAGTTAACAAAAATATATAGTTGCTTTATAGCCTATATCATACAAAACAATTATAAAGCAGCGGTGTTTAAGAAGGTAACGCTTCACGAACTTCTTAAATACACGCATTTTACATGAAAAACGACCGGATATAATTATTTGTAAGCCATACAAATCGTGCGAGATTCAAACACGTAATGCAGGTCGTGGTGCATGACGCAACTAAACCACCAAGCCGTCAAAATATGGCTTTAGTGTTTCTTTTATATTTACAATAAATTAGTAAAATTATTGTTAAATGTCTGTGAATCGATTTATTGTAACTTGAAAAGCGATTATTGAATTTATAGGTCGAAAGAGAGAAACAACAAATGGAAAAACTGTGTCAATTGCGTCTATTTCCATCCATCCATGATGATGATGATGATGATCCATTACAGTCTATAAAATTCCACTGTTGAACATAGGTCTCCCTCTTAGATTACCTCATGGCTTTTGACATAGTTTGCCACGTTTGACAAGCGGGTTGGCAAACGCAGTTTTTTATTATATTAAGTTTTTGGCAGAAAGATGCTGTTGCCTATCTTCTGTTTCATTTTCCGTTTGTCGTCTCTTAATACACTCTCAGGCACGATATGGCGTAGTCAATATTCTTACACCGCTTCTACACGGTTAACGTTGGTCAAATGATTTAAATATGTATATATTTATTTCCTTTATATCGCCAAAATGTATCTAAAGCTAACAGTTTACATTAATATGAATATATAATACTTAATAATATTGTAATATTATGTTGAATTAGTAATATTACCAAAATGTGTAATAATGTTTGTTCCTGCCCCACTCTGGAAACTGCGAATAAAATTAATGGTTGTTTACCAGCGCTGTTTTATTACCAAATGATATGGGATAAATGTTGATACAGAACGAGTTTGCAGTGTTGTTTTGTGCAAATATCGTATTCAGTTATTCTAATTTTAGATATTTAAGTTATTTTTATGATTTTCAAGTAAAGACAAAAATATAATAAATTAGATATAAACATGTATATGTAACTAATATAAAAAAAATAAATTTGCAAAGTAATGAATATTTCTTATAGTTTTTTTTTATGATAAGTATTCGAGTTACATACTACTGTAATATTATATGAATTGCCACATCGAAAAATTTACAGCTAAATAAGAAATATATGAAAAATATTAACTGTAGGCTAATAAAAGTTTTCGCTATCGCCACTATATTTATTTTCCAAAACTTTAGGTATCACACAAAAACAAACATCTTGATGGTAAGAGGAGTTACTACAGCACACGGACACCTGGAATCAACTTCAAACAAATAAAATATAATATTATAAGAGGTTACGCATTAGATTTATTTTATATTATAATAAGCCAAAGCTTAACTGCAATCCCACCTGATGGTAAGTGGTGATGTATTTTAAGTTGGTGAAGCACACTGACTTAACAAAAGCCTGTATCAGCAACTGTTGATTTAGTAACCAATATAAGACTTAATATTGATCAGAAAAAAATTACATTAGGTATTTTTATTGACCTCAAAAAGGCTTTTGACACAGTCAGCCATGACATCCTGTTATTAAAATTGAAAGACATAGGTATCACAGGAAAGGCAAATGATATTTTGAAATCGTATCTTTCTGATAGATTTCAAGTTGTTAAAATTAATAATCAGCAAAGTAACCCCCAACCGGTTACTTGTGGCATTCCACAGGGATCAATATTGGGACCCTTGTTGTTCCTTATTTATGTAAACAACATATATGAAATCGGACTAAAGGGAGATATCACTTTATATGCTGATGACACTAGTCTCTTCTACTTTGGCCACTCATTAGAATCAGTACTAAGTGAAGCTCAGCATGACCTAAACATATTACACACCTGGTTACAGTCAAACTTACTAACAATCAATGCCTCAAAAACAAAATACATAATTTTCTCTGCAAAAAATAAAAAAATTAAAAGTCACAAGCCTCTCACCATTGATGGTGAAATACTAACTAAAGTTCATAACGAGAAATATTTAGGCCTTGTTCTTGACATTCAGCTTACCTGGAAACAGCATATTGAAAAGATCCATAGTAAAATTTACTCATTAACAGGAGCTTTAAAAACAATAGTTCGATGTCTCCCGAGACATGTCAAACATACCATATATAACTCTTTGGTCAAGCCTCATTTAGATTATTTGATTGAGGTGTGGGGCTCAGCCACTAAATCAACCCTGCAAAAACTACAAGTAACACAAAATAAAATCATAAAATATTATTCCAATATAACTACTTAACACCAACCATTCAAATATATAAAGAAACAAAGTTATTTAACCTAGCCCAAACGTACAAATATAAAATATGCATTTTTATTAGAAAAATACTTACTAAAGATACTCACTCTCAAATAACATTTACAAAAAAGATCGATTACCATAAACGTATAACAAGGCAGGCTAATAACCTATGTTTGAGAATACATAGAACAAACTATGGAAGAAGGAGTATCCTCTACGAGGGAGCTCAACACTATAACAAATTACCTAAAAACATTAAAGAAGCAAAATCCCTGCCCACTTTTAAGAAATTACTAAAAAGCCACATTTTAAAGGATTTTTCATAATATTCATTAATTCACAAACCACAAATCTAAATATATGAAGTACACATACAACGTAAATAATAATATTTTCCACAAAACAATTGTATAGAAATAATACATTATATTTACTGTTATACAATATGATTATACATGTGCGACAATATATTATATATACACATATGTATGTATGTATGTAATAATGTGTGTGTGTGTGTTTGTGTGTATGTGTGTGTATGTGTGTGTGTGTATATTTGTGTGTGTGTGTGTGTGTGTGTGTGTGTGTGTGTGTGTGTGTGTGTGTGTGTGTGTGTGTACATATTATCACAATAAATTAATGCCTAGAAAATATTAAAAACAAATTAACGCCTAAATATAATATATTTAGATCTGTTTAGATTTTTCAATGAATGTCTCTGCTCCGCTACAGTCACAGCCGGATTTCCTACAGTGTCAAAATTGTGCTGACGGTAGGCTGTTTAAAGGTAAAAGGGGATTAAATATACATATTAAACGATGCCATAGTAAAAGTATTTCGGCTTCACAGCCTGCCGTAGAAATTCATAACTCTATTAGCAGTTTCTCTAATGACACAAATTTTTCCCTTTTTTCGGAGCAAATTTACAATTATTATCGTAATGTACCAGTGATTAAAAGAATTCCTAGAGGTGCGAGGATGCAGCTTGCTAAAGCATTGTCATGCACTATTCAAAATTGTTTCACTAATAGTGAAAATAGTTGGCAAAAATTATTTACTTTCGCGTATTCCCATTTTCATTTTGATAAAACAATAAATAAATCAATTACGTCTCAACTAAAAGAGACATCTTTTCAAAATTTAGATTACCCAATTAATACTCATTTATCTCGACCACGTCCTAAATTTGATTTAAAAAAAGTAGTTGAGTCCAAAGTAATGGATGGCGACTTAAAAAATGCATCCCGTATTTTATTCTCAGACGACATTCTGGCTCCTCGTAATGTCGAAACTCTTGAAAGCCTTCGTCAGAAGCATCCTTCGGTCAAACATCCTCAGGGTTTACCGCTGCCTCTCAGGGCTTCTATGCAACCTTTACAAATTTCGGAAAAAGACACTTTAGAAGCAATTATGTCATTTTCGAATGGCTCTGCTGGCGGCATTGACGGAATTACGCCTCAACATCTTAAAGATCTTGTAAGCGCTTCTGCCGGTGACGCCGGCGGAGTACTTCTTAAAGACATTACAAAATTATGTAACTTTATGCTTTCTGGTAATGTTAATCCAAATTTCATTCCATTCTTATATGGGGCAAGATTATGTGCCTTCAAAAAAAAGGATAACGGTATCCGTCCTATTGCCGTTGGTTCCACATTTCGACGTTTAACTTCAAAATTAGCTTGCAGGCACATAATCTCTAATCTTAAGACCAAATTTCAGCCTACTCAACTAGGTTTTGGCACTAGAGGTGGCTGTGAGGCTGCGGTACATTCAGTGCGTACATTTTTAACAAACTCTGATGCAGATGTTCTTGTGAAGGTTGACCTAAGGAATGCTTTTAACTCTATCGATAGGGTAACCTTGCTGAAAGAAGTGGCTAATAATACCCCCGAAATTTATCATTACGTTTGGCAATGTTATAGTCAAAATACTAACTTATTTTACGAAAACCATGTTATCGATTCCGCTGTTGGTGTTCAGCAGGGTGACCCACTGGGTCCAGCACTTTTCAGTTTGGGAATCCAACCAATTATTTCAAATTTGAAATCCAAGCTGAATGTCTGGTACCTAGACGACGGTACACTGGGAGGTACAGCAGATGACGTCCTGAGTGATCTTACTCATATTTTTCAAAATTTTCAAAATATTGGTCTTGAACCAAATAGCAATAAATGTGAAATATATTTTTCCAATAATTTATCTACTTCTCATAGAGACACTCTAATTCAAAATTTTAATCATATTTGTCCAGGAATAAAAACTGTCAGTACGGAATCACTATACCTGCTAGGTGCCCCGTTGTTTTTCGATAGTATTAAACCTGTTTTAAAAACAAAATTTGAGCAGTTTTTAAATAACGTTGATAAATTGTATAAATTAAACCCCCACATAGCTCTTACTATTTTAAAATATTGTCTTCTTGTACCTAGATTTACATACTTACTCCGCTCGAGTCCAGTCTGGAAATGTTCGGATATTTTACAGGATATTGATAATAATCTTAAAATAGCTATAGAAAAAATTCTAAATTTAACTTTAAATACAACAGCCTGGACTCAAGCTACTTTACCTATAAAATTTGGTGGCATTGGTGTGAGAAATCTTTCTAGCGTTGCATTGCCTGCTTTCCTTGCTTCCGTACATAGTGTCAGTGACTTATGTAATATAATTTTAAATAGTAAAGTAGACCTATGTTTTGCTACGGAGGCAGGGCAGACATGGCAAACGCTCTGTCCTGGTGAAAATATTCCACTGGAAGTTAACCAACAAAAACAGTGGGATGTTCCGTTGGTACAGGGCGTGCAGAAGGATTTGTTTCATAATCTCCATAGTGACCTAGATAAGGCACGCCTTTTAGCTGTTTCGACTAAGGAATCTAGTCACTGGTTACAAGCTTTACCATCAAGTAATCTCGGCACATTACTTGATGCGGAAAGCTTACGCATTGCCGTAGGAATCCGACTAGGAGTGGCGATTTGTCAACCCCATCAGTGTCCCTGTGGTAGCAGCGTCGACAAGTTTGGGCTCCACGGACTTTCATGTAAGAAAAGCGCTGGTAGATTTTCACGACACAGTTCCTTGAACGATGTCATCCGAAGGGCTCTTGTCTCTATAAATGTTCCCTCGGTTTTAGAGCCTTGTGGAATATTTAGAGACGATGGCAGGAGACCCGACGGTATGACATTGGTCCCTTGGGAGAGAGGTAAAGCCCTAGTGTGGGATGCTACTTGCGTAGACACTCTGGCGGTCTCTCATCTCAGGGGTACCTCGTTTAGAGCCGGGGCGGCATCAGAGGCAGCTGAACTGGGTAAGTGGCGCAAATATGAGTCTCTGAGAGATGACTACATATTTGTGCCATTTGCTGTAGAGACTATCGGTCCGTGGGGTCCACGTGCGGTGGAGTTCCTAAAGGAACTCCATCCGCGGCTGGTCGTTGCTGCTGGTGATAAGAGGGCTGGTTCTTTCCTCACTCAAAGGCTAAGTATAGCCATTCAGCGGGGAAACGCAGCCAGCGTTCTTGGCACGATACCGCGGGGAGTAGGACTATATGATATTTAAGTTTCTAGTTTTAGTTTTGTTTTAGTTTTTTTTTAATTATTAATATAATATATTATACTAAATAAATAAACACTAAGTAATTATGTTTACATAACACATAATATAGTAATAATTTTAAAAGATGAACGCAATGAAACAGTTAATGTGCCATGGGCCTTAACAAACAACTCGCCACATTCATTCATATCATACTACACTGTTCCTGTTAATTATTATTAAGCACTCAATCAGTAATTAAGTTTCAGCGACCTATTATAATACTAACTCACTACGCCAATTGGCTTAATGTTTTTAATTAATAAGTATTTTCTCTGTAAGTGATTTGTAAATCTTTTGAGAAAATAAATGTCTTAAACCATATTCACTCTTGTCTTGAAGGCACCCATATTACAGATACCCCAAGATACTGTAATACTACCTTCTGGACATATGAAATGCGCTGTAGAAAAGGTTTTAACACTTAGGTGGAGATAACGGACGAATCGTTTCTCCTTTTAATGCATGTAGATTATATTTACAGGCATATAGGTACGAAATTACAGTAAGATTTTTTAAGACCAAAAAATTAAGAAAGTCGCAAATATTCATTAAATATTTTCTATTACTATATATTTAACGCGTTGAACAGTTTGGAATCATATGTGACTCGCAAGTAGATTTAACTTTAGTCAAAATTGTTTTAACGAGTGTGACGGGTGTGAGAAAAATTAGAATGTAACAAATATAGCACCAGAAGAGAAGACATTAAGGTATTTTTCGCAATTATTATATTGTAAATAAAAACACATCCAAATATAAACCGCGCGTTCGAATTTGAATAATCAAGTTGTTTATTTCACACTATTTATATAATACATAATATCACAATACTGGTCACCATTATTACAGGCTATCCTAATTTTTATGCTGTATGACTCAACCACAGATTATTGCTAGTACAAGTTAATATGGAATTTCTTGCTTACGTCTTAATTTTTCTTTTAAAGGGAATACCTGCGAGTACGTTGGGGTATATACCACACTCTTATCTATTTTTACCTCCAAATAGCTGTGCTTGCATACTGTGTTCCGGTATTTTTTTTAATAATAATAATTTCTTTATTCAGGAATTTTTTTTCAAAAACATACATTTGCATCTGCGCCTGAACTAAGCATTGAGCAAGTATCTCAGGCAACAGAACTCTTTCTTATGGGACAATTTTACAAAAAACTTTCTGATTTAGAAACTTACGTAAACATCAACAATTTTGTTTTAAAGTATGAAATTAAACCTAAATATTTGTTAGTTTTTAAGTGTGGAGTGTTAATTGTGTGTGGGTGTGTGTTTGTGTGTGCGTGTGCGTGTTCGTGTGCGTGTGTATGTGTGTGTGTGTGTGTGTGTGTGTGTGTGTGTGTGTGTGTGTGTGTGTGTGTGTGTGTGTGTGTGTGTGTGTGTGTGTGTGTGTGTGTGTGTGTGTGTGCGTGTGTGCGTGTATGTTTCTATACGAGGGAGCAGGAGCTACTCACCTTCTTTGTTAATTGAGATGAGGTAAAATTTAATAGCATGTGATGTTTTAAAATTGTAAGATAAATGAATAATTGTCGGACTGTTAAGACTTCACAGTTTTTATATAGTTCATAAGTCGGATAAAGAATGGATCGAAAAGTACCTTAAGAACTGCTCTCTGAGCTCTTTCTAGGGGAATTAATGTAGTTTTTGAAGTTCCGCCCTATGTTTTTATACCGTAAGTTATAATGGATTGACACAAAGCAGTGTATATTTGTTTCACTAGTTCGGGTTTAGCTATATGTCTCAGATTTTTAAAGACGTATATTAGGTTTTGGACTCGGGACGTTAATGCGTCTAAATGTTCTTTAAAGCTCAATTGGTAATCAATAAGAATAACCAAATACTTGACACAGTGAGTTCTAGATAAAGGTAAGCAGGCGCACGGTAAACCTAACGGTTTCGTTACATTTAAACAGGTGTGAGCAGTTAACTTATAGTAAATTCTTGACTGAGGGTCATTGGTAATGGAAAAGGCGATGAATTAAATTTTGTTAATATTAAGAGATAGGTAGTTATTACGCAACCAAACTGAGACAGTGTCAAGCCCAGTTTGAGCATTATCACAGGCTTCCTTCCATGTACTTGCTGCAAATAGGAGTGCTGTATCATCAGCATATGATTTGATTTTGTCATGGAAGGATTTGAGTTTCAGAAGGTCATTTATGTAGACGAGGAATAGAATCGGTCCTAGGATACTCCCCTGAGGTACTCAATAACTGACAGGCACATCAGAACTAAATTGGTTATTTATTGTAACACATTGAAGTCTTCCAGTTAGATAGCTTTCAAATAATTTTAGTTGTGTGCCCCGTATACCGATTTTTTCAAGTTTTATTAGCAGTATGGGGATAGAGACCGTGTCAAATGCTTTCGAAAGGTCCAGAAAAACTCCAACAGTTTTATTGCCTTTGTCTAGATTTTTGATAATATAATCGGTTAATTCATGTACCGCATCGTTGGTAAACTTTCCGGATCTAAAGCCAAATTGACAGTTTGATAGAATATTAAAATGCTCTAGGTATTTTACAAGTCGGATATTAATTAGGCTTTCTAATATTTTTGAGATAGACGGAAGTATAGAAATAGGCCTATAATTATTTACACGGTCTCTATCTCCAGATTTATATATCGGGTGAATTATAGATTTTTTTAAATAGCTAGGGAAAATTCCGTTCTTGAGACATAGATTAAAGATATAAGTCAATGGTGGGATTAGGATGTGCCGAAATTTTTAAGAAAGTTATTAGAGATTTTATCCCAACAAACTTTACATTTTGTTTTTAAATTTATTATAATACGTTCTACTTCTCCAACATCAGTAGATAATAATACAAACGAGTCTCTTCTTGTGTCAAGGTTAATTTGTAATAATTCTTGTTTTTGTATAATGCAATTGCTGATATCAATTTTTTATGAGATTTTTTCCCTATATTTATAAATTAATTATTAACACTATTTAAAGAATCTTTAATACACGCAGTTCCCAATAATTCTTGAGGCGACGATTTCTGTTTAGACGTGTGTGTTATACTTTTAATGGCTTCCCATATTTTTTTATTGTTTTTACCTGCTAATTCTAATTGTGTTTGCTCATACTCTCTTTTAAGTTTTTTAGTAAATTATTGCAATGATTTCTGTATCGTGTATATGTGAGTTTATGTATTATGTTTTCTGGTGAGCGCTTTAGTTTCATCTGCATTCGGTCCCTATTACGCATGCATCGTATTAGGCCAGGGGTAATCCAAGGTTTAACGATTTTTAATCGCCTAGATGTTTGAATTATTACTGTATTAAGAAGAATCTTAGCAACAGATTATAATCGAGCACACGCGGTTCTAATAACTTCCCTTTTTCGCGCGACTTCACAGTTCAAGGGAGCGGCACGACACAAATAACGAACAGTCGCTCAAAGTTCAGTATTCAAGGTTCTGGGCTCACTCGCACGATATCAGAATGCCACGAAACAAATCGTCTAATCAAATTAACGTCAATCAAGTTAAGTTAATAATTTAAACTGAATGCAAGCCGTACGTCGCGCAACAATTATTGGCAATCAGTTAATTTAATCACTCAAAACTCAAATTAGCCATCGTGTCATGTAACGCACAAACCAGACACTCCATTCGAGGCGGTCTTAAAGAAACCCAAATCTTCGATAGTAAATTTGGCGCGCACTTCAACGTTCAAATTCGGACGTTGATCGCAATCAATGTTAACTTCCAAAACAATTAACCGATCCGCGCCGTCAATCTATTTTTCTAAATTCAACAAACACCTCGTCGGTGCATAATAACTTGCTAACAAAAACCGACACTATATAGAGGTTATACGGGACGAGACCACGCCGTGCTTGTCACGGCACTATAATACTTGTCCCGAACCAGCCACTGCTAGCAACAAACTGCCTGCAATCTCTGAACGCGGCCCGCTGGCAACAAAACTCCCGTTAACCGCCCACACGTCTAACCGGTTATGAACGCGCCGTCGAGCGCGCGTTTCAAAAATTTAGCATTTGTCGCAAACAGACAATATGGAGTATTGGAATGATTTAAATCTTATTGCCAATTAATTGTGCAAAAAGATTAATAATATTCCTTGTTGGAAAAACCTTAAAAAATCATTTATAATATTTTCTTATTTAATAGCGTGAAATATGGTTGTGTCAAGCCGTTAATAACAAACGAGGGCTGGGGAGAAGTCTACACGTTGGCTGCTACTAACCGTATTACATACGAAAGCGTAAATTTGGTATTAAGATTCATTTTATTTACAATAAATTGGTCAATCTCTAATTCTGTGATAACAAATTTGCATAAAATGGTTACTGAATCGATTTAAATAATAATGATAATAATAATAAAAAGCCCGGGACTCGACGGACTGCGTCACTACTGGCTGAAAGGGTTCGTGGTGTGTCACGCTGTGCTCGCCCGACAGTTTCAAGAGACTCTCGACCAAAAGTCGCTCCCGAGCCTCTTCACTACTGGGATCACTCATTTGGTTCCTAAAGACTGGGATTCCACAGACCCGAGCAAATACCGCCCCATAACGTATCTACCTACCATATACAAGACACTAACATCCATTTTGAGCGCGAGAATCACTCGTCACCTGAACTCAAATCAGGTGATGTCGCGCGCTCAAAATGGATTTCGAGGCGGTGGTCATGGAACCAAGGAACCACTCCTCATTGACGCGGTCATTGGCAAGGTGGTTAAACACAACCGTCGGAACCACTCCGCTGCCTGGATAGACTACAAAAAGGCAAGGATAAGAAGGGGTATCTTCCAGGACGAGAGTTTGAGTCCAATATGGTTCTGCCTCTCTCTGAACCCTCTTAGTACCTTACTGAAGGGTTCCGGGAGGGGATTTCAGCTTCGGAGAGGAGGTACAAAAGTGACCCACCTTTTCTATATGGATGATCTCAAGTTATTCGCCTCCAGTCGCTCTCATCTTATGGAATTGCTAAACATCACTTGTGATTTTAGCAATTCTATTAGAATGGAGCTGGGGACGGCTAAGTTTGCGGTCCCCCACGTCGAAAGGGGTAGGGTTGCTAACTCTGAGGGCATAGACTTATCTATGCCCATCAACATAAAGACTCTATCTGAAACTGAAACATACCGATACCTGGGTATGTCACAGAACATCGGTGTGGATTAGGCGAATATGAAACAGTCAGTTTGCGATGTGTTTTATGCACGCTTGACCAAAGTGCTTAACAACCTTTTGTCCGGTGTGAATAAGATGCACGCATATAACGGTTGGATCATGCCTGTTCTCATATATACTTTTGGCATGCTCAGGTGGACTCAGACCAAACTGAACGCTCTGGACAGAAAAGTCCGCACTATTATGACGTCCCACAGAGTTCATCATCCGAGATTGTCAGTAATGAGGCTGTACTTGCCGCGAAAGCATGGTGGGCGCGGCTTTTTAAGCGCACTTACCATGCATAATCGCGAAGTGTGCAGCCTCCGTAATTACTTTCTGACGTGAGCGGATGATCCATATTATAGGGACGTTATATTTTGTGATAAAGGACTTACCCCTCCATCCTTAGCCAACGAGCAATGGCAAGACCCGGCAGTACAGAGCATTTCCGACCGGGAAACCGTATGGAAGGAGAAGGAGCTCCACGGGAGGTTTTACAAGGCTCTGCAGCTTTTCGTAGACGCAGTCGCCTCCATCCACTGACTACGTTTCGGTGACCTCTTTGGGAAACCCGAGGTTTTATCTGTGCGATACAGGATCAGGTTATTAAGACCAACAATTATCGGAGATACATCCTAAAGGATGGCAAGTGAGTCACTTAGGCATGTGATCTCCGGTTGTTTGACGCTTTCTAACTCTGACTATTTGCACAGGCATAACTTAGTAGCTAGGATTTTACACCAGGAGCTTGCTCTAAAATACGGTCTCGTGAATCAGAAACTCCCGTATTATAAGTACTTGCCGGAAGCCGTGCTCGAAAATGACCGCGCGAGGCTCTACTGGGACCGGGCCATCATCATAGACAGGACCATTCTTGCAAATAAGCCTGATATTGTGCTGATGGACCGGGCACAGTCAAGGATATTTTTGATCGACATTACCATTCCTTATGACGAGAACCTCGTGAAAGCCGAATCAGATGAGCTGACAAAATATCTGGACCTGGCTCACGAGGTAACCGACATGTGGGGTGGAGTACAGACCGAAATTATACCTGTAGTCGTCTCTGCGAACGGGTTAATTCCAGTCAGTCTCTCGGGTCATCTGAGGCGACTGGGACTCCGTGACGGACCGCTCCAAGCTCAAATGCAGAAGGCGGTGCTCCTTGATACCGCCCGCATCGTCCGCCGGTTTCTTTCCCTTTCCCCCTAATCCTCAGCCGTTTGGTTTCCCCTGCCGAGGGCTTCCATCTGGTTGGGTTTTAATATTTTTATGTATTTATTTTATTTTATTGATATTTATGTACGTTTACCATGTTTATTTACAATTATATATTGATATTGCCCAAGCAGATGAGAAAACTAAAATAGATACCAAATAATAATAATAATAATTTATGTGTGTGTGTGTGTGTGTGTGTGTGTGTGTGTGTGTGTGTGTGTGTGTGTGTGTGTGTGTCTGTGTGTGTGTGTGTGTGTGTGTGTGTGTGTGTGTGTGTGTTATTTAATTATATGCACACGAAATCGAGACTACTACATTAATATTTCATACGAATCGTTAAGAACTTTTCAAATATTTTATCATAATATGAAAAGGACCATGCCCATATTAGTATGGAGCTAAAAGTCAGCAATGCCATGCAATGCCCAAATTGCAAATCTATCTCATATGATAACTTTTTAACAGCATTTATATGATATCTAGATTTAATGTCATATAAAGCACCGGTTCAAACTGGTTTTTTATACAGTGCAAGAATGAGTGACAGTCATTTTAGTTTTTTGGAATGTTTTTGACTTGGAGTTAAGCCTTTTTAGCCATTAATTCATTAGGTTTTTGCTTTAATTATATTTGTTTATTTGAAGCCTAGATATCCTTATACACTACCACAAAGTACTTTTTTGTACTTTTGAGTGTCTAGAGACATCATTTATATCTTTATTCAACTGGTACATGATTCAAATATAAAATAATAATCGATATTGGAATCGATTACTTAGATCAATTGATCAACAAAAAAACGATTCCTTTTTCGAAGGTTTTATTTATCATGCCCATTATTTAGACCCTAACTAATCAAAGCCTAAGATTTTATAATGAGACTGTCAATGAGGATTAGGTGAACAAACAAATAGTCCCATAAATGGCGTTGGTAAAAAGCCTAGTCTGTCTCTGGCTTTTGATAACAAAAATGAATGCTTAACTGGACCATGTTTTTTTCATCTGATGACGTTTATTATAAAATCATGTTTTTTTTGCTTTTGTTGTAAAGCAGTATATTATTATTCGATTATTTTGAGTTTTACATTGGCCAAAGGACGTGATTCCAGACCGTAATAAATAAAGCATGAATTAATGATTGAAACGATTATACGTACTGCAATGTCAACAAACCGTCTAATTTTTTTGAATTTTTTATCCAGTGCTTCATATGATTTAAAATCAACAACATAATTCTAGTTTTTATTTATTAGAGCAATCTTGTAATATTCTTTATCTGGGCATTTCTGGGGCACAGATGGGCATTGTCTTTTTATTTATATTCCATTCTTTATTGCATTGTTTTAAGGAGATCTCCTATTTCAGAGTAAGATTTTAAATGCAGGAATTTCGTAACTGTTTCTTTACAAGTGTAGCGTGGTTTAGAGTAAATATTCACAGCCTGATTAATTTTATTGTATAATAAAGGTCCCAAAAAGACATGTTGTCGTTGTGTAAACGGTGATGTCTCTTTAGGAATCCTGAATATTATACCTTTACGACGTTTATTCATGTGAATAACATGATCGAAAGTAGTCTTAGCGTGGCTGCGTAATATTGACTTTAAGATATACAATTGTAGAACTGAAAGGACTCCCGTATTTGAGTAAATCAGAGAAGTGGAATAACTATAGGGTTTAAAAAGAATTACTTTCAATATTGCTCTTTGTTCAACTTGCAGAATACTATTCTTAAACGTTCCTCCCCATGACGTTATGCAGTATGTAAATATTGATTGGCATAATGCGAGATAAGTTACTTTAAGCCATTTAAAGTCAGTAGCAGCTCTTAGATGTTTAAAAACATATATTAATTTGCGGATCCTTTTGGTGAGCGTCTCAACGTGATATTTCCAGGAAAGTGTTGAATCAATGTATACACCGAGGTATTTTATTTATTGTAACTGTTCAATAGTGGTATACGTATGTGAGCAGGAATCATGATGGGTGGAATGTTGACAGGTGTCAGCAACTATTTTAATATTAGATGGTTGAAGACGCTGTAGTTTGGTAAAAGTAATGTACTTAGTTTTTTCTAAGTAAATAGTCAATAAATTATGCTGTAGCCATTTCATAACTTGTCCCAGTTTGAGGTTTGATTTTTTAGCTAACTACCAAATAAATTTAAAGCGTTTCCCCTTATCGCTATTCTTTTCAACTTATTCAACAACAACGTAGATATAGAACCATGTTTCGGTATTTTTTGTGCAATCATGCATCGAATGAAAGAGTCTAAACATCATTTCTACTTCAGTATATTTTAGAAAAGTTCACTAACTTACAAAACAAAAGTTCAAAACATTTACACATATACACAGATATCCTTTCATTTGCAGTATGATGGAAGGCTTAAAATGATCTATCTCCTCATTTCGTCTCGCATTTTAGGTTTTCAGTCTAGAATGTTGAATTGTAAAACTGAATACGACTGTCACTAACGGGGGAAATAATAACTTGACTAACTTTTTAATAAAGAGGAGAGCTTTATTGCCAGTGCAGCATACATTTTATGGGCAAACGATCCCATTAATGCTTGCTTACCGGAGCATTATTGCAATCCTTGTCCAGCTGTGGACTTGAAGAGGCCGTTGAGGGATGTGAGTCAGTGCTTTGGTTGAAAAAAATCATAATCTATCTATTTTTAGTCAGTGTGTTATTTTTACATAAAATAATTTTCCATTGTTATCGTCACGCTTGGAAGGCAGCTTGACGACCGCTGTACACCGGTTCGACGACGGTTTGAAGCTGTTCTCTGTCGCTGGTTTGGTTATGTTAAGCCTGGTGAAGGCGAAATGCTTATTCCATCATTTATCGGAAGCCATACTATTTTTTTGGAATGTACCATATTTGTCCCTTACGGCATCCACAGGATGAAATGGGGTAAATGTTTTTCTTTCACCGTAAACATACGGCAAAAAAGTGAATAATTTATTTTGATAAAAAATTCAACAGTGACACTCTTTTACCTAATATTGAATTCTGAAATTTTATCTACAATGCCACTCTAAATTGTCTCAAGTAACATAGTAAATTTATATTTTCTAATAAACGTAGTCTTAATACCGAGCGTACGTAGACTAATGTTGCTTACTTCCTTATAAAGATGATATATGTATGGTAGAGTCGAGCTCTATTTCTGCAAATATTTTATATGTCAGCTTACGCAGAATGAATTAGAGACAAAAATTATAGTCTTCAGGATTTTATCGTATTGCAGTATCTATTAGAGTGATATTTAAACGTTATAATATTTACACTAGAATAAATTGTATGACGTACATGGGTTTGCGTTTGGTTGCGTGCCCAGCAGGCCGTAGGTTCAAATCCCAAACAAAAAACTATTTGTCAGTATAATTAATCAGTCAGTACAAGTAAGTGCAGACATTTTTTATATTTACAAATGTCTAAGTGGTAGAGCCATGCTATAGCCATATTATAGTTGTAACACGAATGGGTCGGCTCGGCCAGGGGAGGACCACGCTATCACAAAACACCAGCATAAAATAGCAAATTAAAACTGGTGTATTTCGTATGGTGAGTGTAGAGAACCACAGACTTTTTTCACTTATAACTAGACATTACATTTTAGACCTTTGGGTTGACAAAGCATCTGCATTTTGATTCTTAATTAAGAATATATGTAGGTGTTTATGTGACACAGGATCCACTTACTATCAGGTTGACTATGTATTCGTTTTTCACCTTCATTCTTTAAAAAAATATCTGGACCTGGATGTTTGTCCGTGTGCAATTTTCATCTATATACAAGGTAGCATAAAATTATTTTATACTTCGTATTCAAAGACTTGCCTGGCCGGCTGTGCAAGGCTTTTTAATGTAATTAATAAAATCAGGCGTTACTTTGCTGAAATTCATTATAATAAAGATGTTAGAAATTATTTACCTAAGATCCGCGTAAACAAAAAACAATAATGATATGTTTACCTAGCTTAAAAGCGGAGGCGATATATTTATTATTTATCGCTACTTCTTGAAAGAGATTAATCAATTTTTTATTTTTTAAACGATAAAAACAATAGTATTTACATTAAATCCTAATTTACTGAAATTTAACTTCATTAATCTAATTATAACATGTAAGAACCTGACAGCTGACTAAATGTAATCCATACGTAGTATCCACTAAGTAGTCTGTGTGTAATCCTAAAATTTCGTTAACGTTGCAATACAGTTTTTTAAAATTTTATAAATCTACTGAATAGTAATTATTGTGGAAAAAGTTAACATATTATGTAAAAGTGTTGTGTGAAAAGTGAATTATTTCATTGGTTAGATATAAAGTCGGAGAATTTACATTAAATTGCTATTTAATGTTTCACTTTGCAGATTCTATAAGGAAACCATATTAAAGTTATATCAACTTCCTTGTGGAATCAACTACAACCAGCTACCAGCAAGCCAGCGATAAGTCGTCGATACGACCTAGGGGCCTTAAAAAAAATAGCCTAATCTTTTTTAAAAGGCAACGCTGCAGAATCCAAACCTGTATACGAGAATAGTGCACGATTTTAGTGTTATTGCAAGTCTAGTCCTTAAGTAAGTTATTTTATAATTATTTTTGATGGATGAAAATATATATGCGATAATGGATGGGCAATACAGTAAGAAAATCCTGTACTGAGGGGCAAAAAATAAATATTTTGTCACATGATGTTCCCGATCAGCAAACAAAGGAATCGAGACAACTTAACATATGTGTATCAAGAAATTTTGTGGGTTCAACAGGTAAAAGGTCTTTGTTAGCTATGGACTCATTTATTCACATTTGCTTGCTTATGGGGATACCGTTATCTATGCTTATATCTGAAATAACCAACCTTATGGATTACCATCTTTTCCACTTTTACCATCATTACTATTGGTAAAGTCTACACATGAGAAATGTTTTTATTAAAGGGAGCACTATTTTATAGAGTGATATAGACTCGCTCTCGCTAGAAACCAGAAGAAAAAAGTTGACAGCTTCATGATTTGCCAGAGTTTGTAAGCGCCATTAAATATTAACTGTGATCTCTTGTTACGCAAATATTGTATGACTACGATTTAAGCAATGTGCCACCTATAAAACATATGAAGAACAACGAGCTCTAAGCATTCCGAGAATTATAAAAGGCATTAAGTGTTAATATACAAGACTTTCGATTATTCATAGATCACGAATTTTCATTTCTGGGTGCTACTCCATGCAGGAAATATGAACCTGGTATTGTAGAAGTGAAGTGGCCATCATCCGATTATTATTAAAGAAAATTTACTTTTGTCTTTATAAATCTGACGTCGTCACAGTCACCACAAAAAACAGATGGTAGTTCCAAGCTCAAAACATGTATGTATTTGCCGTTTAGACAAACGACGGTAAAATAAAATACGAATTCATAAAAAGAGACTAACTTCTGGAAGAAAAACACGGAGAGTCCTTTAGTGAAATTCTACAATAATTGCTTACTTTCAGAGCCAGTTGACAATCGACAAGCGAGATTTATAAATCTAAGAGACCATAGCTTACGCTCCAGTAAAAACATATTGACTGAAAGAAATAATTTGTAAAAGCGTACATTTACCTGTTCAGTAAAATTCTATGCATTAACATTTTTTGATTAGGGACCTGATCAGTTAATTTTTATATAACATGCCTTAAACGCAAAGCGCGTAGATATGTTCTACTAGCGCCTAAAAATCAAGATTCTAATTCCATTTTATGTGAATTGTTTTTTATCAATAGGTATTTTAGACAGATTACCAGTAATACCAAAAAAGTAGATAATATGACTTTGAAATTATTCATAAGACTTTATTTTATGTCACACAAGTCTTTGTAACTTGACTGGTTGTTTTGTTGGTTTTTTTTTATAGAATATGGGGCAAACGAGCATGCGGTTCACCTGATGGTAAGTGATTACCGCCGCCCATGAACAACCGTAACACCAGGGGAATCGCAGATACGTTGCCGACCTTTTAGAAAGGTGTAAGCTCTTTTCTTGAAGGTTCCTAAGTCGTATCGGTCCGGAAAACTCGCTGGTGGTAATTGATTCCACAAGGAAGTCGTGCGAAGGAGAAAACTTCTTCTAAATCGCACAGTGGTGGACCGTCAATCATCCAGATGGTATGGATGATAACGCGAGTTTTGCCGCGATGTGTGATGGTGAAATTGAGCGGCTGGAATTAGTCCGAACAATTCCTCAGAGCACTCCCCGTGATAGATGCGATAAAATACGCAAAGAGATGCAACATCTCTACGCAGACTGGCACTGCGTACAGATGTTGCATCTCTTATCGTATCGAGTCGATCAGAAATGTGATGTTTTTGACAAAAAAATAATTAATTTTATTACTAAATGATTAATTGATAAAATCTTATTGTATAAACTACGCATTTTCTGACTTACTGCTTTATATATTTAACACTACATGAAAGCATAGCATAATTAAAGACTATAAATTTAGAGTATTTCAGGGTATGTAGAATAGGATTCACATGTAACGGATACTTAGCTGCATTGACCTAGACTGCACTAGGTAGCGGATGCAATGGCTGAAACACCTCTAGTGAATCCGTGAACATTGGTGGATTTGAATGGAATCCGGCCGTCGTGATTTATGGAACTTGTGTTCTTCGAAAATTGCAGAATTTTCGCCAAATGTTAGGACTACAATAAAACTTGAACAAGACAAACTTGAAACTAAAACAAAGTTGTTTTACGAAATTTTGTCTTTTTGGTATTGAGTTTGTTTTATTTAAAAAAAATACCTATTAAAATATTATCTGGGTGAACACTGTACACGCAACCAAAAGCGTCAGTCGATCCTTTTTTGTTTTTTCTTTTTATGTATTGTCTTTAGCGTACAATTTCTTTTCGACCAGTATGTCTGTATAGCAAATTAAAAGAAAATGAATTTGCAGTTGTAAGCGGTAACAACATAGATTTTATAATGTAAGTTTATAATGACGAACACATAATATATAAGGTCACATAATATCTAATATGGCGCAAATAATAGTGAATCCTCTTTGTGTTCTGGTTTGAAGGTTATAATTGCCCGTGTAAGTACCTACTGAAAGCGATGGAGTGCCTTCTTTATTTATTAATAAAAAGATGGTCAAATGCGTATTTGGACACAATTTAGGTTCCCACAAAGCAGATGCAAGTATGCTTCCTAAAGTTTAAATAATTGAATCTAAAGTAGATCCAGTTACTTGTTATTTGAAATATTTAAGATAAGATTATAAAATATATAAGATTATAGATATATTTTAACAGTGGTAGAGCCACGCGGCAGCTTTTGCTGTCGCACGGATTGGCCGGCTCGAACCGGGGTGGTACCACGACCTCACAGAAAACCAGCGTGGAGTAGAGGTTTACCTCTGCGTTTCGCTTGGTGAGTGCAGGTGGCCGGAGGCCCTTTTTACTGGAAATGAGGCATTCCATCTTAGTCCTCACGGGTGACAACGCATCTGCATTTTGATTCGCAAACGAGGATAGATGTAGATGTCTATGGGCCGCAGCAACCACTTACCATCAGGTGGACTGTGTGCTCGTTTGTCACCCTTATCCTATAAAAAAAAAGATACACATATATACATATGTGTATTTATAATTTACATATGTATATACGTCTATCTGTGTACTTTATGTGTACTGTATTTATATAATTCAGTTAGGTAGTTTTGTATTGTGTAATGTATTTAGTATAGTTGAATTATTTTTTTTCTAAGTAATGTTTTGTTATTGTCCTTAATCCGCACCTGCCAACATCTTTATTTTCGTAGAGAATGCCATAGGGCATTAATTGTCAAGGCATTAGTAATCAAAATCTTATATTATTTATTCGGGGAAAAGCTACATCTGGATGTCCTAATATTAATGGGATTAATCAATTTCCAAAGCCTCTAATTATAAATGGTATAACTATAAAACATTATAATAAAAGAATGAGCTGTTATAATAGTATTATAAATTTGATCATCTTCAATTAAAAATCAAGGATTACCTAATTCAGTACGAATTAATAATCTTAAAGAGGTCCCTACTATACCCTCTCAAATACCAAAAATAAAATATATAATAAATAATATAATGTTCCAATGTCTTTATGATTTGTTGAATAAAGTCATTTTCGCTAATGCATCCTTCGTAAGCCCTAGTTGTTGTATTGCAATAAATAAATATATATACATATATATAAAGGATAAATAAATAAAAATAAATAAAAGAAAATGTGAGATAAGAAACGTGATGCTTATAACAAAAGAATAGAGAGCATTTATATAATAAGTAAAAGTATGTCGAATTATAAAAATAGCAAGGTTCATGGAAAATTTAAAGGTGCGTTTTATGAGAGCATAACTCTAAAATAAGTTATTTCCATGGCATTTTAGTTTCATTTTATATAATATTAATAATTTTCTATAAAAAATTATGTTATTGTAAATAATGTGAAAAGGGTTACGAAAATCTTAGATTACAAATAAATATAACAATAGTCACTTGATATGCCTCCAAAAATCTTAAAGTTATAGTTTTTACTGTAAGCGTGTCTGTTTTCCTTGTCAAAAGCTATTTGGCATATAACAGGCAATCTGAAACATCCAAATATTATACTTCATGTTGTAAACGATCTTAAATTAATCAACTAAATAAATAATTTATCAAGATTTGATTTTGCACATAACATCACTTAACTTTGAAAATTATAAATGTCTTTTTCTACTTAAGATGGCATAAGTGATATATATCACCGAAATTCGTCTCGTGAGTGACGTAAGAAACAAAGTGGTTGTGGCTATAAAGCTGAAACAATCGCTCCTAGGGCAAAATACTTTAAACCGTTACCGCCTTATTCCAAAACACGGACTAAATATAGTAATGGAGTTAGTAATAGATTTAAACTATAAACTAAGAAAAACGTTATTACAAAACGAAGATTATCTCTGGTTCAAGGATTATTTATGGTATTAAAGTTAAACTTCCGAGACCCCTAGTTTAGCTATGGTACTAACCTTTCTATATAGTTTGTGGTACTATACTAACTAACCTCAATTTCAGTACTTCTTAATTTGAGGTTAGCGTTGTTTTCATTTGGTGTTATTAAAATCGTTAAAAATGGATACTAACATGATTGACTTGATAGATTTAGAAGATTTGGACATGCTGGAGACCACTCAGCGACCTGATAGACATCGACATCGTGTGAATCCGTTTGAATTGAGTGACGAAAATTTTAGGTATAAGTATAGGTTCTCAAAACGTTTCGGAGAAAAAATAGTGGGTATTTTACGTGAGGATTTAGTGCACGACCCTCGAGGATGCCCATTGAGTCCTGAAATTCAAGTGGTTTGTGCTATAAGCAACTGGGCTCGCCATGAAGTAAGTGCTGTTTATAATCTTGGTGGGGTCTATGTACATTAATAACATTACGCTGGATAAAAAGTCAAAAATACATATTATTATGTTATTCGTAGATTCAAGACGATACAGCTGATTTACATGGTGTCTCAACCAGTAGTCAGTAGGACATGTAAAAAAGTAGCGGAAATTTTGTCACGGAAGTCCCGATAATTTATCAAAATGCCTACTACTTTGAATGAACAGCAGGAAACCATTAGGAAATTTCGCAGTATTGCTAATTTTCCTACAGTAATTGGCGCAATTGACTGTACTCACATACGAGTAAAGAAAGTAAATGCTGATGGGGGTCAGTTATATATTAATAGAAAAGGATTTTCTTCAATTAATGTACAGGTAATATACAAATATTTTTAATAGATGTGATTGTCTCTTAATAACTACTTTATCATAATAGAAAATAATTTGTTTGACTATCTCATGGTAATAAATGTATAATAAAATATACCAGAAAAACATAAAGTACTAATGAGCTCTTATTTTACAGGTAGTTTGTGATGCTGACCTGAAAATCATGGACATTGTTACCAGGTGGCGTGGAAGTGTACATGACTCCAGAATATTCCGAGAATGTAGACTAAAACAGAGGTTTGAGGCTGGTGCATTCTCTGGAATATTACTTGGTGACAGTGGCTATCCTTGTACTCCTTACTTATTTACACCGCTGCTGAACCCCACAACACCACAAGAAGAAAGATATAATAGGAGTCATATCCGTACCAGAAACCCGGTGGAAAGATGTTTTGGTTTGTGGAAGCAATAGTTTCATTGCCTATTAAGAGGTATGTTTGGAGATATAGAAACAGCAAAAAAAACAATTGTTGCATGTGCTGTACTACACAATATGGCCATCGATATGAGAGAAGATGTATTTTCTGATGAGAGAGATAGCATTGAACAATATTCATCAGAACCTATAGTACAAAGATATATTCCACCATCAATAAGGGGAAATATTAGGAGAAGTCAGTTTATTGAAACTCATTTTCAGTAGGTAAACAGTTTTTTTACATTTTTATATAACTATTTATAATTATATTTATAAAATTGTAAAATTTTTTTTCAATTGTCTTAAGATATGTATATATAATTTATTTTATTTTGTTATTTAGAGGCCAATTTTCGCTATAAAATTACATTAAAGATCAATAAATGTATAAGACAATTATAATAATATTTATTCTTGATTTCAGACACAATATCCATTTATAAAGGAAAATCTTTCTGCAGAGCCGTTGTCAGCTGTCAAAGAATAACGACTACATTTTACAATTTTCACCAATATGGAATAAATTCAGGGGAGTATTGTGATAATATTTCATAAATTGAGCAAAATGCTTTTATATAGGAGATAAATGATTGTGTTTCAGGGAAAGATGCGGGGTACAGCACATTCCATATCAATATGAAGCAATATTATATAAAGACTTAAGTGCTGTAGAGATCTGTTTAGATTTTTTAATAAATATCGTCCCTCCTCTACATTCACAGCCGGATTTCCTTTCCAGAGGTGCAGGGGTCCGCGGGGAGTAGGGCTGTATGATAACTAAGTAATTAGGTTTAGTTTTTTTATTATAGGTTTTTACTATTGCATATTATTTTTCATTGTTATGTTAATAAAATGCATATTAATTATAATTATTTATTTTAATTATTAATAAAAGATGAACAAATATTTGCAGCAAATAAGTACCTGAAAAGAATAGTTTCATATATGAGAATATTTACAAACATGTATCTGATATAGTCTCGAGTATTTAGTTTTTTTTTTATAGGATAATGGTGATAAACACAGTCTACCACACACATACAGACACACACACAGTCCATCTGATGTTAAGTAGCTGCTGCGGCACATAAACATCCACATCTATCCTCAACTACAAACTAAAATGCAGATGCGCTGTCAACCGCGAGGACTAAGATGGAATGCCTCCTTTCCTGTAAAAGAAGTCTCTCTCAAACAAAATTTGTACAAAATTTATCCAAAATTTGTCAACAAGTTTAATGTTTTATTAAAGAAAAATTAAATAAAAAGTGTTATTATAATATGAAAGAATACATAAATGAAAATATTGGAAATACTGGAATTGAGGTGATCGCCACCATGGTGGTTCAATTAAAATTCATTTAAAAATTGTACAAATAAAATTATTGTTAAGAGAAATATTACGATTATAAAAAGTCCCGCTGGGTTTCTTACTAGTTTTTCCCAGTACTGAGGTATTTTTCGAACCAGTGGTAAATAAAAAATGTCTTTCAATAAGTATTCTGTAATAATCTATATTTAATAAAAATCATTCTATTCTATTCTCGTTCTATACACTCACCATAATAAACACAGCAGCGTTAAGCTGCTATTTAACTTGTATTTTTCTGACTTTCTAATAAAGATATTTTTGTAATTCTAATTTTCTAATTTTTAGGTTAGCTATTTTAATATTGTATTTATGTTCCTCTTCCATCATTTCCAGTTGTCGTTTTTTAAAATCTGTGTTATTTTTTACAATTGTTTGGTGTATATCTTCTCTTCTGTAAAATGAAATGGAATACTTAATGTAAATTTTGTAGTTATTTTAGACATTTACAAACTATTGTAGAGTAATAAAAGTGCACTTAACCTTGTACACCAATAAAAGAAATATTTTTTAATTATTTTTAAATCAATTCATATTAAACTTTGCTTTTAATATTTGAAAACATGAAACAATTTTCAGTGTTTAAATACTAACTTTCAAAAGTTAAAAAGTATGTAATGTATCAGAGTAGGTAATTTTTTCAACATACCTATTTTGCAAGCTATTTTTCCTGTTTTTTATTTTTGTTATATCCCTAGTAATTACAGTTTTGTTGTTGGTTATTTTCACCATTTTGGCACTTTCTGTATCTGTTGTTGGATCTATCTCTAAAAATTATTATAAATATAACAGTTTTAAAAAATTAACATGTATAATATTTACAAACTTGTGTGCATATGATTGTAACTATAACAATAATATATTTTGCTTTTTTATAAATATTCAATCAGTATTATTTACCTTGCACATATATCACATTGGGTTCTGGATTTTTAACATTTTAACTATAGCTGTGTCTGTTTTTTCAAACTTAAGGCTAGGCTTAGGGTCAGCAAATACTTCTTCTGAAGTTGTAGCCACAGTCACTGGATTCTAAAATAAATCATTAAAATATTTATTAACATGTTTTCCTGTCATTACCTCAATTTTGCCCTTTATTGAATCAGGTATTTTCTATGTTGTAGAAATATTATTATGATCCAAGACAAAAGGTAATATACATTATTAATTATAATACCTAATAGACAAAAATAGAAAATTATAATCGGACTGTGTAGATAATCTAGTAACGTGTGTTATGATATTATATAGACCACTATGTATGAATTTGTGACATTTCAATTTTGAATATAATTAATTATAAAGAAAAAGCGCTCGCGGTACCTCTGTAATTCACTACATTTCACGCTACAATTGTTAAAATGAAAACAACTTGATTATAAAAAGCGCGTCAAAAGTATATGTCGTACTTGTTCAATAGATTTTAACGTAAACAAATAACAATGTACGATATGTTTTTGTATTGATGGATAATTATTTAAGCATAATTAAGTATGAAAATAATATTAATATTTAATGAAACCGAACGTTGCATTGAATGAAACCTGTATGAACGAATGAAAAGAGTGTCATTTTTTGTTTTTTATCTGTGAATGATATTTAATATAATACTAAGATTGGTATTAACTGGTCCTCGGGTAGTCTGCGTTTTGTAATAAGCACACGTTTTGGTTCTAGTATTAACTAGAATATTGTAAAAAACCTGGACTTTTTAGTCCTAAACTTAACCCAGTACTAAAACATTTTTTTGGAATAAGGCGGTTACAGTTCAAAAGTCCACTGCTTAAAATAGGCAATCCGCCTCATTGCCAAAGTTACAACGCTTAGAAGGCAGCTACAGTTTTTTGCTTTGTTATTAGGTAGATACTGCTGCCTGTCTCCTGGTTTGATTCTATTCTGTGGAATATAAAGTAAAAAAACACTTCGCCTTGTACTTGCGGTTAAGAATATCCACTACTGTCGTACGAGGCGACAGTGGGAAACAGGCAGGAGATTGGCAGCAGCATCATCGTGATAACAGCAATGTTACAATAAAAAAATACTGCAGTTTTGCAACCCGTCCGCCAAGCGTGGCTACTATGGCAAATATCCCCTATGATGAAAGTTAAGAAGAAACGGCCCCCAGTCCCCGGCAGCCTGCCACCTAAGACGAATCGACCTGACAACGTACAACGCACATACCCTGAGGATTGACGAAAAGATCCTAGATCTGGAAGAAGAGGTAGACAAGTTACGCTAGCATATTATTGGATTATTCAAGGTCCAAAGAGAGGCAGAGGACACGGTAATCCTCGAATCCGGCAACGTTTTCTATCACCAGGAGGGCGAACATCTGTCTCAAGGAGGTGTCGGATTTATCGTTCACAAATCTCTCGTTAACAACGTTGTAATGATTGTAAGTGTGTCAGCGAGTGTTGCGTACCTTATACTCTGAACCATCAAACGGCATTCGTTGAAGGTCATACTTGTATACTGACCAACCTCGGCACATCCCAAAGAGGAGGTGGAGGATGTATGAGGATATCTCTAAAGCCATGCGATTCTTCAAAACCCACAATACGGTGTTAATGGGAGGCTTCAATGCAAAACTAGGAACAAGAAAGAACGGTAAGTTGAAGGCAGGAAAATTTGGAATTCATGGAGAAAGACGGACTATTTATGATGAACTCTTTCTTTCAGAAGCGGCCCCACAGAAAGTGGACCTGGTCGAGCCTCGACCTTTCTGTTTCGTAGATCTGTCTGCAAAATTCCAACTGTCAAAGCTGAAGACTAAGTGTGGCAACATCATTTCCGGGACACCTGAGATTTTGAGTGGGATTGAGAGATTCTTTGGGCAGCTGTACACGTCATCGTTGGAGTCACATACAAGTGTGAGTAACGATCCAAGAGCGAGTCTTATTCGACACTATTTCGATGATATCCCGAACGTCAGTCAGAGCGAGATTAGAATGGCCGTCCAGCACCTGAAAAACGGCAAGGCACCAGGTGAGGATGGAATTACAGCGGAGCTTCTGAAATAGAATAGAATAGAATAATTTTTATTTAATATACATTACATGTGTAATTCTTATTGAAAGTAATTTTTTACTTTACCACTGGTTTGAAAAAAAAGCTCTCTGTCCTGGGAAGAACCAGCAAGAAACCCAGCGGGACTTTTTTTTTCAAAAAATTGTACAATATAAATGATTACGAACTATTTACAAAATTTATTTTAGAAACTGCTTGGAAGCGACCACCTCATTCCCAGGGGTTATTATCAACCATGTATTCATTTATACTATAATAACCCTTTTTATACAGTTTCAGCTTAATAAAACGTTTAAACTTGGTAATAGACAGAACCTGTACACTTTCCGAGACCTTGTTGTAATAGCGTATACATTGCCCCAAGAATGAATTACTGACTCTGTGGAGTCGAGAAACTGGCATCACTAGCTTGTGTTTGTTCCTAGTGTTTACAGAATGTATATCACTTTTTTTTACTAAAACTATCTTTGTTTATGTGAACATATATTAAATTTTCGTAAATATACTGAGAGGCCAAAGTTAATATATTTATTTCTTTAAATTTATCTCTTTAAAGACTCTCTCGGTTTAGGTTGTAAATAGCTCTAATGGCCCTCTTCTGTAAAACAAAAATAGTTTCTGAATCAGCCGCATTTCCCCATAGCAAAATCCCATAAGATATTATGCTATGGAAAGAACTGAAATAAACTAATCTAGCTGTCTCGACGCTAGTGAGACCTCTAATTTTTTTTACAGCATAGGCTGCAGAACTTAGCTTGCTTACTAGTTTGGATATATGGGGGCCCCACTGAAGCTTTGCGTCGAGAGTGATGTCAAGAAAAACAGTGGATTCAACAGGGCTCACTTCTTCCCCATTTAAAAACACATTGGTACTTAGATTTTTAACATTCGTTGTTGTAAATTTAATACATTTAGTTTTATTTCCGTTCAAATGCAGATTATTAACGTTAAACCAATGCACTAATTTTGATATAGCATTATTCACTTCGTCACATTTAAATGATTGACGTTTAAGTTTAAAAATCAAGGAAGTATCATCAGCAAATAATACTACATCATGACTATCCCCTACAAGGTGAGGTAAGTCATTAATATACACCAGAAACAGGAATGGGCCGAAAATCGATGCCCTGAGGAACACCCATTAATACAGGTGACCCGGAAGAACTTTTACCATTGATAATAACCTTCTGCTTTCTATTACTTAAATATGAAATAATAAGTTTAAGCGCTGTGTTCTTGACACCATAGTACTGTAGCTTCCTGATTAATGTCTCATGGTGAACACAGTCGAAGGCCTTGGAAAGGTCACAAAATATACCCAAAGCATCCTCTGAATTCTCCCACGCACAAAAAATATGTTTAACAAGCTCAACTCCAGCGTCAGTTGTCGCGAGCGACCCCTTGTAAAACCGAATTGATTTTTATGTAGCAATTTATTAATATTAAAGAAACTTAACATCCGATCTAAAATATTTTTTTTTAAATTTTACTTAATGTTGGTAGTACAGAAATTGGTCTAAAATTGGCGGGGTCTAATGTACTACCAGATTTAAATATGGGTATGAATTTACTATGTTTAATTAAATTAGGAAACACACCAGATTCGACGCTTATATTAAATATAGTGGCCAGATAAGGTGCTAATATATCTATTATAGATAAAATAACTTTAACGGAAACTCCCCATAAGTCTGCCGTTTTCTTAACATCAATAGTTTTAAAATATTTAACGATCTTTTGGCAGTACTCTATGGAATTTAAAAGTATTTTAACAAGCCTTTACATTTTGTTTGAGCAATGATTCGGCGACAGTAGGAGAAGAATTTAATGATTTTGATGTCAAAAAAGGAACATCAGTAAAATGTTTCTCAAAAACCATAGCAACTTCTTGATCAGATCGCGTAAAATTATTGTTAATATTCAATTGAAAATCCGAGTTGCGCGGTTTGACCTTGCCCGTTTCACTATTTATTATTCTCTAGGTCATTTTAATTTTGTCGGATGCAGTTTTAACTTTGTTGCTTAAATGACGTAGACGCCTTAGCAGTGGAGCACACTCTTTTTTAAATATTTTAGAATATGTTTTTACATAATCTCTAAATATAACACTACTATTATATGATCTTTCATCATAAAGCTCGTATGACCTTCGCCTACTTTTATAAATTCCTACTGTCGCCCATTCATAAAATGATTTGCGACTGTTAAGAGAGAAAGTTTTAGAAGTAAATATTCTACTAAATTCACAACTTTAAATTTTAAATAATGAAGCATACAAATAATTAGCACTATTTTGAAACGAAAGTGATGAAAGTCTTTTTTATTATATTACTTCTAAACCTCTCCAAGCAATGTTCATTTATTGGAACAAACAAAACTTTCTTATTTTTCTGTTTTTTGTGTATGTATGGTAGTGATGCCAACTGTCCACAGTGATTTGAACTTAAATTTTGAATAATTGATTTATGCAAGGGCTTAACATCTGTAAAAATTTTATCTATACAAGTCGCACTAGGCCCAGCAATACGTGTTGGTTCTAAGAATAAATTTACAAGATTATACGATTTAAGCAATGAGCTAAACTTAATACTAATGGAAGAAGTTTCAAGGAGATTGATATTAAAGTCTCCACATATTACAACAGACTTGTTCTGTTTACTAAGTTTGAGTAAAACTTCTTCCACAATCCTTTCAAAATGGTCATAAGTAGCACATGGGGTTCTGTAAACACTTACAACAATGAGGTGCTCGAGCTCGACACAAGCCATTTCTACAGTTCGCTCAACAGAGAGGCTCACAATATCCTTACGTTCTTTATATTATAATGACTTATCTGCTTATATTAAGGAGCCACCACGTAAACTTTTTTCTCTATTGAAGAAACTGACCACCTGGTGATTTCTGAAATTAAACATGAAATTATAATCTTTTAGCCAATGTTCAGTAATACAAAGGATGTGTATATTGCTACTATTTAAAATCAATTCAACTTCCAATTCTTTGTCCAACATGCCTTGTATATTTTGATGCAGCAGGTGTAAACAATTTTTATTACTTATTTGTAAACTGTATTCAATATTAATTAAACTCTTATAATTGCTAGAGATTGCCTCTATTGTCACATTCACTAATTTAAATTAGTTGAAACTGATTCCAAATTAAATGTCAAATGATTATGCTCAATAAAAGCAGTCTTGGTAGTTAAAAACTTGGCTGAGTTAAAAAGTAAATAATAAGATAGCACATTTGCTATCAGTTTTAAATTATATTTGGATAGGTAATACCTATCTTTTGTCCAAAACTTTTTTATTAAATTATTTATGTCAATCACATGAAATTTATGATTATTATCATTACAATTATATGTCAAATTATTATTACATATTAAATTATACATTTGTATATTTAAATTATGTCTTAAATTATTTTCCTGCGGCAATCCCTGTATATAAGGCAGTGTGAACAAGACAATTTTGTATACATTTAAGTTATTAAGTTGTTTAATATATCTTAATAACTGTTTGTTGATTACACTGCCTCTTCTACCAACAAAAATTATTATTGTACTATTTGGGCAAAATTTAGTAACAATAATTTTATTTAGGATGTCACTAAAAGATGCTCCAGGCATGCAGCAATTTGTAACTTTTTGTCCCATTAAAGACTTATTTAAAATTATGCCTAGATTTTTTCCCATATCATCGCTATAAACAATTATATTATTTTTAGTAATATTTGATTTATTTATTATTTTAATATCATCTGCTATGGCACTGTCATAGAGTTTTTGGTGGTGGTATAATATTATCAGCACACAGTGACTTTGAAGAATCTGGCATTGAGCGCTGACACTCACATTGATATTTAACTAAGGAGTCAAACCGCTCCTCATTATATTTTTTTTCTTTTATAGGATAAAGGTGACAAACGAGCACACAGTCCACCTGATGGTAAGTGGTTGCTGCAGCCCATAGACATCTACATCTATCCTCGTTTGCGAATCAAAATGCAGATGCGTTGTCACCCGTGAGGACTAAGATGGAATGCCTCATTTCCAGTAAAAAGGGCCTCCGGCCACCTGCACTCACCAAGCGAAACGCAGAGGTGAACCTCTACTTCACACTGATTTTCTGTGAGGTCGTGATACCACCCTGGTTCGAGCCGGCCCATCCGTGCGACAGCAAACGCTGCCGCGTGGCTCTACCACTGTTAAAAAGTCTTCACCAGATTATCCACAGCCAATATGTGTTCTTTTATTTAATTTTGGGCTGATTTATATTTATTGGACACAGTTTGAAAGGAGTTCATAAGTGATAATATTTCTGATTTAAGACATTCTACATCATCCTCATTACGTTTTTTCATGTTATCCACCTCAATTGAATACAACTTAAGTTCATATATTAATGCTTGCTTTTCTCTACATACATTAACATAATTTTTGGTATTTATCTTATTTCTTATTAATTTTTGTACTTTCCTTATATATTTATTAACTTTTATATACTTCTTTAATTTGGTTTTACTGCAATTAATCCTTACTGTGTTTCCTGAAGTGGAAGAGTCGTCACCAGTCAAGTCTATTGTTGCAGATTGCTGTAACATTCTTGAAGTATCACATTGCTCACAAGCTCAGAGAACAGGCTTTGAGTCTGGTAGGCTTTAAGGTTATCTATATGTTTTAAATTGTGTTATTTGCTCATTAGCCTCCTTCAACTGTAACTTCAATGCAGCAATTAACCTGAGAGCTTCCTCATATTCCTTGCTGCATTGGTCAAACTCATTAACCGTTCCCTGTAGCTGATCTCTTTCTTTTATAACACTTGTGTATTCTGTATGTAACTTAACCATATCACATTTCAATTGTGTATTTTTGGCGATTATGCTAACTATTTCCCTTTCATTATCATCCCTTTCCTTAAGCAACAGTTCACACTGCTTCTTGGACGCCTTAAGTTCTCGGAGCGTCAGCTGGAGTTGGTTCTCCATCTGGCGCGTCTTGGCGTTGCGAGTATTCATTTTACTATTTATTATAAATAATAAAAGAAAACAAAGATCGAAAACAGAAGGAGCAGAGTAAGCTAATGTAAAGTTGTTGTTGTTTTTTTCTATTTACAAGTCTCAAATCAAATTATCGTTAAAACATATCGAAAAGAAACCCGCAAAGAATGTAATAACCCGAGTAATAGAATAAATCTTTAATTTATAAAAGGAATGATATGAAATAAGGATTAGAATAATTTTTAAAACAATGTTCGTTACCTGTCACTTTTTGATCCAACACCTAATTGTTGTTATAATATTTATGTACCAACTTTCTTAAATATTAAATACAAAGCGGCAGTAATTATTAGCTGTTACATAAAATTGAGGTGGATATGGTGAATTTACAATATTTAAATTATTAAAATTTTTTGGGACCAATTACTTTTACAACTTATCACCAGGGTTGTCACAGCAAAAAAAGTCAGTGCAAAGCAAAAGCAAAGAAAGCGGGTGGAAAACCGGTATTTGAAATTGTTCAGAAGCTCTTTAATTCCGTCCTCCATGGTGGCACTACTCCAGCGACGTAGAGCTTAAAAGCGGTATT
This sequence comes from Parnassius glacialis, assembly GCA_033319125.1. Taxonomy (NCBI): domain Eukaryota; kingdom Metazoa; phylum Arthropoda; class Insecta; order Lepidoptera; family Papilionidae; genus Parnassius; species Parnassius glacialis. The sequence goes on from JAVANC010000012.1 coordinate 12,326,653, forward strand.
TTTGTTCTTCAAAAAAAACGACAACGCTCTTTTGAAAAAAAAAACAGACCGATGTCCCTTCTGATACGCGTCTCTGATGTGCTGTTTTCAAGAGTCATTAAAAATCATCTCGCATGCAGACTCGATGACTACCAGCCTCCCGAATAAGCCTGTTTTCGAAAAAGCTTTAGCACCATAGACCACATACTTACCCTTTGACAATTTGTATAGAAGACCGAAGAATACAATTTGCCAGCTAGTCTTGCGTATGTAGACTATGAGAAAGCCTTTGATTCCATCGAAATAAGGATGGTGCTGCAGTCCCTCCAGCGGTGCCAAATGGAGTGTTGGTATATCGAAGTGCTGAAGTGTTTGTACATTACGGCTACGATGGCTATCCGAGTACAGAATCAGAGTACGAAACCTATCCCCGAAACTCTTCACCGTTGCATTGGAAGACGTTTTCATGCTATTGGACTGGAAAGGATACGGTACTAAAGTCAATGGCAAGTACATCACTCACATTCGATTCGCCGAAGACATATTCCGTTGGACCGTTCCGAACCGTTGGAGGACCTAAGTACTATGCTCAATAATCTCAATAGTGTCTCTCAACGAATAGGTCTTAATATGAACATGAACAAAAGAAAAATCATGTTTAATGTCCATGTAACACCTATGCCGGTAGTTATTGGGAGCTCTAAGCTCGAAGTTGTTGACGAGTATGTTTACTTGGGACAAATAATCCAACTAGATAAGTCCAACTTCAACCCAGAGGTCAATCGGCGGAATCAACTCGGGAAATCACGAAATATCTTCTCGTCAGGTATAATAACTCAAACTTGAAAACGAGATTGTACAACCAGTGCGTGATGCCAGTGATGGCTTATGGAACTGAGACTGACTGTGGTCATTCTCAGTTCCATATTCCAGCAGTGAAGGATCTTGTCTCACGGCCAGCGTATAAGGACGCTCAAAGTCACACACCGAGCTATGGAGAGGGCTATGCTCGTGGTTTCTCTGCGTGACAAACTTAGAAATGAGGATATCCGTAGTAAAACCAGAGTAACCAACATGCCCAACGGACTAGGAAGTTGAAATAGCAATGGGCCGGCCATATAAATTGAAAAACCGACAACCGGAAAAAAGTTTTTCAAGTGGCAGTCTCGTTAGGTAGGCGCAATGTAGAGCGACCCCCCACTATATAGAGTAACGACCTAGTAAGATATGCAGGAAATCGATGGATGCAAGTGGTTCACGACCGTGCTTTGTGGCCTTCCTTGGGGGAGACCTATGTTCAGCAGTGGACTTGTGAAGGGCTGTATTGGTGGTACTGCGGACGGCCACATGGTTAATTTTTACGTCAAAATTTCCAGAACCTTCCATTCTGGAAATTGGGTGAAGTATTTGCTCCGTAAATTAACGTTGTTTGTGTTGCGTGCCGCTTGTACCGCGTTGCTGCCAGACGGTACTTATTCCATAATTGCTTGAATTTTTATCATATACACGACGATGAAAAAGATTCAAATGCAATTAAATCATAACAATATACAATAAACACTAACTTTGAAAAAATTATTCAAAATTTTCAATATAAATTTAATTTAAAATAAGAATTCTTGGCCAAACAAAAAATATTTTTATTTGAAATGGCCAGTACCGCAGAACGGCATTCGTATGCAAAGATTTATTACACAGATTCTGATTTCTTTTAAAAAAAATCCGTGTTTTAGATTATTAGTTTTAGGGTAAGTAAATATATAATAATAAAGGAGAATGCTAGAACTGAATCTGAATGACAGGGTGAGAAATAGTGTGATAAGAGAAATGTGTCGTTTGCAAGATGACGTTGTGACCAGGATTAAAAAGGAATGCTGCGGTGGTTTGGTCATGTAGAAAGAATAAACGAGGAAAGAGTGATGAAGCAAATATATGTTTCAGAAGTGAATGGTAGAGTCGGGAAGGGACGCCCTAGACGAAGATTTATCGATCAAATCGGCGATATATTGAAAATGGGCCAGACTAGAAGTACCATTAACTGACGAGCGTGTATGCGTAGAAATATAGATGTAAAGGAGGCGAGAGAGGTGTGTCAAGATCGCGCCAAATGGAAGTCCGTAGTCTCTGCCTACCCCTCTGGGTGTTAGGCGTGAGTGTTTATATATGCTATGTATGAAATATCCACTGCGGAAATATAATATATACAAATTAAACATTACAATTGTGTGAATAAAACACTTAATATAAATAATAACGACGATAATGATGGTGATGATACCGATTATATTCGAATGTTAGTTTTTGTGACGGTGTTCACCTATACCCAAATCAGTGTACAAATAAGTTGTCTAACCGCCGTCGAGCAGGAGTAAAACTTACGCAATACAAATAAAAATATAATCACTTTCTATTTGTACTTCGATTTTCAATATGTCTTTCAGTCGTGATCAGTAAATCCCCTTTACCACAGATTCACTTACAGTTACTACCTTAATTATGTGAGTAATAAATGTCCGGCAATGAACGTTTACAGGCTGATGATGAATACGACGATATAAAAGTTACACTACCAAACTTAAATAATTATTTTAAATGACTAAGTATGCAGACAAAAAATTAATATTTAAAAAATGTTTCGTCATGCTTCGGAATAAGTTTCGTACGCACACCTAATTTTAATTTTAAGTATCTAATAATATTCTTAAAGTAATATATTTTCCAAGAAATGGTATCCAACCCATTGAGCTGATCTTGACGGATCACTTACATTAAGAACCGATAAACGCTTTTTCAAGTGGTAAGTTATTAACGTAAAATTCACATAAAATTTACATAAAGTAACATGTTCTGTTATGTTCAAAATTTAACGAAAGTACCTCATTAGATTAGAATTTACATTATTTTTTTTAACGTGTTATATTAATTTATTAATTTATGGCATAACAAATTTAAAAATAATGATAAAACAGTAAAATGTAATTAATGTTTAAGTGACTATAGCAAAACATATTTTTTTTATTTTTTTTATTTTATTTTTAAAAACGATACCCCCACACTAGGATTTTCTCCTGTATCGTGGAGGCAGTTTACAAACATAAATTGCACAAGGACAAACATCCAGACCCGGAACAATTATTTGTAGGCCATACAAATACTTGTTCCGTGCGGGATTCGAACCCGCAGCCCCAAGCGCTGGAACTCATTGCTAAGCCACTGCGCCACAGAGCCGTCATATCCCGGTTGTGAAAAAAAGGAGAAGGAGACGTCTCCATACATTTTCGGGCCCAAGTGTTAACAACATGAAAGTAGGACCATTTGAAAGCGTATATATAAACAATTCATAGCTGAAAATCTGGCAAGATTTGTCAATCTAGGAGCTGAGTTATTGTAGAATAAATAAAAGTGAGATTATCTATTACCTACACTATAACAGGTGATTTTTCACTATTATTACACTGTAACAGGCTATTTTTCACTATAAACACTTGGAGATATAAAAGTTGGTTGAGTATAAAATCACCAAAAAGCTGTGGTTAATAATAAAACAAAATGGTAAAATTATTAACGAAAGTTAAAACAACAACAACTAAGTGAAGTGACTATTAGGGATATCGATCTATGATCGATTACTTGAATTGTTGTAACTTTTACTTGTTGGAATGTTGATATTTTGTATTTTTTATTATTTTTTTATAGATATGTACACAATTATTTTTATCTCTCTAGTTATTAAAATGCTCAATTTAATCGAGAATCGTTTATATTGCGCTCGTTTCTAAATCTGTCTTTTTCCTTTAAGTAAATTGTTTGAAGTTGGAACTGTCACGTCAAGTTTCAAAATAAGAAGTCCTTTATTGGAAGATAACATTCAGAAGCGAGAATTTCACTAGTGTATTCTTTATGGTAATCGATTGCCATATTGCCATAAATAATACACTAAAATCGACTTTCTAAGTTATTTCTTATTTTATTGTTTTTTCGAATTCTAGATTGTAAACATAGCTACTTTTTTGTATTTTACTTTATAAAAATATGGCCAATTTTTAAATTAAAAACCAATTAGTTACCTTCAAGCCCTAAAATCCCATTCTCCTTTTAAATTAGCATGTTATTTTCGGTAATAAATAAACACATATATAACTATCAGTTTATAAAAGTAGCTTGAAAAAATAAATGTAATATTATGTTACAAATTTCATTAAACAACGTCATACACACTAAAACTTTACGGATATGTATAGTTGTCCTCTGACTTCTTAAAAACGAGAAGGTTCTGTGTTCAATGCGTATATTTTTGTGTATGTTATATATGTTTAACCATTTCTTGAAAACAGCTCAATCAATTTTAATGATTGTTTTTTAGCTAAAAACATTACTTCAGTGGTGGTCTCATTTAAATTTTAAGACATAATTTCACGTCTAACAAAAAAAGAGGTGGAAAAAAGGGGATAAAGTTTGTAATGAACTATTTAGACAACATGATACCAGTGACCTTGTACTTGTAATAATACTCTTACTTAGTCTACTGTAAAGTGTATAAAATATTTTTTTACACTTTACAGTGGTTTCATAATGAATATGATTGACACAAACTACGTTGATTTACTTTATAATAAGTTTACTAACGCAAATTACAATCAAATAATCTAATTATTATTATTTTTATAGGAGACAGAACATCAAGAAGAAGAATCCAAGAAGAAGAGAAATCCAAACCTTCAAGAATTTCGAGATATTGAGGACAGATGCCCTCTCTGACGTATACGCAAACTCCAGCTCGATGCACAAAGGAGTGTTTCAATTTGTACTCTTTTATGTAGGAGAGATACGGATTATCAACCGAAGAGGACACCAGTGTTTAGGTTCGAGTGAAACTCATTTTTTGCGAATCATGGCTTCGAAGTACTACGGAAACGTGACAGACCCAACATCATCCTACATACACATTTGTGTATGTAGATTTGTAGGGTGTCTAATGATTTTTTGGTGTATTCGACCCAACGGTTTCCCGTGTACATGCTTTGACAGGATGCTTTTAAAAGCGTTACTTTTTCCTCTTCTTTATACTCTGACCGCCAGAGCCTTTCGCTCCCATTCAATATCATCATGTAAAAAAGCTAAGAAAATGTTTTGTGAAAGACGTGAAAATAGGGATTTCGCTGGGGAAATCAACACAATTTTACACAAATCCAATAAGATATTTTACAAAAATAGTAGCTATCTTAAAGTATTTTCGAATTATGTAATGAATGTGAATTTTTTTTATAATAAAAATACCAATCAAAGAAAGCTGACGGAATTCACGAGGTCGTGAAGTCCGTCAGGGTAGTCCCACAGGGTAGGCTACAGTAGTAGGACCAGTGTGGTAAGTATAGGTATACTTATTACCCTCTTACCTACTACTGTCGCCAAGCAGTAGAGCGTGAACTACTCTGTTCTAACAAGAAGAGTATACAGAGTCAGTACAATCATAGGCTAGGAGGTATGCCATCTTGGTTCGCAGATGCGACAACGCATTTGAAGCCTTCTTTTTTGAAGAAGGTTGCATGTGTCCATGGTCTGCAGTAGCCGCTTGCCATCAGATGGAATGTAAGTTCTTTTGTCACTTTAACTGTATAAAAAAACGGAGTGAGCTAAAATATTCAAGATTTTTTTACCGTTAGAAGAAAACTAAAGTAGTAATAAAAATTGAAAACAATGCCAAGTACAGCCTTGTAGTATTATTTCCATCTATTATCCATTACAGACTATTAAAGTCCACAGCTAAAAAGAACATCTCCTGTATCGTGGAACTAGTTTACAAACACAAATTGCACAAGGACAAACATCCAGACCCGGAACAATTATTTGTAGGCTATACAAATATCTGTTCCGTGCGGGATTAGTACCCGCGGCCCCCAGCGCAGCAACTAATTGCTAAGCCACTGCGCCACGGAGCCGTCTGAATAGATTGCCTTGTATACAGTCAAGCGGGGTAACTTTGATTAATAAGGGTACCTTTGACAGTCAAATCGCAAAATACGTTTTTATTTTTTACGTGCACAACATTTAGTGCATAACATTAAATTTATACAATTCGTGTACTTAACAAACATCGCAAACGAACTCTCTGGACAAAAAGAAGGTGTCTTACGAAGTTAATGTCAAAAACTTATTTAAAAGTACCGCACGCAACTGTTGTCTTTTTGCAGTGGCAAACTTTTACAATTTACATTATACGTGGTAGAACCATGCTGCAGCTATATTAGTGGTATAGTTGTGGCACGAATGGGTCGGCTCGACCAGGGAAGGACCACGCTCTCACAGAATACCAGCGTCAAATGGCAGCTTAATACTGTTGTGTTTCGTATGGTGAGTGTAGAGAACCGGAGACCCATTTTACTGGAAAAGAGGCATTCCAAATTAGTCCTCACGAGTGACAACGCATCTGCATTTTGATTCGCAAACGACGATAAATGTAGATGTCTATGGGCCACAGCAACCACTTACCATCGGGTGGACTGTGTGTCCGCTTGAGTCATTCTACTTACGTTGAGATTGGTGGTGGTGCTGTTGGTTTGCATACTTTGGTGTTATCATCTTATTATGTCCTTCACATTACACCAGTGTGTAATGGTGAAGGGATATATTACGGTATAATCAAACTTCAATTGCTCTTTACTGAATGTGTAGTGCGTTACGCGGTCCTATTATTGATAATGATTATTTGCGCAAGCAAGAAAGCAAGTTAATCATCCACTCTTACACTTATAGCATTTTTAACAATTAACACTATCCTGTTGTGTTTCCTAAATAATTGTACTTATCCTGTTGTACTTTCCGACAAATCTTTTTCAAACTGAGCTTGTTTTATTTACTAACAAAACTGCTTAATTGGAATTAATCTTTAATTTGTTATTCACATACCGCAAATTAATTAATGGCATTAATTGGCAATAGACAGAAATAGAAAAATTAAAATATATATTTGTTCCTCATTCGAAATAGAAATAATAAAAACGTAACAAAATATTATATTTATGTAAAAAATTTCAAACGCTATATGACAGTACCGAGACGTCAGTCTCGGTAGGGCGGCTGCGTTGCTGCAAACAAAGAGCTGTTTGAACAAAGAGCAGTTTAGCTGCAAAGCTTGCGTTCGATTCCAACATGAAACATGCATTTCTTTAGACTATGTTAGTTTATTGTTTAAAAATAGAATTGAAATTTCGATAACCGATAGGAAAGAAAAAGATGAGAAAGGAAAGGTTATCGAGTCATGAATGTAAAGTTTGATATCAGGCGACTTATCTTTATATATAAAAAGTACGTGTCACGTTGTTTGTCCGCGATGGACTCTTAAACTACTGAACTGATTTCAATGAAATTTTTGGTCAATGTGCATTTTGGTCCAACTTAAAAGATAGGGTAGCTTACATCTCAATTTATAGTCGCAATACAATATTATTTTATTGAAAATTATTTGTCTATTATTTGACAGTCACAATTATCTTTTAGCTCCAAACGATTCTGTCAGATGACGATATCTGTTGACTGGATTGAGTAAATATTTAATAGATGGCGCTATGTTAAAATACAAACGTTTAATATATAAGCTACAATTTAGTAGTATAACCACCACGTGTTGCTGTAAGTATTCGACAGATAGAACCGATTTCAAAAAAAATTTGCAGACTGTGTGCAGTTTGGTCCAACTTGAGAGATAGGATAGTTTTTATCCTGATAAGTGACCTTCAATTTTTTTATTGCTAATTTCAGGAGTTTTTTTGGGAAAGCAAATGGTCGTTCGGAAAGGGCAGAACAACGTCTGCCTGGTCAGCTGACCACTAGCTAGTTCACTATATATAGTGACGATCAGATAATACATGCTGTATTTTAGTATTTTTATGACTTACAAATAATTTTTCTTTATCTGATTGTTTGTAATTTATGTAAGTATGTAAAAAAATTCAATATTATGGTAGCAATAAATTCGTAGTATTTGGGTGAGAGGTAATCATATTTAGGATGAAAAAAATAAAATAAATAGACTATAAATATAATAAAATAACGTTTAGACTTCAATTGATAATCAAACTAAAGATCTCACAAAACGATTACGTATATTTAGGCATATATTTTCTTTGATTTAGATTTGCGTAGTGTATATTTTCTTTGATTAAGGTGAGTGTGTTGTCACATACGAAAGCAAAAGGGAAAACCTCGTTTCGAATATTATAACTTTTATATTTTTAAAATTTATATAAAATACTAGCAAGTTAATAATATCACTGATATATCCCTGTTAACAACTATGGTTAGGAATGGTACAGTTTCGTTAATAGTCGAAGGGAGGGCTCTAACTTACGACTTTTAGGTTCGCATCTCTATAATAAGCTATAATATAATTATAATATAAAATACATACATAAACATAAACACTCACGCCTGTCACCCAGACGGGTAGGCAGAGACTACGGACTTCCATTTGGCACGATCCTGACACATCTCTCTCGCTTCCTCCACATCCATATACCTACGTATACACGCTCGTCGGTTAAGGGTACTCCTAATCTGGCCCATTTTTAATGTATCGCCGATTTGGTCGATAAACTTTTGTCTAGGGCGTCCCTTCCCGACCCTGCCGTTCACTTCTGCAACATAAATTTGCTTTGTCACTCTTTCCTCTTTCATTCCTTCTACATGACCAAACCACCGAAGCATTCCTTTTTTAATCCTGGTCACACGTCATCTTGCAAACCACACTTTTCCCTTATCACACTATTTATCACCCTGCCATTTAGATTCAGCCCTAGCATACTCCTTAAGGACCGCATTTCTACAGCATTTATTCTACTCTAATGCTTATTCTGCCAGACCCAACTTTCACTACCATACATTAGAGTAGGGACTAACACAGCACTATGAATTGCCATACGTGCCTTATTTGATACATTCTGACTCCTCATAATAGCGTGTAGAGCCCCATTCACTCTATTTCCTGCGTTCACTCGTCGTTCTATATCCTTATCATATCTACCATCCCTGCTAAACACACATCCCAAATATACAAACTCATCCACTTGCTCAATCAACTCCCCTTCTATTCTTATTTCGCATAACGTTTTACTCTCTTCTCTTTCAAAAACCATCACTTTCGTCTTACTTGCGTTCACTTTCCTACCCCTTTTTTTTGTTCATTAAAGTAACCATCATTTGCAACTCGACCACCGACGATGCAAATATGACTTGATCATCGGCGTACAAAAGGCATTTGACGGTTAACTCACCCATTCTCAACCCACATTCTTCAACTTTCAAAGTTTGCAAACAACTGTCCATAAATAGGTTAAACAACCACAGGGAAGCTACACATCCCTGTCTGACACCTTTATGTATGCCAAACCAGTCCGAGTAGACCCCGTTGATCCTGACACAAGCACTAGAGTCCCTATAAAGGGACCTCAATGCCTCAATGAAACCAGCGCTCAACCCAAATGAGTTCAGTGTTTACCATAACACATTCCTGTCCACTCTGTCATAAGCCTTTTCCAAGTCCATGAACGCACAAAAAACTTTCTGGTTATTGGCCAAAAACTTCTCTGCAATCATGCGCATGGAAAAGACTTGGTCCGTACACCCCATCCCCTTTCTAAATCCAGCTTGCACATACCAAATTTTTCCATCATTTGCTTCCATAACTCTTTCAATTAACACCTTAGCATACAGTTTACCCACAATGCTAAGCAAGCTGATACCACGGTAGTTTTTACAGTCCTGCTGCGACCCTTTTTCCTTATATATTGGGACTATAACGGCTTTGCACCAGTCTTCCGGTACCCGCTTTAGTTCCCAACATAAATTAAATAAGGTGTACAGCAGAACTGCAACCACACACTCTCCATCCCTTAGCATCTCGAGTGATATTCTATCATATCCAGCTGCATTACCTGCTTTCATGCTTTTCATTGCTTTCATTATTTCATCTACACTTATCTCCCTACCTCTCTCCACTTCTTCCGGAATTTCTATTTCACTTACTTTAGACGACTCTTCACTCTTAAACACGCTTTCAAAGTATTCTTTCCATCTCTTTAGATTCGAAAATTCATCATTCAGCATGCAGCCATTCTCGTCTCGTATAGCATTCGTTCTAGGCTGTTTCGAATTTCCCCTGGCAGTTCTTACGAGTTTCCAGAACATTATAATATTTGACTGGAAATTATGAGATATCCTTCTATCATTCTTATCCATCCTTTCTGGCTTTTTCCTTTCAACAACTTCTTTTACTCTTTTATTTATACTTTTAAAATCTGCCTTTTTTCTTTCAATCTCATCATTCATACTGCTAGAATTACCAGCTTTGGTTGCTAGTAAATCTAGCCATGCTCTCTACTTTGCTTCAACTTCAATCCGTACCTCATCATCCCACCACAACGTATTACTTTTCCTTTCATTCTTTCCCTCACTTACACCACATACTTCGGTGGCTGCATCCACCAAAACTTTCTTAACATTATTCCATACAGTCTTCACGTCTAAATCACTCATACATAATTCATTCACACCACATATATTTCCCTCAGTCTACATTTATACTTCTCTTTCACACCTTCATCTTGTAGCCTCTCTATTCTTATACGCTCTAACGCAGTGGTAGACACAGATGTCCGATGCCGCCAACGCCTGAATAGACCATTAATTCGGCATACGACCAAGTAATAATCCGTTCCTACGTTGGACCTCCGTTAACCCTTGTATCTAACACTGCGCTCCTCATTCTTTCATCCACAATTATGAAATCTATCATGCTTCTATCATCCCCTCTTTCCCGTGTATACATGTGAATCCTCTTATGACGAAAGAAAGTGTTCGTCACAAAAATATTCTTTTCCACACATACGGTGAGGAGGTCTTCACCATTCTCATTTATACTTTCATCACCAAAAGTTCCTAATATCCTTTCATAACCAGACCTCCTCACACCAACCCTTCCATTAAAATCTCCTAACATAAAAATATTTTCATTTTCCTTGCATTTTATTAACACTAACCTTACCATGTCCCAAAACTGCTCTCGGATGTAAGTGGGCTTAGACATATCTGGAGCGTACACCCCTATCACAAACAACTTCTTTAAGCCTTCTTTCATTCGTATCCACAGCAGCCTTGGGCTTACACATTCATACTCTTTCACACATTGACCCATTCTTTCTGAAAGGATAACACCGACTCCCTGGCATGCCCTCTCGGTCTCGTCTACTCCAGACCGTTAAGCGGTATACATGCCATGTGCAGTGACATCCCTTCCCTTTCGTTTCGTCTCGTTTACACATAACACATCTATTCCTCTATCATTCATCATTTCGCATACTTCATCCATCTTATCATTCATTGCTCCACATACATTCAACGTAGCCAGACGGGCCTCAGCAATCCACTTTTCGCCCCTCCAGGAGACAGAACATGACGGGTGGCGAACCTCGTCGCCGGTTTTTCTCCCGGAGATTCTTCGCACCCCTGCCCCATTATAGGTGCGCCGGAAACTCGGGGCCATTTCTTTCACTTCTTGGCCCATGGTGCGATCTAAGGGGTGGTAGATTTCACGCCATTCTATCGGCTTTGTCGCTCGTTTAGCACCACCCGGGGGACACGTGTAGGGTGAGTCTAGGATTAAGTGGTCGAAGCCTACAGACGCGAGCGACTCATTCCCCATCATAAAGTAATCTAATATAATACTCTATAAGCCGATCTGTTGAGCTTTCTTTTTGCGTCCAACTCGACTCTAGATGACGGGGGGAACACACCGCCGACCATCCCGCGATGTGAGTGCTCCATGCCGGATGTGCGATTTACACAGCGCTCGGTTCGCAAAGCAATCTTCTCCCTGGACGTCAGCAAGTTGAGTGGGCCCGATGAAGTCCCTTCCATTGTGCTGAAGACGTGTGCTTCGGAGTTGGCACCGGTTTTAACGCGTCTTTTCCGGTACTCCTACTCCCAAGGCGTAGTCCCGAATTCATGGAAGACAGCTTTGGTCCACCCGATTCCTAAAAAAGGCGACCGCTCAGACCCGTCCAACTACAGGCCTGTCGCCATCACCTCCTTGTTCTCCATAATAATGGAAGGCATTATTAACTGCCAGCTCATGAAGTACCTTGAGGACCACCAGCTGATTAGTGACCGCCAGTACGGTTTTCGTCGGGGTCGATCAGCTGGTGATCTTCTATTCTAGTTAACTCATAGATAGGCGGAGGCAGTAGAGTCCAAGGGGGAGGCATTGGCCGTTAGTTTGGACATAGCGAAAGCCTTCGATCAGGTCTGGCATAAAGCGCTTCTTTCGAAGCTTCTTTCCTATGGGCTTCCCGAGAAATTGTGCAAATGGATCACCAGTTTCCTTGCCAATCGAAGCATTAAGGTCGTAGTAGACGGTGCATGCTCTGATTTCAAGCCTATCAACGCTGGTGTTCGACAAGGCTGCGTGCTATTACCAACGCTGTTTCTCTTGCATATCAATGATATATTGCTAACTGGTAGCATTCATTGCTATGCAGGCGACAGCACTGGTGATGCCTTATATACCGGCCGTGCCAATATTTCTCGGGAAAACTTCGCCGAATACAGGGACAAACTTGTGTCTGAAGTCGAGTCTTTGCTTAACAAAGTCTCGGATTGGGGCCGACTAAATCTAGTCCAGTTCAATCCCCAGTAGGCACAAGTTTGCGCGTTTACCGCTAAAAAGACCCCCTTTGTCGTATCTCCTCAGTTTCAAGGCACTCCCCTTGCTGCCTCAGCCAGTATCGGAATCCTTGGCGTCGACATATCGAATAGTGTGCAGTTTCGTGTTCACTTGGAATGGAAGGCCAAATTGGCCTCAAAAAAGCTTGGCGTGCTCAGCAGAGCAAGACAGTATTTCATGCCGGCACATCGCTTGCAACTTTACAAAGCGCAAGTTCGGCCCCACATGGAATACTGTTCTCATCTCTGGGCCGGGGCACCCCAGTGCCAGATCTTTCCACTTGATCGCATCCAGCGCAGAGCGGTTCGAATCGTCGACGACCGAGTTCTTTCTGATCGGCTCGATACACTGGTACTGCGTAGAAATGTTGCATCTCTTTGCGTATTTTATCGCATCTATCACGGGGAGTGCTCTGAGGAATTGTTCGGACTAATTCCAGCCGCTCAATTTCACCATCGCACATCGCGACAAAACTCGCGTTACCATCCATACCGTCTGGATTATTGTCTGTCGACCACTGTGCGATTAAGAAGAAGTTTTCTCCCTCGCACAACTTCCTTGTGGAATCAATTGCCACCAGCGAATTTTCCGGACCGATACGACCTAGGAACCTTCAAGAAAAGAGCTTACACCTTTCTAAAAGGCCGGAAACGCATCTGAAATTCCCCTGGTGTTGCGGTTGTTCATGGGCGGCGGTAGTCACTTACCATCAGGTGAGCAGCATGCTCGTTTGCCCCCTATTCTATAAAAAAAATACTAATCATATTAATTAAGCAGTTTCTACGAGAATGTTTCTTCCGGAACGTAGCCAACAAAATAAAGTATAGAATACAAATTTTTTGTCTGTGTGGTATTTATGAGTTTAACATATAATTTTTAATAACCTAGTGGTATAAAAGTGTAATTTTTATTTTTGATTGGGATCAAGCTGTATCTTAAGGCTTACTTAACCGATTTTTAAATAAAAAAAACTGCGGTTGTTAATCCGCTTGTCAAGCGTGGCAACTATGTAAAATATATACCCCCCCCCCCCCCAGAGCCAATCTATGGGGGAGGCCTATGTTCAGCATTGGGTTTTAATAAGCTGTAACGGTAACGGTAAGTTTGTTTTATTGAAGGCAGTTGCTTGAATCTTTCTTCTAATAACAACTAAAAAATAACAAGGGGTTTCCATCCTGCCTACTAACCGTGGCAAATATTGCAAATGTCTTCACTAAGCAGTGAATTTTTGATAGGCTGTATCAGTAACAAACAATTAGCTTTACGAACGATTAACTTATTGATTTTCCAGAAGTTTAAGTACGTCACTCGAGGAGGCTCCTTCAGGACCCTATAATTAAACATTTAATCGTTATTGCCAATTTGTAGGTCGTGTCGTTCAGAGGGTATTGCAAAACAAGACAATTATTTGTTTTAAAAACAGCATATTTTTTACAGTTTATTGTTCATATAAATGATATCTTTTTTTTTATTTTAATTAAAAATACTTATTTTTTTTTCATATTTTTCATAAAACTATAGATTTGAATGTAACTAGACTACATATTCAAAAATTTTACAAAGTTTATGTAAGAAATTTTTAATGTAGCTTAATGAGAGGAAACAAAAGGAAAACTTAAATAAGTAACATATAATCCCAATTTTATACTTCGCTAATGGCTACTTCCTTCTTAAAGTTTAATATATCAGCCAATTTTCAAACTAACTAGTTTCGTAATGGGTAGCACCAGCGGCGTTAAGCCAAGACCTGGCAGTATCTTCTATTATAATTACACTCACTTAAAACATTATTTTATTGAATGCTCTATTTATTGGTTCCTTTTAAAGTCTTTCTTATTGTGCTAATCGATTTTAATATTGAGAAACAGAGCCTTAAATATTTTAATGTAGGTAATGGATCGCATTTCCCGCCTAAAGGTCCGTCTATGCAACCTATTTCTAATTTCTAGTAGCAATGCACAAGATTATGTAATGGTTTAGGAGCAATAAAATTGCCTTTTAATTGGAAGTCTACATTATGTCGACATATTCAGGATTATCCCAATAATTGTTTCAGATTTGAAAGACCACAAAGCCTGTAAAAGAACACTGATTCAAACTAAGAATGATTTGGAAGGCAACCCCATGGCTTACTAGCAATGTGCGCTTTATGATGAAGCTTAGAAATAAAGCTCTTAAAGTGTATCTTGCTGATAAATCCGTGTCCAACAGAGAGCACTACAAGTCCTTAAAAACTTTGGTAACATCTGCCTTATTCCATGAAAAAAAAGCTTTCTTCGAACACCATATAAATTGCAAAATAGCATTCACTAAGCAATTATGGAGGAACCTTAAATACACCAAGTTTCAAGGACACAGGTGACCTCCCTGCTTTCTTTGACAATCCCTGTACCATCAATTCTTTTTTCTTGGATATCCCTGAGAACAATAAAGAATCAATGTCAGAACTCACATATTATGAGTTTCACAGATATAGTGACACTACTTTCATGCTATCACCAGTGAATAGCGACCTAGTAGCTAGGACAATTTTGGCAATAAAATCTAATGCGCAGGGTATTGATGGTGTGAGTAGAGATATGGTAACCCTATCTCTTCCTCACACCCTCGATACCATCACTAATATCATTAATAAATCAATCACCAGCTCTACCTTTCCCAGTCAATGGAAAACAGCATTAGTGCGGCCTATCCCAAAGAAAGCCAACCCAAGCAGTGTCAAGGAGTTAAGACCCATTAGCCTCTTGCCTTATCTATCTAAAGTTCTGGAAAAAGTTGTATATAATCAGGTCTATACATATTTGGAAAGACATAATATTCTGCCACAATATCAGTCAGGTTTCCGCAAAGGCCGTAGTACTTGTACAGCACTTGTTGATGTTGTGGACAATATACTAGCTTCTAGAGATCAAGGTAGGGGGACGGTTCTTGTTCTTCTTGACTACTCCAGGGCATTTGACAGTATTAGCATTAACATGCTCCTTTCAAAAATGTCTTTTTATGGCTTCGAAAATAGCACAATTAAGTGGTTTCACAGTTACCTCTGTGGCCGACATCAGATTGTTGAGCTGCACAAAACGGATGGTACAGGTACTATTCAGTCACACCCTCTACCTGTTACTAGGGGTGTTCCACAGGGCTCCATATTAGGGCCCCTCCTGTTTATTTTATACTGCAGTGATTTGACTCATGTGATTAAAAACTGTCAATATCACATGTATGCTGACGACCTTCAGCTATATCTGTCATTCCATCCTTCAGAGGTTTCCGATAGTATAAATAGGATTAATCAGGACTTGGAGCGCATTGCACAGTGGTCTAAAGTGAACTCGCTTATTCTCAATCCAGCTAAAACAAAATTTATGATATTAGGATCTGGATACCAAATTAAGAAAATAACTGACAGTCAACCCAGAATATTATTGGAAGGAGAAATCATTCAGCAGGTAGAAGAGGCTCGCAATCTTGGCCTTAAAATAGACGGCATGTTGCAATTTGAGAGTTATGTTTTAGATGTGGTGCGTTCTTGTTTTTATAAGTTAAAGGTACTTTACAAAATACGGGATTACCTAAGTTTGAATTTAAGAGTAACCCTTTGTGAGACTCTCATCTTGTCAAAACTAAATTACTGCATTTCGGCCTACGGACCCTGTCTCTTAGCGAAAACAATGAAGCTCCTTCAGCGAGTACAAAATGCATGTGCTCGTTTTTGCTTTAATATCCCTCCGAGAGCACATGTTTCTCTTTATTTGGAAAATAGCAAACTGCTTAACATGTCATCAAGGCTCAAATTGCACTTTGCTACTTTACTATTTGGAGTAATTAAAAACAAAACTCCCGAATATTTATATGAAAAGCTTACCTGGTCCAGTGAACATAACTTTCACTGTACTCGTGGCGCTAAGTTTTTACTTACTGTTCCAGGACACGTCACGGCTGCTTTTCGCGGCAGTTTTCGCTACCTAGCAACAAAGTGTTGGAATAATCTCCCACCCCCCTTTCGTGAAATTCAATCCAAGGTTAATTTCAAAATGCGATATAAATTGTACCTTCTAGATAACAAAGAAAATACAAAGTAACAATACAAAGACTGGTTGTTGATACACTAGGTAGGTGGTTTGCGTTATTATTATTTTATTTTAATTTTTGATGGTTCCCTATGTTCTAAAGAATATAGTACGTAATAAAATTCAATTTCTATGTTGAAATTGAAAAAGATGACCGTAGTGATTATATTCTCTTTGTAGATGACATTATACAAGCAGTACAAGTTGTTGTTGTTTTTATTATTCGCTCGAGAGAGCAGGCAAGGAACTATGCCATACAGCCTTGTCTTCATGTATAATTTTCCTTCATATTTCACTGCTTCACAATATGTTGATGCGTCACATTGTGCAGCCTTGGGAGATTTTGACGGTAACTTGAGCCAGCAGGCAGCTGACAGTTGGCGATGGTATCTAAAGGCGCCTATGCAAACAAACAGCTTATCTTGAGATTCCATCACAATCAGAGCACTTGTTTCACAGTTTCCATTAATAGTTCACATGCGCAGACACTTAATACACAAAATCGCACTACTTTTACATATCAAAGTCCACTTCAAACCATTATTTAAACAATAATACAGGAGCAGCAAGCCGCCGCCGGTCGAGTTCCCGCCAGAACTCCCAAGCAGTACAAGTTTTTGACGTGGTTTACACAGATAAAAAATGAATATTGGTCAATGATGTACACCATTGTCCAGGAATTAGCTCTATAACATAGTATAAATATTTTTAATTTATTATTATTCCTTTCATTATTCTTACCTTATCTTCACGCACAATCCCTGACGGGGTAGCCAGAGAGAACATTTTATTTCTTCTATTATAACTTTCATTATTCTATTATATACTATTGCCAACATAGTTAAAAGTAATATATTTATCTATTTATTTTTCATTATTTATCGTTATTTCAGAATATTATCTTTATATTATATTACATAAACATATACATTTAAAATATCTTTAGTTTTTTTTGCATTAAAACTGTCTGACAGCTGCTCGTATGTTTTAGATTAGTGGTCCCGACAGAATAACAGCGCTGCGGCTTTTTGCTGTAGCATAATGCTGAGTCGGGTCCTTTTCGTTGCTGCAATCCAACATAAATTTAAATACTTTTTTATTATTAATTGTTTATTTTTTTATGTTGAGTTAATTGTTTGTTTTTTATGTGTTTGTATTAGCGTAGCAACGAATAAAGTTATTTTCTTTCTTTCTTTCTTTCTTTCAATTGAAATTAAAAAAGACAATTGATAGAATCAGGCGTTACTTTGCGGAAATCCATTATAATGGGGTTGTTATAAATTAATTTGCTTAATTCCGCGTAAAGAAAGAAAATGATGTGTCCTGCTCATCTTTAAGGGGGACCTCCCACCCTCTCTCAATCTAAGTGACTAGCTAAGTGACTAACGGCCAGCCTACGCAGAGTCTACTTCACCTGAGGATGCCTCGTGTAGAGGCGAAACACGTGTCGTATTTTCGAGAGTGGTGTGTCCTGCCTAGTGTGGTGGTGCTGAGAATGGTATTGCTGGGATTGACGGCGACGGGTATAGTGCGCGCGATTGAGGGAGGGTGGGAAGTCCCCCTTAAAGTTAGGCAGGACACATCATTTTCTTTCTTTACGCGGAATTAAGCAAATTAATTTATAACAACCTTTTAAAAAAGACATCCTAATTTGAATAGAGTACAATCAAGGTCATTCTGCCGGACCAAAAAGGAATATATAAAAGTTTAAGATTCTTTAGCTATGACATCAGAACTTGATACATGTGAGTATCACGAGAGGGTGTGACCATGGATACAGGCGCTTTGCCTCTAAGCCGCCCAAAACCGGTAATTGCAAAAGTTAAAATTAAACGCAAAAAAAAAAACTGTACAAATTATTTTATTCAATAGAATGGTCTTTATTGAAAACTATTGTCGACATTCCACGATTGCATGAATTTGTAAGAGTCAATTTTTTCCTACGATTATAATGTTGGTTTGTTCAAAGCAACAATATAAATACATAGGTTTTTCATACGCTGAGTCATTTTTGTTAGACTAAGTCAGATTTTCTATGTAAGGCCTACATTACACCAGTTACCACTAATTATTATAGTAAGTAAAAAAAGTGATTATTGTTAAGCAGAGCACAATTAAAAAAATAAACATTAATCAAAATAGGTAAGTGGGGCGTTACTTACCCAGACTACTGTCACAGAGTAAAGAAGACCAGAGGGGGAAGCTTCCTAACAACGTCGAAAATCTATACCTATTCTGATATGGTTGTCACCTGATGCATGTGAAAATTTTAAGAAAAAAATAAAAATATTGTATACAGTCGATTTGGGTAACTTTGAACATTTTTTCAAGTAATTGTGATATAAAAATCTGATTTATATTTATACACTTTTGTTTTATTAAAAAAAATAGTGTTCTTTTGAGTTTGGTTTATTCTTCCAACACAATAAATTTACGGAAAAAACAACAGAACTACATATAAATTCCCTTAAAAGTCAAATTCAAAGTTATCACGATTTTTGGATAACTTTGAATCTAAATTTTTTAGGATGTAAAAACCTATATGAACCCAATATTTTAAGGTTTGGGTAAAGTTAAACGACGCATTTTTTATTTAAAATAGCCTTATCTATCAAAATGACATCTACGGTGACGTTCAAATATAAGAGATATCTTGGTCTTGCCATATGAATCAAGGTGGACCAATTTTGAAGGGTAGAAAGGTCGTGTTTTTTTTGTAATTATTTATTACTTCAAGATAAAGTATGAAAGCTGTGTGTAACATAACAAATTATACATTTATTTGGCTATTGAATGAGATCAAAATCGTAATTCAAAGTAACATTTCCTAAACAATTTTTTTGAAACAAAATCATTCACCCCATTGCATTAACAAAATTTCATCTTCAATAAAAAGTTGGCCGCCTTTTTTGAATAACTGTTGCTCTTTTAAAACACTTATTATATTGGTCTCATCGATTTGTAATATGTCAGCTTTAGAGGGCCAAGACCAACCTCCTAAAAAGTGTTTTTGGAGCACAGAGACTTGTAAGGGTCTAACCTTTTGTATCCTTCCTGGGAACAAACTACCCTCTTCTCTAAAGACACAATATGTACCCTCTTTTATTTTCGGGACTTTAACGTCTCCCTTGCCTGCACACTTCTCAGTCGTCACGCCCTTTAATTCACCACTTATCTCATCTACTATATATTCTTCTAGAATTTCGTCATCTATTGAAATCCCTTCACTATCTATGTCTAAGTCAGGGCTTTCTTCCTGGATCATATCTTCTGCCACGACTTGCTTTTCAAAAGCGTTGCTTACGTCACCAGCGGATGTCTTGGAAAGCTTAGAAAGTTGGTGCACTAAAGCTTCTACTACTATTACTTCTCTTTCAATTTTTTCAGACTTATTATCACTATTTTTTTTAGTAATTGTATCTTCTGCTTCTCCATTTTCTGGTCACTGTCTGGTCTTCTGTATCATTATTAATCTTCTTTTTCTTTTTGTTCTTAGAACCCAGGGGTCGTCCATTTTTTTTGGATAGCGCGCCGTTTTCAGCTCCCTTTGGTTCTATACTTTTGTTTGTATTGTCTCTTTCTTCATAATATTTTTCGACCTCCTCAGCCGAAACGCTTTTTCCAGACGTAACAGGTAATTGAAATTTTCTTCCTTTCTTCACATACAAAATCTCTTTGCCTTATTTCTTCTATGTAGTTCATGAAACTTGTACCAATAGAATCGCAAACATCTGCCTGAGACGTGTACCTTGGTAATTTGTTCAAAACGGTAGAAGGTGAAATTGGTTGTGAAATTGGTTGAATTGGAAAGCCACAGCTCTGAAATTCGGCTTTCACATTATCAGATGACGTACCCTCAATATTATTTAGAGACTTTTGAGCAACTGGGCAAAGAGAGGCTTTGGCAGTGCTTGTACCTTTTTTCCTTTATTAGTCTGTCGATAATCATTGAGAACTTTCATCCATGAAGTTTTTAAACCAGAAAAATAACCCACATCTAGTGATTGTAACAGGTGGGTTGAATTTGGTAGTAAGCAAATAAACGTAATGTTATGTTCATTGCAAAGACGTAATGCTTTTGGTGCTATGTGGGCGCTAAGATTATCGCATAACAATACCTTCTTGCCATCTTGCTTATCAACGTGTGGAATAAAATGTCTTTCCAATCACTCCTCAAAGATTGAAGAATCTATCCATCCAGATTCAGACACAGCCCATTCTTGAACCTGAAGGAGCTTGAAAAAGCCAATCTGACCACAGTATCTTTCCTTTAAATATAAAAAAGGAGGCAAAACTTTGCCACCCAGCATTTGCACAAAAGACCACAATGTAACACGATTTACTGGTATTTTTTATTACTTCAGGATGTCTAGAGTCCCTACGGAAAAGCAACTTTTTCTTTCCAGGGTCGTCATGAAAACTCGACTCATCCATATTATATATATTTTTTCTGGTGGGACTCCTTCTATTTCCGTTTTAATATGTTCAAAGAATTCCTCGACCATTTGACATGTGACTTGAGCCCTCTTTCAGGATATGTTATGAGCTATTTTTGCTTTTAATTCTGGGTTTCTTTCTGAGAACAATACACCCCATTCGTAACCTGGAAGGTTGTTTTTAAATTGTGGCTTTGTTATATTGTTGCTATCTAAGTAGTTTTTTACTACAAATCTGAAGTCCATCATACTAATAGGTATGCCGAGATCGCTTAGCAGCAACAAATGAGCCTTGAAGCTAGTTTCTTCGTCTTTACTAAAAGTAAAACCTGTTACTTTTTTTCAACTGGTTTAATATGTTTACTTTTCAATTTGTAAAAAAGGGTCACCGCGGGTATTTTGTAAAACTTTGAAACAGCAAGGCTAGACATGGCACCTGAACGTATTTTACAGAGGGCTTCTTCGAGCGTTTCAGAGGTATAATTACTCTTTAGTCCAGATCTCCTAACCCGGGGGTTCGCTTTTTGAGTTTTGCGGGGCATATTTTAGCTGTAAAAGGCGAAAATTTTAATCATAATTGAGCAACATTATGTATGTACTTATTCAAAGTTATCCGAACAATGTTTTTTTATAATACGGGTAACTTTTAACCGTTCAATGTTACCCAAATTACTTCGATTTGATCGTTTTCAAAACTTCATCAGTTTTACATAATATTTAACATTAAAATCGAGTAATGATTTGAAAAAAAATAAAATATAAACTACATTTTAAAAATAAACACCAAAACATACCTGTGTACAATAAGTTTAGTATATTTTATTACGATTTCAAATCAGAGCAAAAAACACTTCTAATAACTTCACTACGGAAAAGGCGGGAAATTTTCAAATTTATGTATTTGACAGTTTATTTTATTACTCTTCGTTTGCTACAAAACATTTTGGCGATTCACTTTGAGCAGTTACGATATTGAAACAACAAAAAATTTGCTTATTATAAATTAATAAATCTTTTTCACACTTTGTTCAACGTTAAACCGCAATTCAAAGTTACCCAAAACGACGTTAGCATAAGACACATGTGTATTAATTATAACTTATATTAATGTAACAGCATATTTATTAATTGTTCGAAATAAAGACTTTTGGTGTAAGTGGTGGTGGTGGTAGTTTGTGGCTGTGATGGTGGTCGTGGGTAGTGGCGGTGGTGGTGATAATAATGGTGGTGATGGTGGTAGTGTTGATGCAACCATTGTTGGTCTACTGCCTACTACCACTACCTATGATACTACCACCTCCACCACCACTGACACCATCAGCAACACTATCCACCAACACCAGCACCACTTCCACCAACACTATCCACCAACACCAGCAACCACTTCCATCAACATCAATCCCACCACCCCCACCAATGGTTGGCGATTGTATTCCAACCATAATGCAGAGGTATTTACCCCTACAGTCGCGACTCGTAAAAAGTAACTTATATCCTACCCCCAGGAAGCAACCTACCTCTATATTAATGTGGGTGGATAAAAGTCACACATTTAGCCTTATTACGTAGGATATCCTGCCATCTACGGCACTGTCAAAGTTAGACTGACTAACGTTTCAAGTAGGTGAGACCGATTTCATTACTCGGCGATGCACCTTTCTAACACATTTTCACTTGCCTATCAGTGTTATTACCTAGTATTATTGTATATAATACGCAAAAAGGTACTTACTTCACTTGACCTCTGGGGTACAAAAAAAGGAAATACCCTTATTTTCTCTACAATTATTCATGCATAGTATACAACTATTAGGCATTTTTGCTAATACAGAAAACTTATTATTTACCTATATAAATTTATAATAACTTAATTCTTAATTATTCTTATTAAAATACTTTAATCTAATTATTTAATAATTGCAAAAATACTTAATAAATTAATTGATGTATAACATTTCGAAATATTGTTGGTCTATTTATTTCAATGCGCCCGTCTAACAGCCCTTTCATGGATACTCTGACTGAGCCGGCGCAAACCGGTTTGTATCCCGACGGAGCGTCGGTGAACCTATCGGTGAGAGCTCACGCACACATCGCTGCGCTATGTATGGGTATACTCGCAGCGAGCCGTTTGTATGTAGCTTCCCCTCTGGCCGGTTTCTTTACTCATGTGTTACTGTGCCCAGACGAACACCTATGCAGTAATAATTCCGTTCAAAATTCATATGCAAATACCTATCACTAGTTATGTAGATTTAAAATTTTGTAATAAATGAAACGTATGAAAGCTGTACCGAATAAGAAAAATAAGTAAATCAAATAAATCTTTAAACTAAGAAGCTTACAGATGGGTATAATTCCTTAGGTCTAAGTAGAGATGTCACACACCTTGTTATTATGCTGGTTCTTTCTTTTTATAGGAGAGGGGCAAACGAGGCATACGGCTCACCTGATGGTGATTGATTACCGCCGCCCATGAACAACTGCAATACCACTAGAATTGCATATGCGTTGCCGGCCTTTTAAAAAGGAGTACGCTCTTTTCTTGAAGATCCCTAAAAATCCTGAAAAATCTTTGGTGGTAGTGGATTCCACAAGGAAGTTGTGCGAGGAAGAAAACTTCTTTTAAATCGCATAGTGGTGGACCGCCATTCATCCAGATGGTATGGAAGGTATTGCAAGTTTTGTCTACTCATAGAATTTGAATACATATAGGGCATATTATACTCATAGGATTTATTGCGTGGTGGCAGAAACAGGAAAAGGATTTGTATATACCAGATGGACTCCTGGGTATGAAAGAAGAGTAGTTCATACTTCCTAAAATAATCACAACAAATCACTTGGGCAAAGAGACAGGTAAGGCTAGTATCTATAATACAGTGATTTTATCTCAAAATAAATACGCATGAAAGTAAAGTGCCAAAAATACAAGTAATTGAATAAAGTAACACTAATTTGAATAAAGTAACACTAATATTCGTAATATGAGCTAAACGTTTAAGTATTTATAATTACGCTACAAAGACAATTACAAATTTATTAATTGGCAAATATAATAAGCAATTGAGTTTTATCGGAAACGTTATAATTTTTCAAGTGAACGAGATAGGTATATGCGGGTTACAAAATATGGCAATAAATAAAGACTGGTAAACGAATTTCACATTTCTGTATACTATATACATACTTACTTTGATCCTACATATAAAGATTTTTTCGCATAAATCTTAGATAGAAATCTTGATTTATTGTTAGAACTTTGATCAAAGTAAAGTTTTTTCAGTTTACTTGTTAATAAATCGGATAGACACTAATTGTAGATCATAATTTATGTCAATAAAATAGCACACTTGTAAATTTACTGTAGTCAGCGGTTTTTCCGCATCGATATGACTTAGGAAGCTTCAAGAAAAGCGCCCACTCCCTTCTAAAGGCCGACAACGCAGTTAAAATTTCTCTGATGTTAGAAATGTTAAAATTTTAGACCGGCGATGTTGATCAAAATAGAGTATATAATATTTTTTTTTTTATAGGATAAGGGTGACAAACGAGCACACAGTCCACCTGATGGTAAGTGGTTGCTGCGGCCCATAGACATCTACATCAATCCTCTATCACAAATCAAAATGTAGATGCGTCGTCACCCGTGAGGACTAAGATGGAATGCCTCATTTCCAGTAAAAAGGGCCTCCGGCCACCTGCACTCACCAAGCGAAACGCAGAGGTAAACCTCTACTTCACGCTGGTTTTCTGTAAGGTCATGGTACCACCCCGGTTCGAGCCGGCCCATCCGTGCTACAGCAAGAGCTGCCGCGTGGCTCTACCACTGTAAATATATATATATATATATATATATATATATATATATATATATATATATATATATATATATATATATATATCGGCGCAAGAGGTCAACGCGACGAGAGCTGACGCGATAACGTCAGATCACGTGATGCCGCTCGCTCTCCGCACACGACAGTATAAAATAGGCGTGCACTGCGTGCTGCGGGCAGTTACTATCTAGCGCCGGTCGCGTTACAGTTGTGTCGCGTAACGTTTTGAGTGTTCTAGTGAAGTAAAAACATAATCAATTACTTAACAATAAACGTGATGTGATTATATTGTGAATGAACTAATTAATTTATGTACAATAATTGTGTGAATTGTGTAATTAAGCTGTAAACAAATATAGTGTAAACATTTTGTGATTTGTATAATTAAAATCGGTACAAATAAGTGTATAATAAGTGTCTGTAATAAATTATCAGCATGTAAGGCAATAGTGGTTTTAACGACACCATTTATACCCTCCTTTAACATATATATAAAAAAATATATTTACTCGTGGAAACATAAACTTGGGGTACTAATCAGTGCATCATTGTGTTAGTTTTTTTTTTTTATAAGATAAGGGTGACAAACGAGCACACAGTCCACCTGATGGTAAGTGGTTGCTGCGGCCCATAGACATCTACATCTATCCTCTATTACAATTCAAAATATAGATGCGTTGTCACCCGTGAGGACTAAGATGGAATGCCTCATTTCCAGTAAAAAGGGCCTAGTTTTCTCACTTCTGTATCAAAGAGCACGCTGAAGTATACTTTGTTTGGAAATATCGGCCGGTGTACACTGGATTGGTTATTAAGCGTCAGACGGCGAGATTTGACATTAATACCCAATCGTTAATAAACCGAGAAGAAACTGGCTCAAAAGCAAATTTTCGATGCGTAGTCGCAATTCGAATAGATTTAAATCTAAGCAACCTGTGGTATTTATAAAGTTACCGGTGAATATTTGTATTTTAATGCACGCTCTCGGTATCTCAAGAAAATTCCCTCGTCAATGTGCCCTGGGGTTAGAGGAATCCTGACAATGGGGAAAATTCCGTCCGGCGGTGTGTGCTGACCCTAAATTTTACTACTATATGACTCATATATAGACGATTTGAGTATTGAAACTTTATTATATTATGAATTTCATGCGAGCAAGCATGGCTGTAGCCTATCGACATCCTTATCGAGAAAATTCGCCTAATTATTGGGACAATATTTATGTCACTTGAGTTGATACACAAAGGCATGTAATACGTTCTTAAATCAATTTTATTTTAATATATACTACTTCGCTTTTTTATATTTAATATTCACCGCCATGTACGTGGTAAATGATTTATTATAGCTGCAATTAGGTAGATTCATTAGTGTAGAACAAAGATTAAACTCGGATTGCCCCGCATACTTTAGACTTAAAAGTACAAAATAGATAAAAACGAACCGTCCTAATTGTAAACTACAATGGGTTTTAAGCTTTTAAATTTTAAGTAATATGAAAAGAATGGGAAATAATAACTGGTAGAGCCACACCGGAGATGTATTCTGTTGCAGCATGTATGGCAAAGGAAAAGATTCGAAGATATTTTAATTTCATAAAAGGGATTTTTTAAAACGTAGCCTGAACATATATGAAACTTATACAACATTTATATATTTGTTTGTAATCGTATTCTTGGAAACGGCTCAAACGATTTTGATGTAGTTTACAATATGAGGATGTGCGTGGACGAAATATCGATCTAGCTAGGTCGCATTATGGGAACATTCCGATAGTCATCTCTTACGTTACCCATTGGGTGAAAAAGTTAATTTTTATACGAGAAAGAAACATTCTTAATGACGTTTAGTTAACTCATAAATGTTTAACTGGGTTCTAGCCTTTTCTCTTTACGAATAGAACTCGGAATAAACAATCTATTTATGTATCACTTTTATAACAGCCGATACAAGGTTATTCCACAAAACACGATTCGGAGCTAGCATCCTTCGACGTTCTGCAAGTTGTCACATCTAGAGAATGAACTTTCATCTTCTTCCGTTGTTGACACTTCGAACTCCATGGCTGGTCAGTATTCAAACATAGTAAATTATGAAAACGTCAAAGTATAAAACACTTTAGCTAAAAGTGATTTAAGATGACAGTATAATAACGAATTGTTGTTAATTAACCGTTTATGGAATTCGAAATTTAAAAAGGAACAGTTTGTGTGAATATCATTATTCTTGATAAATAAACAGTTATGTTTTAGGTGTATACAGTGTTCTGTTTTATAATCAACCGGTGGTAGCCCAGGGTAATGTTTGCGTATAATTATTTTTGCGGGGACGCTTCCATAAAAGAAACAGTTTAATTCTATCTCCCTTTGAACCAACTTCAAAAAAGAGGGAGTTTAACAAATCGACATTATTTTTTTTAAATGTACGAATACATGAAGATATATCTAATGTCTGTTAACCGATTTAACTATTTTTTATTTACCGATAGAGTAAACATTGACAGACCCATATAAATTTCAAGTTCGACTAGAACCGATGCTAAGTTGTTTTATGTTGTTTTCCATTATAATTTACCCTAACATAAAATGTATAATTATAATCTAAGGCACATGCATTTTAAAATTAGGGAAAATTATATCCCGCCATTTTTATAGAACTTTTCAGTCTGTGAAAATTAGTGTGAAAAAACAATAAAATCAGATCATTTTGAAAATAGACTAAACTGTTTTACAAATCTGTTTTATAATTCCAAAACAACCCAAAATTATCGCATCGATAAAAAAAATTTAATATGATTTCGCTGTGAGCGACCATTTTTACAGATAAATTCGATGACGTCTGTGAAAATGTGAAGTGAATTCTCAGTGTAACTACATATATATACACTAGGTGAATTTAGATCAGAAGCTGTCAAATGGCAGGCATTAGATATATTATCATAAGCATTTGTACGGGGGCTGAATTCCTTCGGTTTGGTTCCGGAATCTTAAATTTTAAATTCCTTTGCTTTTTATACATTAAGAGTTTGTGCCGCAGGTGTCGTGAGAATAAGCTATGAGAAACGAAGATTACCAGACTTAAACTACCCAGACTGGTGACGTGAGGCAGCGTCAACGGTGCAAAGTGTTCGGTACTTACGGGCGTCTTTTTGGCCGCCAAGTGTGGCGATAATGATAAATTCTACAACAAGTCGAGTACATGCCTAACTGTGGACTTTTAGGAGTTGATAAAGCAGATGAAAGAAATTTGAAGACATTTGTTTTTATGATAAGTTTCGATTGAGTTTCTATTTCCTAAGTTTTTAATAACTAAAAGTTGTGAGATAAATAAGGCATAGGCATTTTCAATTCCATCATAGAACTAGGTTTCCGAATCTTGGCATTTATAGATTCAGGTGATCGTCGATGCCTGTAACTTCTTGTATGCATGTAGGTAAATGACACATTTTCAAACGCGGAAGTCTAAACTGATTTAATAAACGACTAACAACATTTGCGCAATAAGCTTCCAGTTCACAAAAGCAGTTTTCAGAGTACCTTGTAGTTACGAGTACACAACAAAGAATCGTTGTAATTTCGCCATGTCCGTCCGTCCGTCCGGCCGTCAGCGGTTTTTCTCAGAGATCTAGGTGCTATAAATCTGTAATTTGTCATAGTTGTAGATATTAATCACACATAGGAAACTGCGAATTAAATCTCAAAAAATATTTTCATTTTTTAGGTACCTACATGCGGCCATACAAATAAATGGAGGATGATTTTTTACCCATCTATTCCATCATGTGGGGTATCGTGGGATAGGTCTTTCAAAAACACTGGGGGTATGAAACAACATGTTTTTGATTCGAGGGTCCGTTTGCGAAATATTAAAATATTAAGATTTAAAGTGGTATTTTTCTTTACAGCCATGTGTGTCCTCCCCCCCCCCCCCCCCCCCTCTACCAACTTAAACCACTATTTTTGGAAATGTGAAAGTATACGCGACAGTAGCATATATAATTAAGTTAAAAGGAAAACTATCACAGCTAAGTAGAATTATAAAGTTCCAACTATGGTCGACCAACTATGCCCTAACACTAGCTGCATTATAAATTTTATAATATTATTGTAAACTGTAAAATATAAACATTTTATTGAGAAAACTACTTTGCATTACTGCACTTTACTCTTTAGTTGCGGGATAGGCAGGAAGGATCTTTTTTACTTACTTACAACTTTCACTTATGTTTACTATGAAGTTATTGTAGGCCTCATTCAAATTATTCATACAGTCATATAGCCTCATACATTTTCATTCGTCACACTCTTGGTTCACGCGGACGACCTGAGGATAATTTAAGGGCAGTGTTGGTTCACGGAAGATTCGTCACGGTTATATAGGTATTTCTTAAGGTTGCACGGTCGGTAATATATTATAGATAGATAGATAGTCAACTATGATCAATTTTGTACCTTGGCAAGTGAATGATTTGATGTAAATTATATTATTTTCACAATCGAAAAGTTTTTTTAATCTTTTTTGAGTACCACTCCTTATAAATCTGATATGAAAATAAGTCTTTCAGTTACGATCTTACTATTTGGGCCCATTTTTAGTCGTTATAGCGGTCAAACCGAGACCTCACTTATTATGCTCATTATCAAGAAAGCTCACGTATTGTAACGGGCAACCACGGTACCCTGCCTCTACATAGTGCGTGGCCCGACACGCACTTTGCCAGTTTTTTTGTTATTGAAGATATTATCAGAAAGGAACAAATTTTGTCTAGACGTTCAATCTTTGGATCAATATGCTGCTGTGCATATGTGCTGTGCTCTTGACAATTACTGAGAATAGACAATTTCCGATGATTGCATTACAAATTCCTCAAGATAAATAGAACGATTTCAGAATTCTCATTCCTCATATAAAGAATTTAAGAAATTTACTTTTACTGCCTACAAAACTTTGGCAGTACATACCAGTGCCATATAAGTTCATCTTACTTTATTAGGTATATAACGACTTTTGAGATTTTTTTGAGATTTGACAACTGGCATTACTTATTCATTCAAAAGTTAAGTCTAGATCTCACTTTCTTTCCCAAAATGCCGACCTCTAATTTCTACCATATCTCTCCTTGCTATGCTACTGATAAATACTGTATTTACGTTATTTTACCGACCAATTATAATCTTTCTTATAATATAATATAATATAAGAGTAACCTTACAATGTACAGCAAGATTTATCCTGAGGACATCTAGAACTGAAGCACTTTTTACGTTCGGTGCATTCTGAATAATTTAAAATTAGTATAGTTTCATTCCTTTATCAGAAATGCGAATTATACGATTTCAATATATTTATATATTTTAAATGCGAATAAATATGTAACTAAATTTGTTCATAAACTTTCAATAAAAGTAACTAGACGTTGTCATTGTTTATATTATACTCGCATACTATGATATTTTTAAAAACCATTCACGACCCGAACTTTAAGCAGTCTTATTAGATATTTTTCTAATGTCTTCGGGTATAGAGTTCCTGAGAAGTGCAGCTTGAACCGGTGAAGGAAATCTAAACGTTTAATCTCATTAAATGCTATTAAAGTTTACAAAATGTTTGTCCTCTTCAGCTACATAATTCATTCTACAAATGCTTAATTGTTTTAGGACAACTCATACTTAGAATTGTATTTTTGTTCCATTTTCATAAGATAGAAATCCATCATTCTAATTTCACTAAGGTGTTTCTTTATTTTCCTCATTTTATGAACGTGGCAAACTAGAACTTTACCTATGTGTAAGTGGATGCTGAAGCTCACCAAAATCTATAGTCTATAGTTTATTTGTTATGTTATGTTAATAAAGAATCAAAATGCAGATACACTATCACCTCAGAGGATCAAAGTATTATATTGCTGTTTAAGGTGGTATTCTGTGCTAACTTGATCCTGCAATATGACTTTACCATACCTATACGGGGTACGATTAACGGTTTCGAACGTTGATCGAGTTCGGTTCGGATGTGCGTTTGCAGTTTGAACGGTTTGTCAGACGTGTAAAGCCAGTAATACTTTACTTTATTAGTTAGACTTTATTGTTAAGATGTGGTTGCAATCAATAAAGTTAAAAAGTAAAGCTACAGTGAATACATATCCTATTAGTTGGCACATGCCTCGTCACAGTCAAGAGAGGGTTTTAGAACAAGAGTCCGCTGTGCTAATCCATTGCATGTCGGTAAAATTAAAAACATGCTTTCAATTTTTTTGTGTTTTTTTACAGGTTGTTTTTGCAGGTTGCCACACATTATTTTCTATGACCGCATTTACCATTACAATTTTGTTTTACAATACAATAGGACTAAAAAATTAACTTATATGTGAGATTTTAACACTTAAATTTATCAGTCTTTGATAAATTATACGCCATTTGTATAATAAAGCATTTTTACAACTCTCTTTAAAAGTTACTTCAGTAATGGATGAAAGCAATCAGTCTCGTAGCGCCACGAGGAGAGAAAAATGGTTTAAACAAATTAAAGAGTACTTTTGGTGTTTTTAAATACTTCAGTAATTACTTTTTGCTTTCCTCTTAAAAGTATAATTGGGCGTTTACACAATGATGTCGGGCTTTCTCTGAAACACGACAAGACAGAGTACAGAGTAACAAAGTATACTGTTGCCGTTTCTTGCCCCGGTAATAATGCTTTTAACTGTAATTTAGTAATTATACCAATTTGAATTGAGTGTTTTAATTGAATATGTATTTTTATAACAACTTGAATTGCAAAAGCATTTTTTTGTAATTTCTGATAGGTATTTTATAAAATTTAAATATTTTATAACTTGATGGCGGTTAAACCATTATTAATGTACTCGTATGTAACCGTGTAGTGTCGGCGTTAGAAAACCCACTACCTTATCCACTATCACGACAACTTCAGGATGATATGGGATATCATCCCGAAGTTGTCTTTAAGAGGCGACAGAGGGAAATGAAACTGGATATAGGTAGCAGGATCTTCTTGATATCAACTCAAAATAATAACAAAACTGCCAAGCTAAGTAACATTGGCAAAAATGCATTCATTAAGGAAATCTACGGGGAGGCGTATATTCATCAGTGAACTTTTGTAGAGTGTAATGAATGGATGGAAAGGATAGCATTGTGGCTGTGAAATGTAGAGTTCATTCAAAAAAAACACTAAACATTCAAAAAAAAACAAAACAACACAATAAATAAGGTAGAAGAGTGAGTAGATTTTTGGCTATTTTCTTGCTAGTGACAGCAAAGTTAGATCCTAAGTGATGAATGTTTGCAGGTACAATCAGTCGTGTTCCTTAAGATATGTGAATAAGATATTATTATTTAAAAGAACAGTATATTTCTAAATAAATGTGTTCTTAAAATGTTGTTTCATTGCGACTTTAGAGTCAGGCTACATATTTTCTTAGTCTAAAATCTGCAAATCATTTTTACAACAATACACCAGAGAAGTAATTGCCCAACTGTGTACTTTTAAGAATTATCAAGTAGCATAATAAATGACTTAATATATTGTTATGTATGTAGATGTGAAATAAATAAATAATAATATAATATGAGAGTAGTAGTAGCTTCTAAGGTAATAGATTGCTACTTTCTATTATTTATTGGTACATCGCCGCCAACACTATTGAATTTGTAAATTGTTGATTAACCATGTGCGTTTTTTTTATATGATAAGGGTACCAAACGAGCACACAGTTCACCTGATGGTAAGTGGTTGCTGTGGCCCATAGACATCTACATCTATGCTCTATTACAAATCAAAATGTAGATGCATTCTCACCCGTGAGGACTAAGATGGAATGCCTCATTTCCAGTAAAACGGCCCTCCGGCCACCTGCACTCACCAAGCCAAACGCAGAGGTAAACCTCTACTTCACGCTGGTTTTCTGTGACGTCGTGGGTACCACCCCGGTTCTAGCCGGCCCATCCATGCGACAGCAAAAGCTGCCGCGTGGCTCTACCATTGTTTAGCGTTAAGTTTAAATGAAACACTCAAACTTATTAACTTAATTTCCACATAATATATTCTGAATTCGGTGCTAAGTTATAATATATCGAAGGATATAAGCCCCGGATTTAGTAGATATAATGTGGATTTTTTTGAAATTTGTAGTATGTCTAAAATGGTTTTAATTCTTTAAAGATGATTATTTTGGCCTATAGTGTATAATACCACGTGTACTTGCAAGTAAGAATACCCACCACACCATATCTTCCCGTGGGTGTCGTAAGAGGCGACAGAGGAAAACTGAGGAAGAAGATGGGCAGCAACATCTTTTTGATAACTGCAATAAAACAATAGAAAACAGCGGTTGCCAACCGCTCGCCAAGCGTGGTAACTATAGCAATATACCACTATGAATAGAGTTACAAAGAGATAGCCCCCAGTCCTCGGTCGCTCCACTATTCTTGGCTACGTTGGTGACCATGATATCGGCGGGGCAGGGGGGTGCTAAAAATCTCCGGATGAGGTTCGGTTGCCACCTACGACGAGTCGACCTGGCAACATATAACGTACGCACTCTTAGGACTGATGAGAAGATCCTGGACCTTGAAGAAGAAATAGACAAGTTGCGCTGGAATATTATAGGATTATCCGGGGTCCGAAGAGAGAGGAGGACACGATAATCCTCGAAGCCGGCAACTTGTTTTATCACTGTGAGGGCTGCCATATGTCCCAAGCAGATGTTGGATTTATCGTCCCACAAGTCTCTCGTTAACCACATAGCAGTGGACTTGTGAAGGGATGTAATGATGATTAGAGTGTACTAAGAAGAAATACACGTTCAAGGTAATAACTGGAATGTCGTTAAAATAGTTATATTAAATAATTAATCACCGATCTTTCCGCCTTTAGATATGAATTTTGTCATTCTTAATTATATCGCACTATCATTGAAGTATAAACTATTTCGTAAAATAAGAATTAATAAAATTCGTTCTGTCGTTTCTGAAAAATCGGTGATCATACAACAAAAATCATATGCGTCCTACATAGAAATTTCTCGCTTTTGGAACTAGGTTCAAATAATTCCAGGTCATTTGATATCCACAAACTTGAAAGGAGGCTTGCTCTAACTTGCTCCAAAAACCATTTCCCAAATAAGAGGCCTGTGCCCAGCAGTGGGGCGTGTATGGGCTACCATTCCAGTTTTTATTAAAAGAACAGATTTTTTATTTACTAAAAAAAATATACCAGGTACCATAAAGCACTGCAAATAGACAATTTATCAAATCGGCTTTGAAAAAGCAATTCGTTACGTTACAGGGAATGTGAATTTATGTTTCAAATGAAATTTACAGTAACGGAGATTGAAAATAGAACATCTCCAATACTTTTACAAACAGAATTTTCACAATAATTTATTTGTTTTGACAATTTTTTAAAAGTGGTAGAGCCAAGCTGCAGCTATATTTGTAGTATAGTTTTAGCACAAATGGGTCGGCTCGACTGAGAAAGGACCACGCTCTCACAGAATACCAGCGTAAAGTAGCAGCTTAACACTGCTGTGTTTCGTATGGTGAGTGTAGAGATCCGTAGACCGTTTTCACTAGAAAAGAGGCATTCCATCTTAGTCTTCATGGGTGACAACGCATCTGCATTTTGATTCTTTATTGATGATAGATGTAGATGTCTATGGGTCACAGCAACCACTTACCATCAGGTGGACTGTGTGCTCGTTTGTCACCTTATGCTATAAAAAAGGCTATCTTGAGCTATTTGAAAGACATCATTTAATTCAATGCGAACTTTATGTAATTCTGTACTTCATGTTTCCTGATACCTGATTCCAGCGTGTCTAAAAGTAAATAGGGTTTTGTAAAAGTTAAATACTAAGGGGCATTTGCAAATGTAAATACCGTGCAAGTGCAAATACTTTGTAGCCTTTAATAACATACTAATTTCATTTACTTTTCATGATGATGTCTTATATTTACGCGAACACTACACATTTAAATAAAACTAATTTTACGGATTTTATCGC
This sequence comes from Parnassius glacialis, assembly GCA_033319125.1. Taxonomy (NCBI): domain Eukaryota; kingdom Metazoa; phylum Arthropoda; class Insecta; order Lepidoptera; family Papilionidae; genus Parnassius; species Parnassius glacialis. The sequence goes on from JAVANC010000012.1 coordinate 12,361,713, forward strand.
GTATATTAACTTATTTTTATCTTCCCGACCTTTCGCGTGCTTTCCAGCACCCGTGGTCATGGGGGACTGAGGTGTTTGACGTCCTGCTGTCATAGTTAGCCCGGCTACCTTCAGTTTTTTAATATTAATTTTTGGTCCGATTTACGCAGAATGAGCTTACAGTATCTTGAGGTCTAGCAGTTGTATACTTGGGTTTGCATTTGATTTTATTAATTATGGGATCCCAAGCAGATGGCAGCACCCATCCATCTTCTCTATTGAAATTAGAATGTTTTTTAATTTCAATAGCCTCGCGAATCATTCTTGGGAAGAATCGGTGTTCTTTTGCGAGGATTTGTGGTCTATCAAATCTAATGTAATGGCGGGGCCGATCTTGAACATGTTCACAAACTGCAGACTTCCCGATACGTTGGTGCTTCACGTCAGCTATATGTTCTTTAACGCGGGTTTTTATAGATCTTTTTGTTTGTCCTATGTACGAGAGACCACATTCACAATCCAGCTTGTACACTCCTGCATCTTGTAGAGGGATATGACACTTGACGGATGGTAAAAATTGACCAATCTTCTTCAGCGGCTTGAAGTATGTTTTAATGGAAGCTCGCTTCAAGATGTAGCCAACCTTGTCTGTGACTCCTCTGACATAGGGTAGTACAGCAGGCACACGCTCGACTGTGACTGGCTTCACTCGGTCACTGTGACATAGGCGCGGGATCCGAAACTTGTTGTCTTGCAGTACTTGCTCGATGTGCTGAAGCTCGGCGGCCAGATGTTTTCTGTCACAGATCCCTCGTGCTCTCTGAAACAAAGATTTTCCCACGGTAGCAAGGTAGCATCATCCTGCACAGTTAGCTACCGTGGGAAAATCTTTGTTTCAGAGAGCACGAGGGATCTGTGACAGAAAACATCTGGCCGCCGAGCTTCAGCACGTCGAGCAAGTACTGCAAGACTACAAGCTTCGGATCCCGCGGCTACGTCACAGTGACTGAGTGAAGCCAGCCACAGTCGAGCGTGTGCCTGCTGTACTACCCTATGTCAGAGGAGTCACAGACAAGGTTGGCTACATCTTGAAGCGAGCTTCCATTAAAACATACTTCAAGCCGCTGAAGAAGATTGGTCAATTTTTTACCATCCGTCAAGTGTCATATCCCTCTACAAGATGCAGGAGTGTACAAGCTGGATTGTGAATGTGGTCTCTCGTACATAGGACAAACAAAAAGATCTATAAAAACCCGCGTTAAAGAACATATAGCTGACGTGAAGCACCGACGTATCGGGAAGTCTGCAGTTTGTGAACATGTTCAAGATCGGCCCCGCCATTACATTTGATTTGATAGACCACAAATCCTCGCAAAAGAACACCGATTCCTCCCAAGAATGATTCGCGAGGCTATTGAAATTAAAAAACATTCTAATTTCAATAGAGATGATGGATGGGTGCTGCCATCTGCTTGGGATCCCATAATTAAAAAAATCACATCCAAACCCAAGTATACCACTGCTAGACCTCAAGATACTGTAAGCTCATTCTGCGTAAATCGAACCAAAAATTAATATTAAAAAACTGAAGGTAGCGGGGCTAACTATGACAGCAGGACGTCAAAGACCTCAGTCCCCCGTGACCACGGGTGCTGGAAAGCACCCGAAACGTCGGGAAGATAAAAATAAGTTAATATACGCGTAAAATCCGTAAAATTAGTTTTATTTAAATACTTTTCATGATTCTTTTAGGCTAGGCTACATGAAAAATCTTATTTTCCTGTCACTAAATTTGTTAAATATCGCATTAATTATGGATTACTAGAAGTACAAATAACCATTATCTTGCAAAGCAATTGAATTTTAAGCGACTTCCATGTTCTACCACTTAGGGTTACATTATGCACGACCAGATTTAATGATGCTTCTTGACATTTAAAACTGCTTTAATAAATAGCAAGACCACTATATCAGAACTTAATAATGTCGTAGTACAATAAATTACAGTATTCGTTCTGTACACCGCAACACATCTAAATATTTCGAGTTTATCTTCTACACACTTTAAATAAGGTAATACTTTCTAGCTTATGCAGACATAACAGGGAAGAAAATTATTTATTAGTGTTATTTATTGATACTAACTCAATCTTAAATCCAATCTATAAATAACCTATGAAAACAAGCATTATTTATTATATAAATAAACCTAGCAAGCTAACAGCATAGCAAAGTGGCGAAGCAATCAGCTTTGTAGCGGTTTCTAACGGTTGCCGTTGAGCAATCTGTTTCAAAATAGGAGGTTCAGATGCCTGGGTGATCAGTAATCGATTGCTGAAAACAGAATTTGAAAATTCGAAACCGTTCTCGAGATAATCGTGGGACAGACGGACCGACGAACAGACGGACAGACGGACATAATAAACGATCAAAAATACTTGTAGAGTATGGCTCTACAAGTATTTTTGATTGTTTATTATGTATACGTGCACAAAAAAAATATATTGATTGATTGATACTGTAAGCAAATTTGAGTCATCATACGTCGTCGAAAGCATTATTTTATAAATTCACCATCAAACTAAGGAACAAGTTTTAGCTTTTTATGGACAAACTTAATGTTAAATTTATTTTCAGAGTTAATTTGTAGGAGCGTCTATAAAATACCGGTTGGATCTCGAGTCAGCGAGAGGTTGCTTTGCTCAAGCAGAGCGTCATATCGATGGTGACGAGTAGGAATTGAGGGTATAACGAGAAACCCCCTCCCCTAATCCCCTTTCACTCCGTTATACTGTACACAAAAAATACAGTTTAGATGCAGGGCGCGAGAGATTCCGCTTGAGTCATTCTACTTAAATTGAGATTGGTGGTGGTGCTGTTGGTTTGCATACTTTGATGTTATCATGTAATTATGTCCTTCACATTACACCAGTGTGTAATTGTGACGGGGACATATTATTACGGTATGATCAAACTTCAATTGCTTTATACTGAATGTATGTATAGTGCGTTACACGATCCTATTATTGATAATGATTATATGCGCAAGCAAGAGAGCAAGTTAATCATCCACTCTCACACTTTTACCATTTTTAACAATTAACGCTATCCTGTTGTATCTCCTACAGAGTTTATCTGAGTTATCCTGTTGTACTTTTCGACAAATATTTTTTATACTGAGTTTGTTTTATTTACTAACAAAACTGCTTAATTGGAATTACTCGTTAATTTGTATTCACATACTGCAAATTAATTCATGGCATTAATTGGCAATAGAAAATGAATGTAAATTAAAATATATATTTGTTCCTCATTCGAAATGGAAAAAATAAAAACGTTAAAAAATATTATATTTATGTAAAAAATTTCAAACGCTATATGACAGTATTTGACGTCTCGGTACAGGCGACTGCGTTGCTGCAAACAAAGAGCTGTTTGAACAAAGAGCAGTTTAGCTACAAAGCTTGCGTTCGATTCCAACATGAAACATGTATGTCTTTAGATTATGTTTGTTTATTGTTTAAAATAGAATTAAAATTTCGATAATTGATAAGAAAGAAAAAGTTGAGAAAGGAAAGGTTGTCGAGTCTCGAATGGAAAGTGTGATGTCAGGCGACTTATTCACTATATACAGTGACGATCTGATAATACATGCTGTATGTTAGTTTTTTTATGACTTACAAATAATTTTTCTTTATCTGATTGTTTGTAATTTATGTATGTAAAAAAATCAATATTATGGTAGCAATAAATTCGTAATATGTGGGTGAGAGGTAATGATATTTAGGATGAAAAAAATAAAATAAATAGACTATAAATATAATAAAATAATGAAAACCTCGTTTCGAATATTATAACTTTCATATTTTTTAAAATTTATATAAAATACTAGCAAGTTGATTAATATCACTAATATATCCCTGTTAATAACTATTGTTAGGATTGGTACAGTTTCGTTAATAGTCGAAGGGAGGGCTCTAACTTACGGCTTTTAGGTTCGCATCTCTATACTAATCAGAATAATTAAGCAGTTTCTACGAGAATGTTTCTTCCGGAGCGTAGCCAACAAAACAAAGTATGGAATACTAGTTTCTGTCTGAGTGGTATTTATAAGTTTAATATATAATTTTATAACCTAGTGGTATAAAAGTGTAATTTTTATTTTTGATTGGGATCAAGCCGTATCTCAAGACTTACTTAACCGATTTTTACATAAAATATGATAATTTTACACTCAGCAGTTTTTTTTTAAATAAAAAGCTGCGGTTGTTAATCCGCTTGCCAAGCGTGGCAACTATGTAAAATATCCCCCCTACGAGGCAATCTATGGGGGAGGCCTATGTTCAGCAGTGGATTTTAATAGGCTGTAACGGTAACGGTAAGTTCGTTTATTGAAGGCAGTTGTTTTAATCGTCCTTCTATAACAACTAAAAAATAACAAGCGGTTTTCATCCTGCCTACTAACCGTGCAAATATTGCAAATGTCTTCACTAAGCAGTGGATTTTTGATAGGCTGTGTCAGTAACGAACATTAGCTTTACGAACGATTAACTTATTGATTTCCCAGAGGTTTAAGTACGTCACTCGAGGAGGCTCCTCAGGGCCCTATAATAAAATACTTAATCGTTATTACCAATTTGTAGGTCGTAGGACAATCCACTTTGGGGATTGGCGTTCAGAGAGTATTGCAAAACAAGACAATTATTTGTTTTAAAAACAGCATATTTTTTGCAGTTTATTGTTCAAATAATTGATATCTTTTATTTTAATTTTAATGAAAAATACTTATTTTTTTTTCATATTCTTCATAAAACTATAGATTTGAATGTAACTAGACTACTTATTCAAGAATATTACAAAGTTTATGTAAGAAATTTTAAACGTAGCTTAATGAGAGGAAACAAAAGGAAAAACTTAAATAAGTAACATATAATCCCAATTTTATACTTCGCTAATGGCTACTTCCTTCTTAAAGTTTAATATATCAGCCAATTTTCCAACTAACTAGTTTCGTAATGGGTAGCACCAGCGGCGTTAAGCCAAGACATGGCAGTATCTTCTGTTATAATTACACTCACTTAAAACATTATTTTATTGAATGCTCTATTTATTGGTTCCGTTTAAAGTCTTTCTTATTGTCCTAATCGATTTTAATATTGAGAAACAGAGCCTTAAATATTTTAATGTAGGTAATGGATCGCATTTCCCGCCTAAAGGTCCGTCTATGCAACCTATTTCTAATTTCTAGTAGCAATGCCTACGATTATGTAATGGTTTAGGAGCAATAACATTGCCTTTTAATTGGATGTACAGTATTTCGACATATTCAGGGACTATCCCAATAATTGTTTCAGATTTTAAAGACCACAAATCCTGTAAAAGAACACTGATTCCAACTAAGAATGATTTGGAAGGCAATTGAAATAAAAAAGACATCCTAATTTGAATAGAGTACAATCAAGGTCATTCTGCCGGACCAAAAAGGAATATTTAAAAGTTTAAGATTCTTTAGCTATGACATCAGAACTTGATGTCATAGCTAAAGAATCTTAAACTTGTGTGACATGTGAGTATCACGAGAGTGTGTGACCATGGATACAGGTGCTTTGCCTGTATGCCGCCCAAAACCGGTAATTGCAAAAGTTAAAATTAAACGCAAAAAAAAAACTGTAAAAATTATTTTATTCAATAGAATTGTCTTTATTGAAAACTATTGCCGACATTCCACGATTGCATGAATTTGTAAGAGTCAATTTTTTCCTACGATTATAATGTTGGTTTGTTCAAAGCAACAATATAAATACATAGGTTTTTCATACGCCGAGTCATTTTTGTTAGGCTAAGTCAGATTTTCTATGCAAGGCCTACATTACACCAGACCACTAATTATTATATTAAGTAAAAAAGTGATTATTGTTAAGCAGTGTACAATTAAAAAAATAAACATTAATCAAAATAGGTAAGTGGGCGTTACTTACCCAGACTACTGTGCCCAGACGAACACCTATGCAGTAATCATTCCGTTCAAAATTCATATGCAAATACCTATCACTAGCTATGTAGATTTAAAATTTTGTAATAAATGAAACGCATGAAAGCTGTACCGAAGAAAAAATATAAGTAAATCAAATAAATCTTTAAACTAAGAAGCTTACAGATGGGTATAATTCCTTAGGTCTAAGTAGAGATGTCACACACCTTGTTATTATGCTGTTTCTGTCTTTTTTTATAGGAGAGGGGCAAACGAGCATACGGCTCACCTGATGGTGATTGATTACCGCCGCCCATGAACAACTGCAATACCACTAGAATTACATATGCGTTGCCGGCCTTTTAAAAAGGAGTACGCTCTTTTCTTGAAGATCCCTAAAATCCTGAAAAATCTTTGGTGGTAGTGGATTCAACAAGGAAGTTGTGCGAGGAAGAAAACTTCTTTTAAATCGTACAGTCGTGGACCGCCATTTATCCAGATGGTATGGATGGTATCGCGAGTTTTGTCTACTCATAGAATTGGAATACATATAGGCCATATTATACTCATAGGATTTATTGCTTGGTGGCAGAAACAGAAAAATGGTTAGTATATACCAGATGGACTCCTGGGTATGAAAGAAGAGTAGTTCATACTTCCTAATGAATTCCATCTGCTAAGTCTTTTAAAAACAACTTAAAAAAGTATCTCCTTTCAACACAAAAGTCCAGCACTTAAGTTTCCGTATAATTGGAAGAATAAACAAGCACAATTAAGGCATAACTGTAGTGACCACAAATAACTCACTAATATTTGCATACAGCTCAAGCATGTATTTGTAACCAATTCTATTGTCTTATTTTATTTTTTCTTTCATTTTTGTAATTAATATTTTTTTAACATTATTTTTTTTTTAATGTCTATTTTTGTTGTTTTTTAATTTTTTAATTTTGTTTTATTTTGCTTTCTGTTTTTGTTATATGAGGCTACATATTAATCACTGTTTTGTTACGCCATCTATCATCCTCCTATGTTTCCACTGAAAACCAGCATTCACGAAGTTTATTAACTCCGTGAACTCATGCTGAGTGGAAACTTATTTGGTGCATGTACATTGTATTTCTTTTTATTGTAAATAATTTTTTGTAAACGATTTATTTATGTACCAAATAAAATTTTCTTTCTTTCTAAAATATTCACAACAAATCACTTGGGCAAAGAGACAGGTAAGGCTAGTATCTATAATACAGTGATTTTATCTCAAAATAAATACGCATGAAAGTAAAGTGCCAAAAATACAAGTAATTGAATAAAGTAACACCAATCATCGTAATATGAGCTAAACGTTAATAAGTAATTTATAATTACGCTACAAAGACAATTACATATTTATTTAATTGGCAAATATAATAAGCAATTGAGTTTTATCGGAAACGTTATAATTTTTCAAGTGAACGAGATAGGTATATGTGGGTTCCAAAATATGGCAATATGTAAAGACTTTGGTAAACGAATTTCACATTTCTGTTATCCTATATACATACTTACTTCGATCCTACATATAAAGATTTTCTCACATAAATCTTAGATAGAAATTTTGATTTATTGTTAAAACTTTGATAAAAGTAAAGTCATTTCAGTTTACTTGTTATTAAATCGGATAGAAACTAATTGTAGATCGTAATTTATATCAATAAAATAGCACACTTGTAAATTTACTGTAGCCAGTGGTTTTCCCGTATCAAAATGACTTAGGAAGCTTCAGAACAAGCGCCCAATCCCTTCTAAAAGGCCGACAACGCAGTTGAAATTTCTCTAGTGTTGGAGATATTAATATTTTAGACCGGCGATGTTGATCAAAATAGAGTATATAATATATTTACTCGTGGAAAAATAAACTTGGGGTACTAATCAGTGTATCAGTGTGTTGGTTTTCTCACTTCAGTATCAAAGAGCACGTTGAAGTATACTGCATTTGGAAATATCGGCCGTGTACATTGGTATTGGTTGCTAAGTATCAGACGGCGAGATTTGACTTCAATACACAATCTATAAAAAAACCGAGGAGAAACTCGCTCAAAAGCAAATTTCAGACGTGTAGTCGCAAGTCGAATAGATTTAAATTTAAGCAAACCATGGCATTTATGATGTTACCGATGGATATCTGTATTTTAGTGCACGCTCTCGGTATCGCAAGAAAATTCCCTCGCCAGTGTGCCCTAGGTGTAGAGGAATATTGAAAATGGGGAACATTTCGTTCGGCTGTATATGCTGACCCTAAGTTTTACTACTATACGACTTAAATATATAGACGATTTAAGTATCGAAATTGTTTATATTATGAATTTCATGAGAGCAAGCATGGCTGTAGCCTATCGACATCTTTCTCGAGAAATTCGCACTAAATATTTGGACAATATTTATGTCACTTTAGTTGATATACAAATGCATGTAATACTTACTTAAATCAATTTTATTGAAGTGAAAACTTCTTTTGCGGCGTTGTGCACTTTTTTGTAATGGGTAAAAAATGTTAAACTTGCGTCAGGTCACGTGTCCTGATCGAAAATTCGTAAGACGGACGGAGAGTAGACAGCCGGCGTGGCGTAGGGGAGGAAGTAAGTTAGGTTTAATTAATTTTTATTTATTAATTAATATTATTTTATTATTAAGATTAGGTTTCGATCGAGTCTACTGTACTGCTTGACGAAATTATTAATATAGATACATATGTACTTACACATTATAAATGTAATATTTGTAATATGTTTATACTTTATAGCATTAACCTATATTTTCAAAACATCACAATAATCATATGACGGGACCACCACCATTGCACGTGCGGCGCGGTAGCCGTCGTCTGCAGTTAGACAGAATTCTTGTAAATTACACGTGTTCCGCACACCTGCACCATTGCACCTGCACTGGCGCTCGTTTTGCTTGTATAAAACGGACGGCGCGGCCGCCGTTAGGACAGTCTTGGCTCTGACGTGGAACGGTGCGCTTGTCGTATTCCGTTACTAGTTTATCCTCGACTCGTTGGATAATTAGTTCGTGTAAACGAATTAATTATTATTCCTAACTACAAACTTAGTCTCTGTACTATACTCAATTACCCTTTCTACATCAGAACTAGGATAAAGTCCCCATTTTTGCCCACATTTAATCTTCGAATAGTATGAGGATTATTACATTTGTGGAAGACTGTAATGCTTTCCGCATTGATGAATCTGTTTTTATGTTAAATACCGTAATGAAATTTGCTATGCTACTTATGATATTTTCGTATCATTAAAGTGTAGAGAAAAGATAAAGTGAAATTATTTAAGCCAATTTTTTTTTAAATTTGTTCGATTTGTATTAAAAGTACCCCGCAAGTATTTTCATTTTTTCTTGATATGTTAACAAATGTCGAAAGAAGTTGGAGGCTTTCTAATTAACTTATTCAAGTTATGTTGTAATTTGATAGTTCACGCGAAACATGATTATCATTTGCTATATTTTGAAGTTCAAAACGTTTAAGGGATGTACCAAAATAAAGGATTAACTTTAACACGCTATGAATTGAAAATAATAAGTGACATTTTTGTGTTCTAATGTGTTGATCAGTGTTGCAGTTTGCTCCGAATATTGTGTCGTCGACAAGATTGGGGTTTGATGTCGAGGGATTCGTAGAAGTCTCTACAACCATGAATAATGACGAAGATGTTGTGACGGCTAATCGAAAATGGTCAGGTACGGCCGAGCGCTGGTAGGATTGAGCCTACATCGCTACAGTCTGTTACTTATCGGCTGATCTTACGGCAGGGCAATTCAAGCGGCCGCCAAACAAATGGTGCTTTGGCGCTGTAAATGGACGGCTTTCGTAGATTTTGCGCAGTTGCCTCCTTCCCTTCGAAATATGTTGTGGTATCATCTGTCTCTACACAGTTTCCGTTTTTTGCAATGTTTTCAAATGTCATACAGTTGCCGTTTCTTAAGAGAATATGTGATGAATTTTGGAAGCTCGGAATTCCATGGTTCGCAATACATTTATCTCGATTTCTTTTAATTTTGCAAAGCAGAGCGACGATTCGCTAGCGCTAGTATGGCGCGATGGCTCGCTGGCGCAATTGTGGCACGGACGCAGCAGAACGAAAAGCTGGAGTGCGTTTGCCTGAAGGTAGCCATATCGGCACGTTCATGACTTAAATGAAGTCTGGGATGGTCGACCTTGTAATATTTAACAAGAGTTAATATCTGTTAGCAGGTGGTGATAACTGATAGGCCGTATGCTGTACACTGTCAACCGCACGAGGACGCGCGACAGTCAGAGGTAGCCTTGTCTGTGTGTCTGAAAAATACAGAGAGGTTGCATCACTGTAGCGGAGTAATTCTTCTAGTGCAAGAAAGGAAGATGGTGTCGCTGAGAGGCTAATTTGTTCTGCACTGGGATGTGTCGTGTTGCTGTTGGTTTACATACTTAGGTGTTATCATGTCACTACGTCCCTCATGATACACTTTTGTGTGATTGTGACAGAGACATGTTTGCGGTATGGTTGGTCTGTAATTGTTCTATACTGAGTTGAAAAAAAAAGAGAGTAAGAAAAAAAGTGGTTCTTACTATCATTGCAGGGCGTTTGCCGGTCCAATGATATAGCTACAGGGAATAGTGATTCCGGACTAGCAAATAGTACTTGAAAAAAAAAGAGTAATATCATTGCAGGGCTTTGTGCCGGTCCAATGATATGGCTATAGGGAATAGTGATTCCGGACTAGCCAAAACAGTACTTGAAAAAAACAGAATATAGAGAAGCTACAGACAAATCATTCCGATCTCGCATAAAGTTGATTAAAGTTTTGTGGGGCTTACTGCCGGAACAAAACTGATTGTCACCCAAGTCTGAAGGGTCAATATAGACCGGACCAGACGCTATTATGTCAGGATAGTCGAACGATGTTTTTTTTGTCTACAGATAACTAAAATTATGATGGAGCGCGTGCGAGGACGCACGCATGTCAGTATGGCCGTGACGGGACCAGCACCATTGCACGTGCGGCGCGGTAGCCGTCGTCTGCAGTTAGACAGAATTCTTGTAAATTACACGTGTTCCGCACACCTGCACCATTGCACCTGCACTGGCGCTCGTTTTGCTTGTATAAAACGGACGGCGCGGCCGCCGTTAGGACAGTCTTGGCTCTGACGTGGAACGGTGCGCTTGTCGTATTCCGTTACTAGTTTATCCTCGACTCGTTGGATAATTAGTTCGTGTAAACGAATTAATTATTATTCCTAACTACAAACTTAGTCTCTGTACTATACTCAATTACCCTTTCTACACATATGTGCGGTGTAGGTTTACCAAACAAATAATTTCAAATGAAAATAAATGAAATAAGATAATAATAAATAACCTCCGCCATTCCAAAATATCAAAAATGCACATCGTTAATATTCAAGTTTTCACTTCTGCCGGCACTCTCGGAGTGCAACCCGTCGTTTTTTTTTAATATATACTATTTCGTTTTTCTAAATTTAATCTTCACCGCCATATACGTGGTAAATCATTTATTATAGCTGCAATTAGGTAGGATCACTGGTGTATCACCAAAGATTAAACTCGGATTGCCTCGCATACTTTAGATTTAAAAGTACAAAATAGATAAAAACGAACGTCCTAATTGTAAACTACAATGGGTTTTGAGCTTTTAAATTTTAAGTAATATGACAGGAATGGAAAATAATAAGAGCCACACCGCAAATGTATTCTGTTGCAGCACATATGTGTCTCGATATGACTAGACTGGTGACGGACCGCCGACTACGATCTGACAGAATAACAGCTCAAATAAGCAGCATAATATTGCTATGTTGTGTATGGCAAAGGAAGAGATTCGAAGATATTTTAATTTCGTAAAAGAGATTTTTTCATACGTAGCCTCACCACATACGAAACATATACAACATTTATATATTTGTTTGTAATCGTATTCTTGAAAACGGCTCATACGATTTTGATGTATTTTACAATATGGGGGTGTGCGTGGACGAAAAATCGATCTAGCTAGGTACCATTTCTGAGAAAATTCTGATAGTCATTTCTTACGTTACCCATTTGATGTAAAAGGTTAATTTTTTATACGAGAAAGAAACATCCTTATTGACGTTTATTTAACTCATAAATGTTTAACTGGGTTCTAGTCTTTTCTCTTTACGAATAGAACTCGGAATGACAATCTATTTATGTATCACCTTTATAACAGCCGAAACAAGGTTATTGCTGAATATATTTCACAAAACACGATTCCGAGCCAGCATCCTTCGACGTTCTGCAAGTTGTCACATCTAGAGAATGAACTTTCATCTTCTTCCGTTGTTAATTCTTAGAACTCCATGGCTAATCAGTATTCAAACATACTCAAATCTCCCGTAATTACGATCTTACTTCATTATAACAGACTCGCCGTTAGTTATGAAAACGTCGAAGTATAAAAAAGCTTTAGCTAAAAATGATTTACGATGACAGTGTAGTAACGAAATGTTGTTAAATAACCGCTTGTGTAATTCGAAATTTAAAAAGGAACAGTTTGTGTGAATATCAATATTCTTGAGAAATATAAAGTAATGTTTTATGTGTATTCAGTGTTCTGTTAAAAAATCAACCGGTGGTAGCCCAGGGCAATGTTTGCGTATAATAATATTTGCGGGGACGCTTTCGTAAAAGAAACAGTTTAATTCTATCTCCCTTTGAACCAACTTCAGAGAGGAGTTTAACAAATCGACATTATTTTTTAAAATGTACGAATACAGAAAATATATCTAACGTCTGTTAACCGATTTAACTATTTTTTATTTACCGATAGAGTAAACATTGACAGTCCCATATAAATTTCAATTTCGACTAGACCCGATGATAAGTTGTTTTATGTTGGTTTCGATTATAATTTACCCTAACATAATATAATTATAATCTAAGGCACATGCATTTAAAAATTAGGGAAAATTATATCCCGCCATTTTCATAGAACTTTTCAGTCTGTGAAAATTAGTGTGAAAAACAATCAAATCAGATCATTTTGAAAATAGACTAAACTGTTTTAAAAATCTGTTTTATAATTCCAACATGACACGAAATTATTGGTTTTATGGATTTAATTCAGTTTTGAAAACGCTAGCATCGATGGAAATTTTAAATAAGAGTTCGCTGTAAGCGACCATTTTTACAGATAAATTCGATGACGTCTGTGAAAATGTGAAGTGAATTCTCAGTCTAACTACATTCATCCGGTGAATTTAGATCAGAAGCTGCCAAGTACGTTAGATATATTATCATAAGCATTTGTACGGGGCTGAATTCCTTCCGTTTGGTTCCGAAATCTTAAATTTTGAATTCCTTTGCTTTTTATATATTAAGATTTTGTTCCGCAGGTGTCGTGAGAATAAGCTATGAGAAACGAATATTACCAGACTTCAACTACCCAGACTGGTGACGTGGGGCAGCGTCAACGGTGCATAGTGTTCGGTACTTACGGGCGTCTATTTGGCCGCCAAGTGTGGCGATAATGATAAATTCTACAACAAGTCGAGTACATGTCTAACTGTGGACTTTAAGGAGTTGATAAAGCAGATGAAATAAATTAGAAGACATTTGTTTTTATGATAAATTTCGATTGAGGTTCTATTTCCTGACTTAGTTTTAATAACTAAAAGTTGTGAGATAAATAAGGCATAGGCATTTTCAATTCCATCACAGAACTTGGTTTCCGAATTTTGGCATTTTTAGATCCAGGTGATCGTCGATGCCTATAACTTCTTGTATTCAAGTAGGTAAATGACACTTTTTCAAACACTGAAGTCTAAACGGATCTAATAAACGATTCATCTCATCTCTTTCATGTACCTTATGTTTAAATTGTGAAAACTGTTAATTGTTTACTCCAGACAAGTGCCGTTAGATTGAAATTTACTGATATTAGAATATTCATTAATAACAGCCCATCACAAATCAATTGCTGAACAACATTTGCGCAATAAGCTTCCGGTTCGCAAACGCAGTTTTTAGGGTTCCGTAGTTACACAACAACGAACTCTTATAGTTTCGCCATGTCCGTACGTCCACCCGGCCGTCAGCGGTTTTGCTAAGAGACCTAGGTGCTATAAATCTGTAATTTGTCATAGTTATAAATATTAATCACGCATAGAAAACTGTGAAATTTAATCTAAAAAAACATTTTCATTTTAGGTACCTACATGCGGCCATACAAATAAATGGAGAATGATTTTTTTACCCGTCTATTCCATCATGTGGGGTATCGTTGGATAGGTCTTTCAAAAACACTGCGGGAAAGAAACAACATCTTTTCGATTCGAGGGTCCGTTTGCGAAATATTAAAATATTAAGATTTAAAGTGGTATTTCTCATTACAGCCATATGTGTCCTCCCCCTCCCCCTCTACCAACTTAACCGCTGTTTTTGGAAATGTGAAAAGTATACACGACAGTAGCATACATCATTAAGTAAAAAGAAAAACTATTACAGCTAAGTAGAATTAATAAATTCCAACTATGGTCGGCCAACTATGGCCTAACATCCATGATTTTAAAAATTTTATAACTTTGATGGCGGTTAAATCATTATTAATGTACTCGTATGTGACCGTGTAGTGTCGGCGTTAGATAACCCACTACCTAATCCACTATCACGACAACTTCAGGATATTAGGGATATCATCCAGAAGTTGTCTTTAAGAGGCGACAGAGGGAAATGAAACTGGATATAGGTAGCAGGATCTTCTTGATATCAATTCAAAATAATAAAAAAAACTATCAAGCTAAGTAACATGGGCAAAAATGCATTCAATATGGAAATCTACGGGGAGGCCTATGTTCAGCAGTGAACTTTTGTAGAGTGTAATGAATGGATGGAATGGATAGCATTTTTCCTGCGGAATTTAGTGTTCAGTCAAAAAAGTACTTAAATATTCAGTATGCATATTTTATTCTCCTAAAAACAAAACAAGACAACAAATAAGGCCGAAGAGTGAGTAGATTTTTTGCTATTTTCTTGCTAGTGACAGCAAAGTTAGATCCTAAGTGATGAATGTGTACAGATACGATCAGTCTTGTCTCTTGAGGAACGTGAATAAGTTATTTCATTATAATTTAAAAAACAATATATTTCTAAATCACTGAGTTTTTAAAATGTTGTTTCAATGCGATTTTAGAGTCAGTCTACATATTTTCTTAGTCTGAAATCTGCAAATCCTTTTACAACACTACACCAGAGAAGTAATTACCCAACTGTGTACTTTTAAGGATGATGGAGTAGCATAATAAATGACTTAATTTATTAATATATATGTAGGTGTGAAATAAATAAATAATAATATAATATGAGAGTAGTAGTAGCTTCTAAGGTAATAGATTGCTACTTTTTATTATTTATTGGTACATCGCCGCCAGCACTATTGAAGTTGTAAATTGTTGATTTACCATGTGCGTTAAGTTTAAATGAAACACTCAAACTTATAAAATTAATTTTCACATAGTATATTCTGAATTCCGTGCTAAGTTATAATGTATCGAAGGATAAAAGCCCTGGATTTAGTAGTTATAATATGGATTTTTTTGTTTTTGAAATTTGTAGTATGTCTAAAATGGTTTTACTTTTTAAAAGATGATTATTTTGGCCTATAGAGTATAATACCACGTGTACTTGCGAGTAAGAATACCCACCACCCCATATCTTCCCCGTGGGTGTCGTAAGAGGCGACAGAGGAAAACTGACGAAGAAGATGGGCAGCAGCATCTTTTTGATAACTGCAAAAAAACAATAAAAACAGCGGTTGCCAACCCGCTCGCCAAGCGTGGTAACTATAGCAATATACCCCCATGCATAGAGTTACGAAGAGATGGCCCCCAGTCCTCGGTGGCTCCACTATTCTTGGCTACGTTGGTGACCATGATATCGGCGGGGCAGGGGGTGCTGAGAATCTCCGGTGGAGGTTCGGTTGCCACCTACGACGAGAGTCGACCTGGCAACATATAAAGCGCACGCACTCAACGCACTCTTAGGACTGATGAGAAGATCCTGGACCTTGAAGAAGAAATAGACAAGTTGCGCTGGAATATTATAGGATTATCCGGGGTCCGAAGAGAGGGGAGGACACGATAATCCTCGAAGCCGGCAACTTGTTTTATCAATGTGAGGGCTGCCATATGTCCCAAGCAGATGTTGGATTTATCGTCCACAAGTCTCTCGTTAACCACGTAGCAGTGGACTTGTGAAGGGCTGTAATGATGATTAGAGTGTACTAAGAAGAAATACACGTTCAAGGTAACAACTGGAATGTCGTTAAAATAGTTATATTAAATAATTAATCACCGATCTTTCCACCTTTAGATAAGAATTTTGTCATTCTTAATTATATCGCACTACCATTGAAGTATTAACTATTTCGTAAAATAAGAATTATTAAAATTGGTTCTGTCGTTTCTGAAAAATCGGTGATCATACAACAAAAATCATATGCGTCCTACATAGAAACTTCTCGCTTTTGGAACTAGGTTCAAATAATTCCAGGTCATTTGATATCCACAAACTTGAAAGGAGGCTTGCTCTAACCTGCTCCAAAAACCCTCTCCCAAATAAGAGGCCTGTGCCCAGCAGTGGGGCGTGTATGGGCTACCATTCCAGTTTTTATTAAAAGAACAGATTTTTTATTTACTAAAAAAATACACCAGGTACCATAAAGCACTGCAAATAGACAATTTATCAAATCGGCTTTGAAAAAGCAATTCGTTACATTACAGGGAATGTGAATTTATGTTTCAAATGAAATTTACAGTAACGGAGATTGAAAATAGAACATCTCCAATACTTTTACAAACAGATTTTCACAATAATTTATTTGTTTTGACAATTTTTTAAAAGCGGTAGAGCCAAGCTGTAGCTATATTTGTAGTATAGTTTTAGCACAAATGGGTCGGCTCGACTGAGAAAGGACCACGCTCTCACAGAATACCAGCGTAAAGTAGCAGCTTAACACTGCTGTGTTTCGTATGGTGAGTGTAGAGATCCGTAGACCGTTTGTACTAGAAAAGAGGCATTCCATCTTAGTCTTCACGGATGACCATCTGCATTTTGATTCTTTATTGATGATAGATGTAGATGTCTATGGGTCACAGCAACCACTTACCATCAGGTGGACTGTGTGCTCGTTTGTCACCTTATGCTATAAAAAGGCTATCTTGAGCTATTTGAAAGACATCATTTAATTCAATACGAACTTATGTAATTCTGTACTTCATGTTTCCTGTTACCTGATTCCAGCGTGTCTAAAAGTAAAAAGGGTTTTGTAAAAGTTAAAAACTAAGGGGAATTTGCAAATGTAAATACGGTGCAAGTGCAAATACTTTGTAGCCTTTAATAACATACTAATTTCAGTTACTTTTCATGATTTCTTCAGGCTAGGCAACATGAAAAATCTTGTTTTCCTGTCACTAAATTTGTTTAATATCGCATTAATTATGGATTAGTAGAAGTACAAATAACCATTATCTTGCAATGCAATTGAATTTTAAGCGACTTCCATGTTCTAACATTTAGGGTTACATTATGCACGAGCAGAGTAAATGATGCTTCTTGACATTTAAAACTGCTTTAATAATAAAGCAAGACCACTATATCAGAACTTATTAATGTCGTAGTACAATAAATTACAGTAATCGTTCTGTACACCGCAACAAATCTAAATATTTCGAGTTTATCTTCTACACACTTTAAATAAGGTAACACTTTCAAGCTTATGCAGACATAACAGGGAAGAAAATTATTTATTAGTGTTTTTTATTGATACTAACTCAATCTTAAATCCAATCTATAAATAACCTATGAAAACAAGCATTATTCATTATATAAATAAACCTAGCAAGCTAACAGCATAGCAAAGTGGCGAAGCAATCAGCTTTGTAGCGGTTTCTAACGGTTGCCGTTGAGCAATCAGTTTCAAAATAGGAGGTTCAGATGCCTGGGTGATCAGTAATCGATTGCTGAAAACAGAATTAGAAAATTCGAAACCGTTCTCGTGATAATCTTGGGACAGACGGACAGACGAACAGACGGACAGACGGACGGACGGACATAATAAACAATCAAAAATACTTGCAAAAAAAATATATTGATTGATTGATTGATACTGTAAGCAACTTTGAGTCATCATACATCGTCGAAAGCATTATTGTATAAATTTACCATCAAACTAAGGAACAAGTTTTAGCTTTTTATGGAAAAACTTAATGTTAAATTTATTTTCAGAGTTAATTTGTAGGAGCGTCTATAAAATACCGGTTGTATCTCGAGTAAGCGAGAGGTTGCGTCGCTCAAGCGGAGCGTCATATCGATGGTGACGAGTTGGAATTGAGATAATAATATCGAGAAACCCCACCCCCCACCCCCTTTCACTCCTTTATACTAAACACAAAAATACAGTTTAGATGCAGGGCGCGACAGATTCCGCTTGAGTCATTCTACTTACGTTGAGATTGGTGGTGGTGCTGTTGGTTTGCATACTTTGGTCATCATCATCATCTTATTATGTCCTTCATATTACACCAATGTGTAATTGTGAGGGGATATACTATTACGGTATGATCAAACTTTAATTGCTCTATACTGAATATGTAGTGCGCTACGCGGTCCTATTATTGATAATGATTATTGCGCAAGCAAGAGAGCAA
This sequence comes from Parnassius glacialis, assembly GCA_033319125.1. Lineage (NCBI taxonomy): Eukaryota > Metazoa > Arthropoda > Insecta > Lepidoptera > Papilionidae > Parnassius > Parnassius glacialis. Next base: position 12,380,384 of record JAVANC010000012.1, read on the forward strand.
GTTAATCATCCACTCTCACACTTATACCATTTTTAACAATTAACGCTATCCTGTTGTATTTCCTAAATAATTGTACTTATCCTGATGTACTTTCCGACAAATCTTTTTCAAACTGAGCTTGTCTTATTTACTAACAAAACTGCTTAATTGGAATTACTCGTTAATTTGTTATTCACATACCGCAAATTAATTCATGGCATTAATTGGCAATAGACAGAATATGAATGTAAATTAAAATATATATTTGTTCCTCATTCGAAATGGAAATAATGAAAACGTAACAAAATATTATATTTATGTAAAAAATTTCAAACGCTATATGACAGTATTTGACGTCTCGGTAGGGCGGCTCCGTTGCTGCCAAAAAAGAGCTGTTTGAACAAAGAGCAGTTTAGCTCCAAAGCTTGCGTTCGATTCCAACATGAAACATGCATTTCTTTAGATTATGTTAGTTTATTGTTTAAAAATAGAATTGAAATTTCGATAACCGATGGGAAAGAAAAAGATGAGAAAGGAAAGGTTATCGAGTCTCGAATGTAAAGTGTGATGTCAGGCAACTTATTCACTATATACAGTGACGATCTGATAATACATGCTGTATTTTAGTATTTTTATGACTTACAAATAATTTTTCTTTATCTGATTGTTAGGAATTTATTTATGTAAAAAAATTCAATATTATGGTAGTAATAAATTTGTTATATCCTCCCGTGGGTGTCGTAAAAGGCGACAAAGGGAAACAGGCAGGAGATGGGCAGCAGCATCTTCCTGGTTAACGGCAAAATACAATAAAAAAACTGCGGTTGCCAACCCGCTCGCCAAGCGTGACAACTACGGCAATATACCCCCCATGATGAGAGTTACGAAGAGACGGCCCCCAGTCCCCGGCGGCCCCGCTATTCCTGGCTACGGTGGCGACCATGGTAACGGCAGGGCAGGGGGTGCTAAGAATCTCCGGTGGAGGTTCGGTGGCCACCTTAGACGACTCGACCTGGCAACGTACAACGCACGCACCCTGAGGACTGACGAGAAGATCGTGGAGCTGGAAGAACAGATAGACAAGTTGCGCTGGCATATTATGGGATTATCCGAAGTCCGAAGAAAGGGGGAGGACACGGTAATCCTTGAATCCGGCAACTTGCTCTATCACCGGGAGGGCGACCATCTGTCCCAAGGAGGTGTCGGATTTATCGTCCACAAGTCTCTCGTTAACAACGTTGTAAAGATCGGGAGTGTGTCGACGAGGGTTGCGTACCTTATACTCAGAATCACCAAACGGTATTCGCTGAAGGTCATACAGGTTTACGCACCAACCTCGGCACACCCCGATGAGGAGGTGGAGGAAATGTATGAGGTTATCTCTAGAGCCATGCATTCCTCCAAAACCCAATATACGATGTTAATGGGAGACTTCAATGCAAAACTAGGCACAAGGGGGAACGGTGAGCTGAAAGTAGGGAAATTTGGAATAGGGCAACGGAACCCAAGGGGCCAGCAGCTGGCCGACTTCATGAAGAAAGAAGGACTCTTTACGATGAACTCTTACATCAAGAAGCGGCCCCACAGGAAGTGGACCTGGTCGAGCCCCGACGGTTCGACAAAAAATGAGATTGACTTCATTATGACGACCAGACGACAACTGTTCAGTGATGTCTCAGAGATCGCCAGGGTGAAAACCGCCAGCGATCACCGAATGGTAATAGGCACACTGAACCTAAATGTTAAGTTGGAGAGGTCTCGTCTGATGAAGTCAACGCTCCGTCCCCCTCGTGCTCTAATCCAAAGTCCCGAAACCTTTCAGCTCGAGTTACAAAACCGTTTTCAGTGCCTAGAAGACTGCAATGAAGTGGACGATATGAATGACAAGCTCGTTGAAACTGTCCATGCGGTCGGAGCTAAGTTCTGCAAGACCCGCCGCAGAAGAACACAAAAACTCTCCGATCACACTCTTAAACTCATGGCTGTTAGACGGGAGATGAAGCTACATTCTTCAACAAATTTGACAGCATACAGGCAACTGAACAGACAGATCTCCAAATGCATGCGGCGGGACTTACGCAACTTCAATACAGCTCGTATTGAAGAAGCGATTGAGCGGAACCAAGGCTCCAAAATCTTTGCCAGAGATCTGTCTGCCAGAAAGAGCCAACTGTCAAAGCTGAAGTCCGAATGTGGCAGCATCGTTTCCGGGGCACCTGAGATTTTGAGAGAGATTGAGAGGTTCTATGGGCAGCTGTACACGTCATCGTTGGAGCCACACGCAAGTGTGAGTAACGATCCAAGAGCGAGTCTTGTCCGACCCTATTCCGAAGATATCCCGGACGTCAGTCTGAGCGAGATTAGAATGGCTCTCCAGCATCTTAAAAACGGCAAGGCCCCAGGCGAGGATGGAATTACAGCGGAGCTTTTGAAAGCGGGTGGAAGACCGGTACTTGAAGTCCTTCAGAAGCTCTTTAATTCCGTTCTCCATGGTGGCATTACACCGGACGCGTGGAGCAGAAGTGCGGTGGTCTTGTTCTTCAGGAAAGGTGACAACGCTCTCTTGAAGAACTACAGACCGATTTCCCTTCTGAGCCGCGTCTACGTGCTGTTTTCGAGAGTCATCACGAATCGTCTCGCGCGCAGACTTGACGACTTCCAGCCTCCCGAACAAGCCGGTTTCCGAAAGGGCTTTAGCACCATAGACCACATACATACCCTTCGGCAAATTGTACAGAAGTCCGAAGAGTACAATTTGACACTATGTCTGGCGTATGTGGACTATGAGAAAGCCTTTGATTCCGTCGAAATTTGGGCGGTGCTGCAGTCCCTTCAGCGGTGCCAAGTTGACTGTCGGTATATCGAAGTGCTGTAGTGTTTGTACAGTAGAGCTACGATGGCTATCCGAGTACAGAACCAGAGTACGAAACCTATCCAATTGCAGAGAGGTGTAAGACAGGGTGATGTTATATCCCCGAAACTCTTCACCGCTGCATTGGAAGACGTCTTCAAGCTTCTGGACTGGAAAGAATACGGTATTAACATCAATGGCGAGTACATCACTCACTTTCGATTTGCCGACGATATAGTCCTTATGGCGGAATCGCTGGAGGACCTAAGCACTATGCTCAATGACCTCAATAGTGTCTCCCAACGGATAGGTCTTAAGATGAACATGGACAAAACAAAGGTTATGTTTAATGTCCATGTCACACCTATGCCGGTAATTGTTGGGAACACTAAGCTCGAAGTTGTTGACGAGTATGTTTACCTGGGACAAATAGTCCGACTGGGTAAGTCCAACTTCGACCGAGAGGTCAATCGACGGATTCAACTCGGCTGGGCAGCGTTCGGGAAGCTACGACACATCTTCTCGTCAGACATACCTCAAAACCTTAAAACGAAATTGTACAACCAGTGCGTGTTGCCAGTGATGACTTACGGAACTGAGACGTGGTCCTTCACTGCTGGCCGTATGAGGAAACTCAAGGTCGCCCAGCGAGCTATGGAGAGGGCTATGCTCGGAGTTTCTCTGCGTGATAAACTTAGGAATGAGGATATCCGCAGTAGAACCAGAGTAACCGACGTAGCCCAACGGATTAGTAAGCTGAAGTGGCAGTGGGCCGGCCATATAGCTCGAAGAACCGACAACCGATGTGGAAGAAAGGTTCTCGAGTGGCAGCCTCGTACCGGTAGGCGGAGTGTAGGGCGTCCCCCCACGAGATGAAGTGACGACCTGGTAAGACATGCAGGAAGTCGCTGGATGCAGGTGGCTCAGGACCGTGCTTTGTGGCATTCTTTGGGGGAGGCCTATGTTCAGCAGTGGACTTGTGAAGGGCTGTAATGATGGTGATGATGAATAAATTTGTGGTATGTGGGTGAGAGGTAATGATATTTAGGATGATAAAATAAATAGACTATAAATATAATGAAATAATGTTTAGACTTTAATTGATAATCAAACCAAAGATCTCATAAAACGATTACGTATATTTAGGCATATATTTTCTTTGATTTAGATTTGCGTAGTGTATTTTTTCTTTGATTTAGGTAAATGTGTTGTCACTTTCGAACGCAAAAGGGAAAACCTCATTTCGAATATTATAACTTTTATATTTTTTTATATTTTTTACTTTATATTTTTTAAAATTTATATAAAATACTAGCAAGTTGATTAATATCACTAATATATCCCTGTTAATAAATATTGTTAGGAATGGTACAGTTTCGTTAATAGTCGAAGGGAGGGCTCTAACTTATGACTTTTAGGTTCGCATCTCTATAATAAGCTATAATATAATTATAATATACAATAATATAATGTAATACTGTATAAGACGATCTGTTGAGCTCTCTTTTTGCGTCCAACTCGACTCTAGATGACGGGGGCAACACACCGCTGACCATCCCGCGATGTGAGTGCTCCATGCAGGATGTGCGATTTACACAGTGCTCGGTTCGCAAAGCAATCTTCTCCTTGGACGTCAGCAAGTCGAGGGGGCCTGATGGGGTCCCTTCCATTGTGCTGAAGACGTGTGCTCCGGAGTTGGGACCGGTTTTAACGCGTCTTTTCCGGTACTCCTACTCCCAAGGCGTAGTCCCGAATTCATGGAAGATAGCTTTGGTCCACCCGATCCCTAAAAAAGGCGACCGCTCAGAGACGTCCAACTACAGGCCTATCGCCATCACCTCCTTGTTCTCCAAAATAATGCAAGCCATTATAAACTGCCAGCTCATGAGGTACCTTGAGGATAACCAGCTGATTAGTGACCGCCAGTACGGTTTTCGTCGGGGTCGATCAGCTGGTGATCTTCTAGTCTAGTTAACTCATATATGGGCGGAGGCAGTAGAGTCCAAGGGGGAGGCATTGGTCGTTAGTTTGGGCATAGCGAAAGCCTTCGATCGTGTCTGGCATAAAACGCTTCTTTCGAAGCTTCCTTCCTATGGGATTCCCGAGAAATTGTGCAAATGGATCACCAGTTCCCTTGCTGATCGGGGCATTAAGGTCGTAGTAGATGGTGCATGCTCTGATTTCAAGCCTATCAACGCTGGTGTTCCACAAGGCTGCGTGCTATTATCAACGCTGTTTCTCTTGCATATCAATGATATGTTGCTAACTGGTAGCATTCATTGCTATGCAGACGATAGCACTGGTGATGCCTTATATACCGGCCGTGCCAATATTTCTCGGGAAAACGTCGCCGAGTACAGGGACAAACGTGTGTCTGAAGTTGAGTCTTTGCTTAACAAAGTTTCGGATTGGGGCCGACTAAATCTAGTCCATTATTTACACACAAACCTTTACGCACTAACATTAATAATCTTACAAGTGATTTTCTGCGATACATACTGCCTACTTCTTGGCTTGAGTCGAATCAGTACAAAATATTAAATTGCATAATATCTTACTTAAACAAGATCTTAATTACTCTTACTGTTTATAATAACTTGAGCACATACAACATTTATAGGATGTCTATGAGCTAAACTTTTTATCTGACGATGACGCACAGTATAATATATAAATATTCGCTGCGAATCAAATAATAGATTTACAAAGAAATATTGACTCCTTTTCCGTATCAGAATTTGCTAAAATTGATATAGATGACTGCCGGTCCCTCATAAATAGCCCCAATCATTACTTAAAAATTTTGAACCAAAATATTCGTAGCATATCTCGAAATATATCTGGATTAGAAACCCTCATGGCTAGATCAAAAATTGACTGGGATGTGATTGTCTTGACCGAATGCTGGCTAAAAGCTAACTCCAACGTACCTTCATTGCATAGTTATCGTACATTTGTGACAACCTCTAACAGTTCACAAAATGAAGGCATTGTAATCTATACTAAAAAATATTTCTCAGTTGTAATGGAGGAACCAGAGTTTTCTGAAGCAAATTGTCTTATAATAAAACTTAATATTGATGTTGTTATTATTGCAATTTATCGCCCTCCTTCCTTCAGAAATATTTTCCTTTTCTTAAACTCATTGAATAAAATTCTCTCTAAATTTGCCACATTCAGGAATGTTATTTTAACAGGGGACATAAATTTAAATATTAAAGGTAATATCTTAGAAGCAAATGCATGCGAAAATCTCGATCTAGCAGCTTACCATGGCTTTCTTCCAGCACATTCCTTATTTATTATATTATTATTTATTTATCTACGCGTAATGGAAATTGCCTCGACCACATTTTATTAAAAACCAAATTACATGCATTTACTTATGTAGCGCAAACAACCTTAACTGACCACGAAACTGTAATATTTTACCTTGATCTACAAACAAAAACTGAAAATCTTAAAAGTTCCGTTAAGCGTATTAATCACAAAGGTCTTGAATTAAGTTTAAGTAATATTAACTTCAAACCACTGTTTGAATCCAGTGATGTAAATTATGCTGCAAACTATCTTATTGAATCCATCTCTCGGGCGATAGAATCCAATTCTTATGTTATCACTCTTTCTAAACGTAACCGAATTAAAAAGCCGTGGATCACTCCAGGTCTACTACGATGTATGCGAAATGCAGATAAACTTCACAAAAAACTAAAAAATAATCCTACCAACGAAACTATAAAATTAACATACACCCGTTATCGCAACTTCTGCAATAACTTATTGAGAAAAATAAAGAGAGAATACGAAGAACAAGAGCTAACTAAGGCCAAAAGTAATCCAAAATTATTATGGAAAACCATTAATGATATAACAAATAGACAAAAAGTAGAAACTCCTGTAACTGAACTTATATCCAACTGTACAGTTCAGATAAATGAATACTTTGCAAATGTCGGAAAAAATCTTGCCGAGAATATACTTAAAGAAACGCGAAGGTCAAAAGACGAGGATTCGTCGTCTAGCAAAATAGTAAATAATCTCCGATCTTAAGTAATAATGCCTACTGAAATAACAGAAGTCGAAAGGTTAATTATGTCACTAAAAAGCGATGCTGTTGGGTGGGATAATATCAGTGCTAACATATTAAAATTATACAAACATATAATAGCACATCCTTTAACACATGTCTGTAATTTAGCAATAACAAATGGCATATTTCCTTCTGCTTTTAAGAAATCTGTTATCCTTCCTATTTATAAGAATGGAACTAGGGACCGCGTAAATAATTATCGACCAGTATCTATCTTACCATCAATGTCTAAGATTCTTGAAAAGATCATGAATAACCGGTTAACCGGTTTTCTTGAAAAGAATTTACTTTCTTCCAAGGCACAGTTCGGATTTAGATCTGGTTTATCAACAACAGACGCGGTCCATGATCTTAAAAACTATATTTTCAAAGAACTTGACAATAACAAAAAGTGTATGGCAATTTTTCTAGATCTAGCCAAGGCATTCGACACGGTCTCTATCCCAATTTTGATTAAGAAAATTGAAAAGGTTGGAGTCAGGGGTACACAACTAAAACTCTTTACTGACTATTTAACAAACCGCACTCAACGTATAAAGATAGGAAATATTATAAGTAAGGATTTACCTGTTATCTATGGTGTACCGCAGGGAAGTATTGTAGGTCCTACCCTCTTTCTTGTCTACATAAATGACCTATGTAAATTACAGATACCAAATGGTCAAATTACATCATTCGCAGATGACACTGCTCTAGTTTTTAGCGCTGACAGTTATGAAGAACTCTTCCGCTATGGACAAAAGGGTTTTAACTCAGTTACTCAATGGTTACATGATAATATTCTAACATTAAATGTTGATAAAACGAAGTATCTAATATTTAATAAGAAAGGAAATATGCTAACTATTAATCTTTCAATTACTTCTCATAACTGTTCTGTCCTAAGTGAGAGGGAAAACTGTAACTGTCCAAAATTGCAGTCCGTTAATAGTATTAAATACTAAGGAATTTACTTAGATAATAACCTAAGCTTTAACAGTCATATAGATATGCTTACTAGTAGAACTCGTAAATTAATGTATATATTTAAGAGGTTAGGTAACGTAGCTAATTCGAACATTATTAGAATGTTATATTTAACACTATGCCAATCCATATTAATTTACGGAATCACAATTTGGGGAGGAACATCCAAATCTATTCTCATAAAACTGGAAAGAGCTCAAAGGGCTATACTCAAAACATCACGTTCCCTTCCGTACACATTTCCAACGCGCGATCTATATAAAAAATGTCAAGTGCTCACGATTCGACAGCTTTATATTTTGTACACCGTAAATAGGCAACATTCTCTATTACCTTATGATTCATCAATATTAAAAGGAAAAAGACGTAAGGATGCTATATGTAAAGTAAAACCTCATTCGAGCTTCGCAAAAAAATCTTTTACATTCTTGGGAGGTTATTTATATAATAAACTTAATAAAATTTTAAATCTATTCCCACAAACAAAAAATTCCTGTAAAAGAAATGTTTCCAAATGGTTGGAGACGCTGGATTATGATATGGCACAAAACTTGCTAAGTGTTAATTGCTAATTCTTATAATTTTAAACGATATAAGTATTTCGGTTTGTGGTTTAAGATTCTTATAATCTGATCCCAAGTCATTGGCGTAGGGTAAACAGAGCACACAAACACACAAAGAAAACACACACACACATACACACACACGCGCGCACGCACATACACACACACACACACACACACACACACACACACACACACACACACACACACACACACACACACACACACACATACACACACACACAAACATGCAATTGCATTCTTTCTCTCTTATTTGTATTTCCATACTACAAAGATTGTATTTTTCAAGGGGTGGAGGCCTGATGATCCATAATACAGGTTTGTACCTAGTTCGATCCCCAGAAGACACAAGTTTGCGCGTTTACCGCTAAAAAGACCACCTTTGTCGTATCTCCTCATTTTCAAGGCACTCCCCTTGCTGCCTCAGCCAGTATCGGAATCCTTGGCGTCGACATATCGAATAGTGTGCAGTTTCGTGATCACTTGGAAGGGAAGGTCAAATTGGCCTCTAAAAAGCTTGGCGTGCTCAGCAGAGCGAGACAGTATTTCATGCCGGCACATCGCTTGCAACTTTACAAAGCGCAAGTTCGGGGCCACATGGAATACTGTTCTCATCTCTGGGCCGGGGCGACCAAGTGCCAGCTCCTTCTACTTGACCGATCTTTCTGATCGGCTCGATACACTGGCACTGCGTAGAGATGTTGCATCTCTTTGCGTATTTTATCGCATCTATCACGGGGAGTGCTCTGAGGAATTGTTCGGACTAATTTCACCATCGCACATCGCGACAAAACTCGCATTACCACCCATACCGTCTGGATTATTGGCGGTCGACCACTGTGCGATTTAGAAGAAGTTTTCTCCCTCGCACAACTTCCTTGTGGAATCAATTGCCACCAGCGAATTTTCCGGGCCGATACGACGTAGGAACCTTCAAGAAAAGAGCTTACACCTTTCTAAAAGGCCGGCAGCGCATCTGAAATTCCCCTGGTGTTGCGGTTGTTCATGGGCGGCGGTAGTCACTTACCATCAGGTGAGCCGCATGCTCCTTTGCCCCCTATTCTATAAAAAGAAATACTAATAATATTAATTAAGCAGTTTCTACGAGAATATTTCTTCCGGAGCGTAGCCAACAAAACAAAGTATAGAATACTAGTTTTTTGTGTGCGTGGTATTTATAAGTTTAACATATAATTTTTAACAACCTAGTGGTGTAAAAGTGTAATTTTTTTTGATTAGGATCAAGCTGTATCTTAAGACTTACTTAACCAATTTTTACATAAAATATGATAATTTTACACTCAGCAGTTTTTTTTTTAATAAAAAACTGCGGTTGTTAATCTGCTTGCCAAGCGTGGCAACTATGTAAAATATATACTCCCCCTCCCCCCCCGGAGCCAATCTATGGGGGAGGCCTATGTTCAGCAGTGGATTTTAATAGGTAACGGTAACGGTAAGTTCGTTTTATTGAAGGCAGTTGTTTGAATCGTCCTTCTAATAACAACTAAAAAATAACAAGCGGTTTCCATCCTGCCTACTAACCGTGGCAAATATTGCAAATGTCTTCACTAAGCAGTGGATTTTTGATAGGCTGTGTCAGTAACGAACAATTAGCTTTACGAACGATTAACTTATTGATTTTCCAGAGGTTTAAGTACGTCACTCGAGGAGGCTCCTTCAGGACCCTATAATTAAACATTTAATCGTAATTACCAATTTGTAGGTCGTAGACAATCCATTTTGGGGATTGTCGTTCAGAGGGTATTGCAAAACAAGACAATTATTTGTTTTAAAAACAGCATATTTTTTACAGTTTATTGTTCATATAAATGATATCTTTTATTTTTATTTTAATGAAAAATACATTTTTTTTTTCATATTCTTCATAAAACTATAGGTTTGAATGTAACTCGACTATTTATTCAAAAGTTTTACAAAGTTTATGTAAGAAATTTTAAACGTAGTGTAACGAACCCCCCCCCCCCCCCTTTCTCATCTCTTCACTCTTTCTATATATATTTATACCTTTATTTCCTTAGAATCTATTTCTATAAGTTATACAAGTATATCTAACTTACGTGACCAGTATATTAATCATACATTGATCTTTCTAAAGATTCAAATATAGGCCGTTTAATAAATTTATAGCGTGATCGTCTTAGTTAGGACCCTTATTTACGTTGTGTTTGTATAGTAACTTAGTTATTTTAGGTGTATCTTGGAAGAATGAATATTTGCGAGAGCAATCGAAAGCTGTTGGTAGTGTCTTATAAGCTAAAGAACCCCGTTCACGAAGACAGAGCTCAAATAAAAGTTAAGAACAATAAATTGTCCTTATTCCACTTGTATCAGGTTCACAACAGTCAATTCCTTATTAATTAATCCCTTCCCGCTTGGAAAAGGCTCACAATATTTATATCAAATACCAGATACAAGGGCTTCGCTCTTCCACATTAAAAAAATGTGGAGGAGGTACACGGCTCCGCACACGCCGCGCACGGTGAGCGCCAACCATTTTAATGCGCTCCCCCCGAAGGGTACGCAAATTTGGGAACTGGACCGTAGTCCACAGCAAAATAACTGGCGAACCAGTAAAAGAGGACTTGGCCCCTTGATAGTGCGTAAGCACAAACATCGACCGAAGTCGCGCATGTCAATGCGTGTAAACGCCATACAGAATACGATCAAATCCAGCCACAGTGAATGTACGTCACACGGGTTAGGCAACAATAGGCACACTGGCCATAAAAAGCCGTCCGTGAGCGCCACCACCTGCCAGACCGCCGTTCCTGCAGACGTGATGTAAGTGTAAGGCATCACCACCAATTGCATGGTCAGCACGGCCAATTGGCCGCAGAGCGTGTCATGAGTCTACCGCTCACCTCAAGGGAATGGGGTCCCACGTTGCGCAGCTTTCGGCCGCAGCCTTGAGAGCCTCCTCAGATTCTCCCTCCAGCTACCACCCGCATGACGTCGACACATATGCTCCACCAACCAATACAATGGCAGATATAGCCAATAGGCAGTTATAAGATATTAGTAATAATTCGCCATCAGAAAAGGTTTGTGTCACTGACGTTGAGTATATGCATTTTTCGATCATGTTTGTCTCACCCACCAACAAGTTGCCTTCAATCTTTCAAAGGTGGGAACTTTATAGAGATATATTAATATGTTGTTATATAAAACATCATGGAGGGCAGACAGTCTGCAGCCCCGCTATGAAGGGACCCGACTTGGGCAAAGCTACTTAGGTTGTGAGTCAAACCACGACGCAAGGAGCGCCATTGAGAATAGCGACCCGCCAAACAACCATCGCAGAGATGCAATGCTGTAGACCGCAACAAGCATCAATACGACTATCGTCGGGCTTACACCATCCCAAGGTCCCCCATACAGTCCCAGTAGACATCACCACCCGCATACCTTCATCGACCAGAACCACAAGATGCGTCGAATCAGGTGCAGCACACCCGCAGATCCATCACAAGATGCAATACTGCAAGTAGCAATAAGCATCAATGCAACTATCATACGGATGGCGCCCCCTCACAACACACCCACATGATCCCTATCGACTTTGGTAACAAAATTGATAATGTTGTTAACTAAAAATACCACCAACGTATCATAGTAGCACGGTACTAAGACGTCAGTAGCCAAAACTCCACATATCATAGCGCTATTGCACTAAAACATGAAGTTGAGTATGCTTGCTGCACTTAAAAGTACTACCAAACATACTCACCCTAATCCGAAAGATAGCCGACGTATCATAACGCTATGCGTTAAGGCGCCGCCCACAAACGGTAGGGTTGTGCGATGTCCACGGGCAAGTCGTATTGCTACAACAAACCCGCTTACCACCGGCACTAAGATGATATGTCAAGGACACGTCGGTTAGCGAGTCCAAGTTTACCTCGGTCTCGGATGCTGTGAAACAATCTACACGCCACTATAATAATCCTTTTCAAGTCCCAATTCTTTCAATATAATGCTTTTACATATTTGAGACCTTCAACATATTTGCTTTATTTCATAGACCATACTTTGTATGTCTTATTCATATGGGACTTCAAGTCATAACTCTGCTATCATAATGCTTATGCATCATAAAGACCTTCTATATTAATGCTTTGGTTCGTTAGACCTTACTATCATAAGTCCCTAATATAGGACTAGTCATTGTGCAACCTTAGTACTAGCAGTCGATCAGCCGACCACCCCATATATATGTATAACCTTGGGTATGTGTCTCCGGCAACGCCCCTTATTATGGAGACCATTACAAGAACACTTTCATCAACTTAGAAAATTTTTATCCATTTTGTCTATTATATTACAAATGTTATTTATCTTTATTATTGTAATATAATCGACTTGTATTTATATAATTTAATATATTTTGAATATCTTAAACAAGATTTTAATAAATTTAGAGATTTTTTAGAGACAATTTATGCGTTAACTATACTATAATATTCAATATTCCCAATGAACATATTTGAACTTTATATTTAATTTTAAACATTTTAATTGTTTAAAATATAATTTCTAAGACATTTTTAAATGCCTTTACATTGAATTTAATTTTTATTTATTAATAATAATTATGAGGCGTCACAGTAGCTTAGTAGAGGAAACAAAAGGAAAACTTAAATAAGTAACATATAACCCCAATTTTATACTTCGCTAATGGCTACTTCCTTCTTAAAGTTTAATATATCAGCCAATTTTCAAACTAACTAGTTTCGTAATGGGTAGCACCAGCGGCGTTAAGCCAAGACTTGGCAGTATCTTCTGTTATAATTACACTCACTTAAAACATTATTTTATTGAACGCTCTATTTATTGGTTCCTTTTAAAGTCTTTCTTATTGTCCTAATCGATTTTAATATTGAGAAACAGAGCCTTAAATATTTTAATGTAGGTAGTAGATCTCATTTCCCGCCTAAAGGTCCGTCTATGCAACCTATTTCTAATTTCTAGTAGCAATGCACAAGATTATCTAATGGTTTAGGAGCAATAAAATTGCCTTTTAATTGGAAGTCTACAGTATGTCGACATATCCAGGATTATCCCAATCAATGTTTCAGATTTGAAAGACCACAAATATATAAAAGAACACTGATTACAACTAAGAATGATTTGGAAGGCAATTGAAATTAAAAAAAGAGTAATTCTAAAAGTAATTCTGCCGGACCAAAAAGGAATATTTAAAAGTTTAAGATACTTTAGCTATGACATCAGAACTTGATACATGTGAGTATCACGAGAGGGTGTGACCATGGATACAGGCGCTTTGCCTGTATGCCGCCCAAAACCGGTAATTGCAAAAGTTAAAATTAAACGCAAAAAAAAACTGTAAAATTTATTTTATTTAATAGAATTGTCTTTATTGAAAACTATTGTCGACATTCCACGATTGCATGAATTTGTAAGAGTCAATTTTTTCCTACGATTATAATGTTGGTTTGTTCAAAGCAACAATATAAATACATAAGTTTTTCATACGCCGAGTCATTTTTGTTAGGCTAAGTCAGATTTTCTATGCAATGCCTACATCACACCAGTCACCACTAATAATTATAGAAAGTAAAAAGCGACAATTGTTAAGCAGTGAACAATTAAAAAAATAAACATTAATCAAAATAGGTAATTGGGCGTTACTTACCCAGACTACTGTGCCCAGACGAACACCTATGCAGTAATCATTCCGTTAAAAATTCATACGCAAATACCTATCACTAGCTATGTAGATTTAAAATCTTGTAATAAATGAAACATAGAAGCTGTACCGAATAATAAAAATAAGTAAATCAAATAAATCTTTAAACTAAGAAGCTTACAGATGGGTATAATTCCTTAGGTCTAAGTAGAGATGTCACACATCTTGTTATTATGCTGGTTCTGACTTTTTGTAGGAGAGGGGCAAACGAGCATACGGCTCACCTGATGGTGATTGATTACCGCCGCCCATGAACAATTGCAATACCACTAGAATTGCATATGCGTTGCCGGCCTTTTAAAAAGGAGTACGCTCTTTTCTTGAAGGTCCCTAAAAATCCTGAAAAATCTTTGGTGGTAGTGGATTCCACAAGGAAGTTGTGCGAGGAAGAAAACTTCTTTTAAATCGCACAGTGGTGGACTGCCATTCATCCAGATGGTATGGATGGTATCGATAGTTTTGTCTACTCATAGAATTGGAATACATATAGGGCATATTATACTCATAGGATTTATTGCTTGGTGGCAGAAACAGGAAAATGGTTAGTATATACCAGATGGACTCCTGGGTGTGAAAGAAGAGTAGTTCATACTTCCTAAAATAATCACAACAAATCACTTGGGCAAAGAGACAGGTAAGGCTAGTATCTATAATACAGTGATTTTATCTCAAAATAAATACGCATGAAAGTAACGTGCCAAAAATACAAGTAATTGAATAAAGTAACACTAATCTTCGTAATATGAGCTAAACGTTAAAGTAATTTATAATAACGCTACAAAGACAATTAAATATTTATTTAATTGGCAAATATAATAAGCAATTGAGTTTTATCGGAAATGTTATAATTTTTCAAGTGAACGAGATAGGTATATGCGGGTTACAAAATATGGCAATAAATAAAGACTCTGGTAAACGAATTTCACATTTCTGTTATCCTATATACATACTTACTTCGATTCTACATATAAAAATTTTTTTGCATAAATCTAAGATAGAAATCTTGATTTATTGCTAGAAAGTTGATCAAAGTAAAGTCGTTTCAGTTTACTTGTAAATAAATCGGATACATGCTAATTGTAGATCATAATTTATGTCAATATAATAGCACACTTGTAAATTTACTGTAACCAGCGGTTTTTCCGCATCGATATGACTTAGGAAGCTTCAAGAAAAGCGCCCACTCCCTTCTAAAAGGCCGACAACGCAGTTGAAATTTCTCTGATGTTGGAAATGTTAAAATTTTAGACCGGCGATGTTGATCAAAATAGAGTATATCATATATTTACTCGTGGAAAAATAAACTTGAGGTACTAATCAGTGCATCATTGTGTTAGTTTTCTCACTTCGGTATCAAAGAGCACGCTGAAGTATACGGTGGTTGGAAATATCGGCCGGTGTACATTGGCATTGGTTATTAAGCGTCAGACGGCGAGATTTGACATTAATACACAATCTATAATAAAACCGAAAAGAAACTCGCTCAAAAGGCAAATTTTCGATGCGTAGTCGCAATTCGAATAGATTTAAATCTAAGCAACCTGTGGTATTTATAAAGTTACCAGATATCTGTATTTTAGTGCACGCTCTTGGTATCTCAAGAAAATTCCCTCGTCATTGTGCCCTGGGGGTAGAGGAATCCTGACAATGGGGAACATTCCGTCCGGCGGTGTGTGCTGACCCTAAATTTTACTACTATATGACTCAATATATAGACGATTTGAGTATCGAAACTGTTTATATTATGAATTTCATGCGAGCAAGCATGGCTGTAGCCTATCGAAATCCTTCTCGAGATATTCGCACTAAATATTGGGACAATATTTATGTCACTTGAGTTGATACACAAAGGCATGTAATACGTACTTATATCAATTTTACTTTAATATATACTATTTCGTTTTTCTATATTTAATATTCACCGCCATGTACGTGGTAAATGATTTATTATAGCTGCAATTAGGTAGGTTCACTGGCGTAGAACCAAAGATTAAACTCGGATTGCCCCGCATACTTTAGACTTAAAAGTACAAAATAGATAAAAACGAACGTCCTAATTGTAAACTACTATGGGTTTTGAGCTTTTAAATTTTAAGTAATATGAAAAGAATGGGAAATAATAACTGGTAGAGCCACACCGGAGATGTATTCTGTTGCAGCACGTATGTGTCTCGATATGACTAGACCGGTGACGGAACGCCGACTACGATCTGACAGAATAACAGCTCAAATAAGCAGCATAATATTGCTATGTTTTGTATGGCAAAGGAAAAGATTCGAAGATATTTTAATTTCATAAAAGAGATTTTTTAAAACGTAGCCTGAACATATACGAAACTTATACAACATTTATATATTTGTTTGTAATCGTATTCATGGAAACGGCTCAAACGATTTTAATGTAGTTTACAATATGGGGATGTGCGTGGACGAAATATCGATCTAGCTAGGTCTCATTTCTGAGAACATTCCGACAGTCATCTCTTACGTTACCCATTGGGTGAAAAAGTTAATTTTTTATACGAGAAAGAAACATTTTTAATGACGTTTAGTTAACTCATAAATGTTTAACTGGGTTTTAGACTTTTCTCTTTACGAATAGAACTCGGAATGAACAACCTATTTATGTATCACTTTTATAACAGCCGAGACAAGGTTATTCCATAAAACACGATTCGGAGCTAGCATCCTTCGACGTTCTGCAAGTTGTCACATCTAGAGAATGAACTTTCATCTTCTTCCGTTGTTGACACTTCGAACTCCATGGCTGGTCAGTATACAAACATTGTCAAATCTCCCGTAATTACGATTTTTCGTCATTATAAGAGACTTGCCGTAAATTATGAAAACGTCGAAGTATAAAAAACTTTAGCTAAAAATGATTTGCGATGACAGTATAATAACGAAGTGTTGTTTAATAACCGCTTGTGTAATTCGAAATTTAAAAAGGAACAGTTTGTGTGAATATCATTATTCTTGATAAATATAAAGTAATGTTTTAGGTGTATTCAGTGTTCTGTTTTATAATCAACCGGTGGTAGCCCAGGGCAATGTTTGCGTGTAATAATTTTTGCGCGGACGCTTCCGTAAAAGAAACAGTTTAATTCTATCTCCAATTAAACCATCTTCAAAAAGAGGTGTTTAACAAATCGAGATTATTTGTTTAAATGTACGAGTACATGAAGATATATCTAATGTCTGTTAACCAATTTAACTATTTTTTGTTTACCGATAGAGTAAACATTGACAGTCCCATATAAATTTCAAGTTCGACTAGACCCGATGATATGTTGTTTTATGTTGTTTTCCATTATAATTTATTAACATAAAATATATAATTATAATCTAAGGTACATGCATTTTAAAATTAGGGAAAATTATATCCCGGAATTTTCCTAGAACTTTTCAGTCTGTGAAAATTAGTGTGAAAAACAATCAAATCAGATCATTTTGAAAATAGACTAAACTGTTTTAAAAATCTGTTTTATAATTCCAACACAACCCAAAATTATTGGTTTTATGGATTTAATTCAGTTTTGAAAACGGTAGCATCGATGGAAATTTTAAATTAGAGTTCGATGTAAGCGACCATTTTTACAGATAAATTCGATGACGTCTGTGAAAATGTGAAGTGAATTCTCACTGTAACTACATACACCCGATGAATTTAGATCAGAAGCTGTCAAATGCGTTAGATATATTATCATAAGCATTTGTACGGGGCTGAATTCCTTCGGTTTGGTTCCGGAATATTAAATTTTAAATTGCTTTGCTTTTTACATATTAAGAATTTGTTCCGCAGGTGTCGTGAGAATAAGCTATGAGAAACGAAGATTACCAGACTTAAACTACCCAGACTGGTGACGTGGGCAGCGTCAACGGTGCAAAGTGTTCGGTACTTACGGGCGTCTATTTGGCCGCCAAGTGTGGCGATAATGATAAATTCTACAACAAGTCGAGTACACGTCTATCTGTGGACTTTTAGGAGTTGATAAAGCAGATGAAAGAAATTAGAAGACATTTGTTTTTATGATAAGTTTCGATTGAGTTTCTATTTCCTTACTAAGTTTTAATAACCAAAAGTTGTAAGATGAATAAGGCTTAGGCATTTTCAATTCCATCACAGAACTTGGTTTCCGAATTTTGGCATTTATAGATTCAGGTGATCGTCGATGCCTATAACTTCTTGTATTCAAGTAGGTAAATGACACTTTTTCAAACACGGAAGTCTAAACGGATCTATTAAACGATTCATCTCATCTCTTTCATGTACCCCATGTTTAAATTGTGAAAACTGTTTGAAACAGAAACAGAAACAGAAACTTTTTTATTCAATATAGATTATAAATAATGCTTATTGAAAGTCACTCCTTTGTATAATTACCACTGGTTCGAAAAAAAACCTCTGTCCTTGGAAGAACTATCAAGAAACCCAGCGGGACTTTTTTTTTAAAAATAACAGCTTACAATCATGTATGTTACACAAATTAACAACACAACAAATTAGAAATAGCTTGGTAGCGATCACCTCATTTCCAGGGGTTATTATCATCTATGAATTCTTTAATACTATAATAACCCTTTTTATACAAACTTAGTTTAATAAAGTTTTTGAACTTTGAGCAGGTCAAATTTTGTATATTTTCTGGAATTTTGTTGTAAAAGCGTATACATCGCCCCAAGAATGAATTACTGACTCGATGGAGTCGAGTAACCGGTACTACTAGCTTGGGTCTGTTCCTAGTATTTACAGAATGAATATCACTTATTTTTGTAAAACTACTTTTATTTTTGTGTACGTACATTACATTTTCATAAATGTATTGAGAGGCCAAAGTTAATATATTAATTTCCTTAAATTTTTGTCGCAGCGACTCGTTAGGCTTTAAATCATAAATTGCTCTTATGGCCCTCTTCTGTAAAACAAATATAATTTCAGTGTCAGCTGCGTGTCCCCATAGCAAAATACCATACGACATTATGCTATGGAAATAGCTAAAGTAAACTAGTCTAGCTGTTTCAACACTAGTTAGACTTCTAATCTTTTTTACGGCATATGCTGCAGAACTAAGTCTGCTTGCTAGTTTTGATATATGGGGGCTCCATTGAAGCTTCGCGTCTAGTGTGATTCCAAGAAAAATGGTGGTATCTACAAGACTCAGTTTCTCCCCATTTAAAATTACATTAGTATTTAATTGTTTGACATTTGGAGTCATAAATTTCATACATTTCGTTTTAGTGCCATTTAAATGCAAATTATTAACATTAAACCAATTTACTAATTTAGATATAGCATTATTTACTTCGTCATATTTTAGCAATTGTCGACTTAATTTGAAAATTAAAGAAGTGTCATCTGCAAATAATACTATATCATGGTTATCTCCTACTATGTAAGGTAAGTCATTAATGTATACAAGAAATAGAAAGGGGCCTAGAATTGAGCCTTGAGGCACGCCCATCTGTACCATCGACCCGGAAGAACTCATACTGTTAATGACAACTTTTTGCGTTCTCTTACTTAAATATGAAATAATTAATTTAAGAGCATCACTTCTTACACCGTAGTGTTTAAGTTTCCTGATTAATGTTTCATGGTGAACACAATCGAAGGCTTTGGATAGGTCACAAAATATACCCAAAGCATCCTGTGAATTCTCCCATGCATTAAATATATATTTAATCAGCTCAACACCGGCATCAGTTGTCGAGCGACCCCTTGTGAAACCAAATTGATTTTTATGAAGTAAATTATTTATATTAAAGAAATTTAACATTTGATGAAGAATAATTTTTTCAAAAATCTTACTAAGTGTTGGTAGTACAGAAATAGGTCTAAAATTAGCGGGGTCTAATGTACTACCAGATTTAAATAAAGGTATTACTTTACTATACTTCATTAAATCAGGAAACACACCAAATTCGATACTAGTATTAAAAATAGTAGCTAAATGAGGCGCGATTGTATCTATTATAGACGCAATAACTTTAACGGAAATCCCCCACAGATCCGCAGTTTTCTTAACATCAATTGTTTTAAAATATTTTACAATATCTTTTGATGATACTTTATGAAATGTAAAATTCTTTGTAAACGCATTTACATTTTGTTTAAATAATGATTCGGCGACCGCAGGAGAAGAATTCAGTGACTTAGTGGTTAATATCGGAATATCAGTAAAATATTTCTCAAAAACCATTGCAACGTCCTGATCTGATTCGGTTAATTTGTTATTAACACTTAACTGGTAGTTTGAATTGCGAGAGTTAATCTTACCAGTTTCGCTATTAATTATACTCCATGTCATTTTAATTTTATTAGAAGCCGTCTTAATTTTGTTGCTCAAATGCAAAGACTTGGCTGTGGAGCACACTCTTTTAAATATTTTTGAATATTTTTTTACATATTCCCTAAATTCGACGCTATGATTAAATGACCTTTCATGGTAAAGATCATATAACCTAAGTCTGCTCTTATGGACTCCTACTGTCGCCCATTCATTAAATGACTTCCGACTGTTCAAGGAGAATGTCTTAGAAGTAAAAGTATTATTAAATTCATTGCAAATAAGCTTAAATAATGTTCCATACAAAAAATTTAGATCATTTTGGTATGTAAGTGATGGAAGTTTTTTCACTATGTTACTTCTAAATTTCTCCAAGCGACGTGCATTTACTGGAACAAACACAACTTTCTTATCTACTTGCTTTTTGTGAACATATGGTAACGAAACTACTTGTCCACAGTGATCAGAACTTAATTTTTGAATTATACATTTATGCAACGGCTTCACATTTGTAAAAATGTTATCTATACATGTTGCACTAGATTGAGCAATACGCGTTGGCTCTAAAAATAAATTAAAAAGACCATATGATTTAAACAATGATCTAAATTTAATATTGATTGAGGAAGGAGGTTAATTGTTTACTCCATACAAGTGCCGTTAGATTGAAATTTACTGATATTAGAATATTCAATTATAACAGCCCATCACAAATCAATTGCTGAACAACATTTGCGCAATAAGCTTCCGGTTCGCAAACGCAGTTTTTAGGGTTCCGTAGTTACACAACAACGAACTCTTATAGTTTCGCCATGTCCGTCCGTCCATCCGGCCGTCAGCGGTTTTGCTAAGAGACCTAGGTGCTATAAATCTGTAATTTGTCATAGTTATAGATATTAATCACGCATAGAAAACTGTGCAATTAAATCTCAAAAAACATTTTCATTTTAGGTACCTACATGCGGCCATACAAATAAATGGAGTATGATTTTTTTACCCGTCTATTCCATCATGTGGGGTATCGTTGGATAGGTCTTTCAAAAACACTGGGAGTAAGAAACAACATCTTTTCGATTCCAGAATCCGTTTGCGAAATATTAAAATATTAAGATTTAAAGTGGTATTTTTCATTACAGCCATGTATGTTC
>JAVANC010000012.1:12407116-12417116 GCA_033319125.1 Parnassius glacialis
GTATCAGATGAGCCAAAGTGAAATGAAAAAAAATGTTCCTTTTAAAAAATACTTGTTAGGTTAAGATTACATTTACAGACTGCAAATGAAAGAGTGGCATATATCCCTAGATTCTTGATAGCGTGTATTGAATGGGTGGATGACCAATACATACATAATATATATTTCGTACATAAATAATAGTTATTTCGATCAGAATAATATTTTTAATCGGCCTGTATCAGGCTAGTTTTTATAATTACGTGCTTTTTTGTTTCGGTTTTTATGTTGAGTGATTACTTATTTTTAAAACTCCTGTACTAGCTTTTGTTTTCTTAAGGCCACAATCAGGGTAATTTTAACTGTTACTTATTTTATAAAAGTAAATGTTATGCTGCCTTGTAGTTTAAGAACATCTTAGTTTCCAGTTGTTTGTGAAACGGTCCCGAAAAGGAAAACAGACGATAGTACTAAGGACACCTTTGGTCATAAGTCACAAATAAATTTGATCCAGAGGAAAAAATGTATATATTAACAACATATTATTAACTTTATTCACGCTCCATCATATTAGTACAGCTAAATGGAACGATAATTTAATTAAAAAAATAATGAAAATGCTTAAACATAAAATCAGCAGTGGAATTACTGAATTACAATCAGCTGACTAGAATTCAATGTACGCGTGGACACCGAATTCGCGCGGCCCGCGGCTAGCAAAGGTACCACAATACCTTCACTTCACTTCACTACAGCCCTTCACAAGTCCACTGCTGAACATAGGCCTCCCCCAAGGAATGCCACAAAGCACGGTCCTGAGCCACCTGCATCCATCGACTTCCTGCACATCTCACCAGGTCGTCACTCCATCTACTGGAGGGACGCCCAACACTTCGCCTGCCGGTACGAGGCTGTCACTCGAGAACCTTTTTTCCCCATCGGTTGTCGGTTCTTCGAGCTATATGGCCGGCCCATTGCCATTTCAGCTTACTAATCCGTTGGGCTATGTCGGTCACTCTGGTTCTACTGCGGATATCCTCATTTCTGAGTTTATCATGCAGAGAAACTCCGAGCATAGCCCTCTCCATAGCTCGCTGAGCGACCTTGAGCTTCCTCATCCGGCCAGCAGTGAAGGACCACGTCTCAGTTCAGTATCATCACTGGCAACACGCACTGGTTGTACAATTTCGTTTTAAGGTTTTGAGGTATGTCCGACGAGAAGATGTGTCGTAGTTTTCCGAACGCTGCACAGCCGAGTTGAATCCGTCGATTGACCTCTCGGTCGAAGTTGGACTTACCTAGTCGGACTATTTGTCCCAGGTAAACATACTCGTCAACAATTTCGAGCTTAGTGCTCGCAACAACTACCGGCATAGGTGTGACATGGACATTAAACATGATCTTTGTTTTGTCCATGTTCATCTTAAGACCTATCCGTTGGGAAGCACTATTGAGGTCATTGAGCATAGTGCTTAGGTCCTCCAGCGATTCTGCCATAAGGACCATATCGTCGGCAAATCGAAGGTGAGTGATGTACTCGCCATTGATGTTGAAACCGTAGCCTTTCCAGTCCAGAAGCTTGAAAACGTCTTCCAATGCAGCGGTGAAGAGTTTTGGGGATATGACGTCACCCTGTCTTACACCTCTCTGCAATTGGATAGGTTTCGTAATCTGGTTTTGTACTCGGATAGCCATCGTTGCCCTACTGTACAAGCACTTCAGCACTTCTATATACCGACAGCCAACTTGGCACCGCTGAAGGGACTTCAGCACCGCCCAAATTTCGACGGAATCAAAGGCTTTCTCATAGTCCACATACGCCAGACATAGTGGCAAATTGTACTCCTCTGACTTGTGTACAATTTGCCGAAGGGCATGTATGTGGTATATAGTGCTAAAGCCTTTTCAGAAACCGGCTTGTTCGGAAGGCTGGAAGTCGTCAAGTCTGCACGCGAGACGATTCGTAATGATTCTTGAAAACAGCACGTAGACGCGGCTCAGAAGGGAAACCGGTCTGTAGTTCTTCAAGAGAGCGTTGTCGCCTTTCTTGAAGAAAAAGTCCACCGTATTTCTGCTCCACGCCTCCGGTGTAATACCACCATGGAGGATGGAATTAAACAGCTTCTGAAGGACTTCAAGTACCGGTTTTGCACCCGCTTTCAGAAGCTCCGCTGTAATTCCATCCTCGCCTGGGGCCTTGCCGTTTTTAAAATGCTGGAGAGCCATTCTAATCTCGCTCAGACTGACGTCCGGGATATCATCGGAATAATGTCGGATAAGACTCGCTCTTGGATCGTTACTCACACTTGCGTGTGGCTCCAACGATGACGTGTACAGCTGCCCATAGAACCTCTCAATCTCACTCAAAATCTCAGTTGTCCCGGAAACGACGCTACCACACTCGGTCTTCAGCTTCGACAGTTGGCTCTTTCTGGCAGACAGAACTCTGGCAAAGACTTTGTAGCCTTGGTTCCGCTCGATCGCTTCTTCAATACGAGCTGTATTGAAGTTGCGTAAGTCCCGCCGCATGCATTTGGAGATCTGTCTGTTCAGTTTCCTGTATGCTGTCAAATCTGTTGAAGAATGTAGCCTCATCTCCCGTCTAACAGCCATGAGATTAAGAGTGTGATCGGAGAGTTTTTGTGTTCTTCTGCGGCGGGTCTTGCAGAACTTAGCTCCGACCGCATGGACAGTTTCCACGACCTTGTCATTCAAATCGTCCACATCATTGCAGTATTCTAAGCCCTGAAAACGGTTTTGTAACTCGAGCTGAAAGGTTTCGGGACTTTGAATTAAAACACGAGAGGGACGGAGCGTTGACTTCATTAGACGAGACCTCTCCAAGTTAACGTTTAGGTTCAGTGTGCCTCTAACTATTCAGTGATCGCTGCCGGTTTTTACCCTCGCGATCACGGAGACATCACACAACAGTTGTTGTCTGGTCGTCATAATGAAGTCAATCTCATTTTTTGTCGAACCGTCGGGGCTTGACCAGGTCCACTTCCTGTGGGGCCGCTTCTGGAAGAAAGAGTTCATCATAAATAGTCCCTCTTTCTCTATGAAGTCGGCCAGCTGCTGGCCCCTTGGGTTTCGTTTCCCTATTCCAAATTTCCCTACTTTCAGCTTACCGTTCTCTCTTGTGCCTAGTTTTGCATTGAAGTCTCCCATTAACACCGTATATGGGGTTTTGGAGGAATGCATGGCTTTAGATATATCCTCATACATTTCCTCCACCTCCTCGTCGGGGTGTGCTGAGGTTGATGCGTAAACCTGTATGACCTTCAGCAAATACCGATTGGTGATTCTGAGTATAAGATACGCAACCCTCGTCGACACACTTCTTCACACATCTTTACAACGTTGTTAACGAGAGACTTGTGGACGATAAATCCGACACCTCCTTGGGACAGATGGTCGCCCTTTCGGTTATAGAACAAATTGCCGGATTCGAGGATAACCGTTTCCTTCCCCTCTCTTCGGACTTCGAATAATCCTATAATATGCCAGCGTAACTTGTCTATCTCTTCTTCCAAGCTTCACAATCTTCTCGTCAGTCATCAGGGTGCGTGCGTTGTATGTTGCCATGTCGAGTCGTTGTAGGTGGCAACCGAACCTCCACCGGAGATTCTTAGCACCCTCTGCCCCGCCGTTACCATGGTCGCCACCGTAGCCAGGAATAGCGGGGCCGCCGGGGACTGGGGGCCGTCTGTTTGTTACATTCATTCATAGGGGGGTATTTGCCATAGTTGCCACGCTTGGCGAGCGGGTTGGCAACCGCTGTTTTTTTTTTAATTTCGGCTACTATCAGGGAGATGCTGATGCCCATCTCCTGCCTGTTTTCTTTTGTTGCCTTTTACGACACCCACGGGAAGATATGGGGTAGTGGATATTCTTAACCGCCACTACACGGCATACCACAATATCACAATACCTAATAATTTACAATACTTGTCTAATTACTTAACTTATCTACTTAACCTACTATTTGGCTAATGTGCTTGTCTCTACTTAGCCACTTTATTCACATGTTAAATAAACCATATACCACGTTCAATTAATAAAAAAAAATTAAGAAAATGTTAACAAGGTTAGAGTCATGCTTTTTTCGTAGGTATATGTTTATTATTCTAATGTATCCAGTTATAAATCTATTCAGATGAGTTCAGTACTAAGTTATTTAAAAAAATTAGTTATGAAACAGCTTATCGATCTAAATCTTATGAGATTATCCAAGGCACATTAACATGTTGCCGTATTTACGAGCACTATAAACGTACCTACGCATTAGGCACTATTAAAACAAAACAAGAAAAAGAAAACGTAATAACAAGAATATAATAAAAAAAACGATTGAACTGGTGCTCATGCGCACGGAATAGTCAACACGGAACTGTCTCAACAACTAAAATTAATATTCAATTTCGCCAAAACAAATGCGCACGACGCAATCGACCTAAAAGCACTGAGCTACTACCACAGACTATAAAACCCTTACGACATTACCAATGTTTATTTTATTTATAAGTTAACTTATCCCTACGACTAGTCTTCATATGGAATTTAAAAGTTATGGTTGTCATTTTTAATACAATTACCCATAATAAAAAAAAATACAATTACCCAATCAATTGTACCCTGACACCACAAGCAGTTCTTTACTACAAAAATTATATTGAAATTAATAAACGTACCTAATTGGGTACTCAGTACTCACTTATATAATTATAAACTCTATTTCATCGTTATTTTTGATTTTCATCAGAAAATAGAAATGAAATGGTAGTGAATAATTTGAAAGTTAAAATCAATTGCAATTATGGTGGACAGTTAATTAATCTATCAGGAATAATTAATGTAAAAACAATACTTTTACTTTATTTTAATTGAATTTCCGTATTTAATCGGACCAATGCTTTGAATTTAAAAAGAGGTACGTCAAAATTATCAAAAATTACTTGCAAGTTTTATAGTGATTGCCGCCTCTAATTCTTATGTCGCCGGCAAACTAAATTTCGGTGAAAAATGGAAGCGTTGCCAACAGCAATTTGTTAAATTCCCCGAAAATTCATGTCAAATTCCCCAATTAAAGGACAAAACTTCAACAGATTCTCGACAAATTTCCCTCAATTTGATTTTAAGAAATGAATCAATCAATCAATCAAAAGTAATGAAAAGCATTAAATGATACACAAAAGTTGCCATAATTTACATATATATATATATTATAATTTGCAATAATTCCAAAAATTAAATATGGTGCATTGAAGTAATTAAAAAAGGGAGTCATTCAATATTCATAAGTAACCTAACAAAATGTTAAGATGAGTATTTAGATTAAAATAAAACTAATTTTACGGATTTTGTCGCGTATATTAACTTATTTTATATTCCCGACGTTTCGGGTGCTTTCAAGCACCCGTGGTCACGGGGGACTGAGGTGTTTGAAGTCCTGATGTCATAGTTAGCCCGGCTACCTTCAGTTTTTAATTTTTATTTTTTGTTCGATTTACGCAGAATGAGCTTACAGTATCTTGAGGTCTAGCAGTGGTATACTTGGATTTGGATTTAATTTTATTAATTATGGGATGCCAAGCAGATGGCAGCACCCATCCATCTTCTCTATTGAAATTAGGATGTTTCTTAATTTCAATAGCCTCCCGAATCATCCTTGGTAGGAATCGGTGTTCTTTTGCGAGGATTTGTGGTCTATCAAATCTAATATAATGGCGGGAACGATCTTGAACATGCTCACAAACTGCAGACTTCCCGATACGTCGGTGCTTCAGGTCAGCTATATGTCCTTTAACGGGGGTTTTATAGATATTTTTGTTTGTCCTATGTACGAGAGACCACATTCACAATCCAGCTTGTACACTCCTGCATCTTGTCGAGGGATATGACACTTGACGGATGGTAAAAATTGACCAATCTTCTTCAGCGGCTTGAAGTATGTTTTAATGAATGCTCGCTTCAAGATGCAGCCAACCTTGTCTGTGACTCCTCTGACATATCGTAATGTAGCAGGAACACGCTCGACTGTGGCTGGCTTCACTCGGTCACTGTGACGTAGGCGCGGGACCCGAAGCTTGTTGTCTTGCAGTACTTGCTCGACGTGCTGAAGCTCGGCGGCCAGATGTTTTCTGTCACAGATCCCTCGTGCTCTCTGAAACAAAGATTTTCCCGCGGTAGCTAACTGTGAAGGATGATGGTGCGATTCACCATTTAAATATCGGTTGGTATGGGTATTTTCCCTGTACACAGTATGACCAATAGTGTTATCAGGATTTCGGATGACTAAAACATCTAGGAAAGCTAAAGTATTGTTTGCCTCTAACTCCAAGAATTGTATTTTAGGTTTTATGGAATTAAGGTGGTTTAAAAATGCAGTTACTTTGTCAGATGGTAAAATTGTGAAAGTATCATCTACGTACTACTTGTAGAATCTTGGATTTACAGGAGCAGTAAGAAGGGCTTTCTCCTCAAAGTTCTCCATGAATATGTCGGCGACTACGGGAGATACAGGTGAGCCCATTGCCACTCCGTCTACTTGCATGTAGAATTCTTCTTTCTTTTGTTTTTTGAGTATTTGTGTTTGAGTATTACTGCATATTCTGTAGGCATGTTCTAGCTTTCTAGTAACAATTGAGATGCAGTCTTCAAAAGGTAGGCATGTGAATAGTGACTGAACATCAAAACTGACCACAGTTTCATTGTCAGCGAGATGTAGGACTTTTTTACACTAACAAAATGGTATGAATCCTTTGTGTGTGCTCTGGTGTGTCCTCTTAGTGGTGACAGTATTTTTGCCAAGTGTTGAGCCAACTTATAAGTTGGTGATTTGATCTGGCTTACTAAAGCACGTAGTGGAGCGTTTGGTTTGTGTATTTTCGGTAACCCATACAACCTCATGGTTTGGCACATGATGGTATTGTCGAATTCACGTCGAGATCTAAATTTTCGGACTATTTCTTTATTAAATCAGTAGTTGTTTTATGTGTATTAGTTATTGGGTCTATTTTGACCTTTTTGTATGTACTTACGTCCACTAAAAGTTGTTGTATTTTAAAATTATACTCTGACGTGTCCATTGTATCCGCGCGGAGAATCGTGAGCTCTGGTCTGTTGCGTAAGTTTTACAATGTTTTAAACTCGTCTTTAGGGAGATTTTGTTTCGGCGCTGAACTTCGACGTAACAAGGACGAAATATCTTGACGTAAAACCTCTAAATCCTCCTTACCGATATTATTCTTAAACTGACAATCCTCAACACTACAGATAATTTTTTCATACGGGATTTTTGCGGTGTTATAGCAAAATTCAAGCCTTTCGACAATATTTTTATTGTAGGTTCGTCCAGTGTTTGTTTTTCTTTCTAGAAGTCCTAGGTATGGACCACTCTCTTACCTAATGCTGACGTTAAGGAGCAGTGCGCCAATGTTGTATTCCATTTGTCCATGTTGAATTTCCTTCCTACTAATGGCTTTTTAGGTAATAATATAATAACTAATGTTTTACATTTTAAAGTGCACCATAAATACTAAACACTTTATAATTATGTAATATTATTTAAAAAAAAAACGAAATTATGAAGAACAATAAAATCAATATTAATTTAACAAATTGTAAAACTAATTAGAGAATTCTTAAAAGCTTTGAAGTAGCACGTTAATTTTACTTAATACGCGGTACGGTACGGTATATAGCGTCTTAATTAATTAAAAATTGTCTTAGCAATTGTAACTTAGAAATGTGATTCACAGTGTAATTAAAATATTTTAGGTGCTGGCTTTGAAAAAGCAAGAAGACATGGCAGCATAAGCGAGCAGATTTATTTAATTTTACCATTTTTACTATGTAGTGGCGGTGTGAGAATATCCACTACCCTATATCATTCCGTGGGTGTCGTAAGATGCCACAGAGGGAAACATATCAGGAAATGGGCAGCAGCATCTTCCTAATAACGACTAAATATAAAAAACTACGGCTGCCAACCCGCTTGCCAAAAGTGGCAACTATGGCAAATATCATATATAAAATAAATATAAGAGGCAATCTATAGGGATGGCTATGTTTAACAGTAGACTTTAATAAGCTGTAACGGTAACGGACGGACATTGTTACGACATAGATAATTGTTTTCTATGTTATTTCTTTTAAAAATTTTACTCATAAAAATGAGACTAAAATCTATTTCCTGAAACCAAGGGATCAGAGATACGTTTTAAGATAATTTTGACAGTGCTTCAAATTATTGATTAACACTTCTTAAAATTTTCAATTAGATATTAGACAATATTTTATAAAAGACCAATATTATAGAAGAAGAGGCACGCTTGCGCGGTAGAACCACGCTACAGCTGCATATTGTGGTTGTAGAATGAATGGGTCAGCTCGAACGGGGTAGGTCCACGCTCTCACAGCATTTTAGCGTGAAATAGCAGCTTAATACTGCTGTGTATCGTATGGTGAGTGTAGAGAACCGGAGACCCTTTTTCCTTGAAACGAGGCATTCCAGCTTAGTCCTTAGGGATGACGACGCATCCTTATTTTGATTCTTGGTTGAGGATGGACGTGGATGTCTATGGGCTACAGTATACATTTACCATCAGGTGGACTATGTGCTCGTTTATCACCCTTATTATATATAAAAAGTTAAAAGGCGGTGATATACAGGGTGTTTGTAGAGCGCTCCTGAATACGAGGACAGATGATAGTAGGTACTACACCTTAGAACATGGGTCACAAATAAATTTGATCTCGAGGAAAAAAATATCATCTTTTCACAACGTTTTATTAACTTTATGCACGCTCCATCATGTTAGTACATCTAAACAAAACGATAATTTCATAAAAAAAATCATGAAAATACTTAAACAAAAAACCAGCAGTGAAACTTAAAAAAAACATCAGCTGAGAATAGGGTCAATATCCGCGCAGGTACGCGCGCGCGAACTCTTATAGGTCCCTTCACGTAAAAACGCTGGTCTTGAACCTGGGTACTGAGCGATTTATCGATCAAGTTGGCGGTACGAAGTTTCATTTTTAGTTTCTTTTTTCATTTCTATTTTCTTATACAAAATCAAAGATAACGATGAAATAGTGTTTATAATTGTATAAGTACTGCGTACCCAATTAGGTACGTTTATTAATTTCAATATTTTTTGTAGTAAAGAACTGCTTGTTGCGTCAGGGTACAATTGATTGTGCAATTGTATTGAAAATGACAACCGTAACTTTTAAATTCCATATGAAGACTAGTCGTAGGGATAAAACTTATAGATTAAATAAACGTTGGCGATGTCTTAACATACATAACGCTTTAACGGTGTATGGAAAGTTCTGGTGCTTCAAGAAATTTACATTGTGCGCATTTGTTTTAGCGGAATTGATTAATATTTTAGTTTTTGAGTCAGTTCCGTGTTGACTTATCACAAGAGACAGTTCAGTTATTTTGTTTATTAAATTATTGTCGTTATTACTTGTTATTTATTACTTAATGATATTATTCTTGTTGTTGCGTTTTAAGTTTCCTGTGTTGTTTTTATAATGCTTAAAGCGTACGTTTATAGTGCTGGTGAATATGGCAAGTACCTTGGGGAAGCTCACGGGAATGCTTCGCATGCATTGGGAATTTACCGAGAGAAAATCCCGACCGCTCGAAATCCAGCTGACTCGCGTCTGATAACAGCAGCATTTTAGCGAGTGTTGGAAAATTGACCCATTGCTCTGGTAGCGGCAGGAGGTGGAAGTCAAGTGGCTGTTCACTCAGAGGAGCGCATTTTAGATGTCGTTCGGCCGAATTCAAACCTAGGCACACGAAGTATCGCTAAATTGTTAAGGCGTCCGGATGGAACAAGTGTGTCATACTGTACAGTTCACAAAGTGTTAAAGCGTAACCGAATGAACCCATACAAAGTGTACAAAGTGAAAGCTTTAGTTCCCGGCGATCACGACCGCCACGCCGACGAGTTTTCTGCCGTTCGTTGTTAGACCAGCAACAACGTGAGGATTTAGAGCTGTA
>JAVANC010000012.1:12419616-12454943 GCA_033319125.1 Parnassius glacialis
TACACCCATTTTCAAAAAGTGTTTAAATGAATTCGAAAGTGATATTGAGCACTATAATTTTTATATTCTTAAAAATTGGTTTAGTTTTGGATGAAGAAACAGGGGAATACGGAATGATTATTTCGTAAATTTTCCAAAGTTATTAACAGTCCAAGCTGCATTTGTCTCTCTCGGTTGCCCAGCTCAGCCGTTCAGGCTCAGCACGACAGCAAGAGATCTTTAAAAACCTATTTATCAAACTTGTTATGTGACTTGTTCTTAGTGAATACTGTACTTAAAAGTAGTATAACCCGCTATTACTTACAATTTTTCTACTCAAAGGAATCGTAGACCAAGAAAAATTAGAATTGATCCCTGAGAAAATGCTACTTGGCAGATGGATAGACGAAAGGACAACAAATTGATATGATAAGGGACACTTTTTCTGGAATGGGGCCCTAAAAGTAATACATAATATGTTACTACAATTTTTCGTATGTTTGATAACAATAATAAGAATATTAAAGTTACTCGAGTATCACTATTTTTTGGGTGATCCAACGAAATAAATAAATAGACTCAAACAAATAGCATCAAAATTAGACAGCTCCGGATATCCGTTCGACATTCTCGACTCATGTGAAATCAACCGTAATATTCTTTGAATTTATTTGTTAGACGAATTTCATTTAATGAAATACTTATCTAATATAGGGTCGTCCACAGTTAATTGTATTATCCTTGTTTACCGTGAGCATTGATAGCTCAGTGACTGGGCGCCTTAAATTTTACAATATGCGAGCAACCAGATTTTGAACCCCTCTGACAACACTGAAATAACTTATTGCAATTTTAAGTGCTTGTTTACCACATGTTCGATGATGATATAAACAATGTGTGAGAACCTGAAACATTTAAAAGACCATAAAAGTTGGCCAGGATTGGAAAAGCACCCCGAGCTCTAATTTTCCACTTCAAAGCCCTCTCGAAATCGGAGGAAGCCTATGCCCAATGCTAGGACTACTTTACTTACTTCGTTTCCTTTTCTAGATTTATTATGTTTGCCCATTGATTAATCCAACTTTAAACCGTCACAGAATCGATTGTAATGCTTGCAATACAATCGGTTCTGTGTCAGCAAGAATCCATAATGAAAACTGAAATCAGAGATGATGATGCTAATTATAAGTAAATCGGAACAAAAAAAAATCCGACTTATTTTGAACTCGGTCATATTCCTTTGATATGGTATCGATTTGAAACCAATTGCTAGGTGAATTTAGCCGAATTGCACGTGAATTTGACGAAGGATTGTGTGGCGCCGGCGTTAGTATCGTAGTATTAGAATTTAATAACATAACATTATTTTTTACACTTTTTATTATTTAAGACCAAAAATATATTTTACACTTTATCAAAGTTAAGTTCTGCTGCTTTATTATATGCGCATAAAATTAGATAGTTATCAGTAGCTATCATCATTGAGACAGTAGAATTAATATATAATGTTCACGCAACAGTATTAAGTCTTATAGAATTTTACTCCGGGGAACTGTAAGCAGTTTTTAAATTATAATAAATGCAAAATCGACCCATAAACCTAAGAAATATTTACAGTAAAGGGGTTTGAGGGTAATTCATCTATTTATTAATGCTTTATTGAACTTTACATGAAGAACGTAGTATCGAAAAGATAACATAATAGATAAAAACATTCTTTACCAGTCAATCTTTTCGTATGGATAGATGATAAAAAATTGAAGTTAGTTCAGAGAAGAATAAATAAAAAGTAAAGGTACCACTCAATACACGCGTCATATAAAGTGTGTACATAAAGGTACATGAAGGACGTTTTTGAAGGCCATTTTCTAATTGATTAGTATCTCTGCAATATATTTGTAAAATATATTATATTTAACAAATTCCTTTCTTATTCTAAAATTATTAAAAATTATTTAAAATTTGATATTAAATAACTTTTTGTACGTGGTTTTCAGTAAACATAATTTTAAGAAAGTAATTTAACATTTTCTTGATTTATCAAATTGGAGTGGCCGGGAATAAGATTTGCGATATGTAGAAAGTATATGAATGAATAAGATTTTGTCATACGGGCTTTATGGAAAAAAGGTAATGCCTAGTATTTTATGTGTAGATGAAACATTATCTTACAAAAATATACCACATGCAAAATTTTGTAATTTAGGTACAATTGCCAAACTTCTTTGGTAATCTCTATTATCTTCTATTATGTAATTAGTGCTAAAAGTGGGAAGGAAGAGAGAAATAAATTTTATTTGATAAAAACTCAGTATTTATAATAAAAATAATAAAAACATCAAATCAACATACATTCATATCTTAATACTCACGAAATTAAAGAAACTTAGCCGATACTATAATATAAAAGCCCTTTAATTTAGAAGCATTTTCACTTGAACCACAAAGCAAAATATATTCTCACCGTTAGATTGGTCATTTTGCGACAAGCAAATAAGCTTCTACATTTTTTCTACACGCTGAAGGATTCAAATTAGATTTCTGAAATTGTCTCTCGAGGGTAGTATCCTATTCCCAGAAAGGGTCAGGGCATGCATGGGTAGCACTCCTCGAGGCTTACAACGGCCTCATCGCGACGATAATATGATCTGATCGCTAAAATTATTGTGATGTGATATAGATTCACACAAATTTTGTAATGTCTTAGGATAAAGTGTAATAATAATTGACCCGAAACAATTACTTAGATGTTAAATTCATTTTGTCAAGTTTTAACGAGATTATGGTTATGCTCCATACAAAGTATGGTCGAAATTATAATATCCACCTTCTTGATAATTTTCAAAAATGAAACTGAATCCAAATATAATGATATCTAATATTTACGCGAAGACTACACATTAAATGAAACTAATTTTTACGGATTTTATCGCGTTTAGTTTAACTTTTTAATTCTCGACGTTTCAGGTGCTTTTCAGCACCCGTAGTCACGAGGGGCCTTAGATGTTTGACGTCCTGATGTCATAGTTAGCCCGGCTACCTTTAGGTTTTAAATATTAATTTTTGGTCCGACCTACGCAGAATGAGCTTACAGTATCTTGAAGTCTTGCAGTGGTATGCTTGGGTTTGATCCCAAGCAGATGGCAGCATCCATCCATCTTCCCTATTGAAATTAGGATGTTTTTTAATTTCAATAACCTCGCGAATCATCCTTGGTAGGAACCGGTGTTCTTTTGCGAGGATTAGTGGTCTATCAAATCTAATGTAATGGCGGGGACGATCTAGAATATGTTCACACACTAGTCACATGTTAATCCAAATATCTATAACATAATATGATCCCATAATGAAAGTAAAAATAAAAAATAATAAATGAAAATAAGAAAGGTTATTTTTCTGCTTCATTTCTTATTCATCGCAGGTTTAGCTTAGCTTCGGTCTACATTATAAAAGTATTTTTATTCTTGCTTTGCGGTCATATTGTTTATTAACTTATTTAAAAAAAATCTTAGTGATGAGACTACTATTCTGACTAGAAATCCCTCTTACCTGACAGACTTTATATTTTTTCAAAATATTTTTTTCATTTCTCAGACGTGATAGTTGGGTCACATTTTATCACACTATATATGTCACATTTTATTCATCCATGATTACATCGTAAACATCACTTTTTGTAAATTTGTAATTAATATATTATTACAATATTTGTAATAATAATTATAATGCTATCATTAAATATAACCATAACATTCTATTTATTTTTTAGGAAATACACCATTGATTATTTTACCTTAAGAAAGTTTACTGTCTTGAATATTTCCCAGACATTTGTGTTCAATATAACTTTCTCATTGTCCTAAACTTGATGACCAAAAGTTCTTCAAAATAGCAGCGGGCTAAATTGATGACTTAACTTTATGCTACAGGGAAGATATTGCTATAAACTAATTGAATACTGTTATTGGTCTTTCTATTAATTATTAACTTAAATAATATTAAAACCGAGACTAACTTTTTATTATTTAAGTTAATAAAAACTTTGAATGAACAAAAATATAGATTTTATGCAAAACGTTGGATAATCAGTCAAATATACACAATTACTCTATACAAGTTCTTTAGAATGAATTAAATTTTCGCGTGTGCATTTTATTATTTTGATTTATAATTAAAAAAACAACCTTAAAAAATGCCTGTCGACCGTAAATTTTACCCCTTGTCTAAATGATAACCGATATTTTGTTTCAATTAAAATAAATTTTAAGGAGTTGGTGTTTGAAACTTGCATAATATGAAAATAATTTTGACAAAAAAGGGATTTCTCATGGAAACAGGCACGACCCAAACGCCGCGTAAATTAGTAATAGGTCATTGACATTTTAATTATTGTTACATTATTATTGGTAAGTTGTCAACTTTTTTTGTTGACTTCGTTCACCGCTATAAAAACTCACGTGGTTAACGATATTTAAATTGAAATCGAGAATAGCTGTAGTATTGTAAAAGAAAATGATTGAACAAGCGACGAGCAAGTCAAGCAACCTACTCCAAATAAATGACTAATTTCCTAAACAGTATTCAGCTTTGTAATATTTCATTCTTCACAGAATAGAAAATACTTGCGAAATCAGTTTTTACTGATCATAAGAAGGTAAAAAACTTGAGTAAATCCGTTTGGTTGTTTCATACACGTGTCAAATATTTGATAAAAAATAAGAATGAAAAAAGAGCACATAGTCCACCTGATGGTAAGTGGATGCTGTAGCCCATACATATCTATATAATATATCCTTAATTAAGAATCTAAATGTAGATGCGTTGTTACCCCCGAGAAGTAAGATGGATTGCTTTGTTTCCAACAACAAATATCCGGTTTTCTGCATTTCCAATAAGAAACAATGCACTTTTACACGCCATATAACGCGACGCGTTATTAGGTAGTGTATTACACTCGACACGGCAAAATCAAGCAATTTAGTGTTCTTAAAATGTTTCTATCATAATCATATTGCACTTATACAATAATATGACTAACCGTATATCAAGAAAACACTAGATTTAATCCAGTTTAGATTTAAAAAAAACATTTAATATTGCTACATTAAAAAAAAGGTTTGAAAAAAATTTATGTGGATGTCCGGATGTTGATTTTGTATGTGGTCACGATAAATCCCGAAAATTGACGTTTCGAGACCGGGTTTTTTTATTAGCTTCAGAATTACATCAGCTGGTTCCCTATTTCATAACATATATTAAAAATTTAAAGGCGTTTTCAAATGTTTAAGCCCTTGAAAGACGAAGGACAAATGTACCACACAGCCTATCGATTGTATACTTTGTGTAATCGATTTACTATTGGTAAACATTATGATTTTTTCCCTGTAGGTGTCATTGCCTATTAAAACAATAGAGCGCTAAATTTAAAAATAACAGAAATAATATAGAGGAATACAATTTATTTTTTCCATCAAAATTAAATGAAACACACATGAGGCGTACACTTTATGATTTTCCAAAATATGATTATATATAGCTGCTATTTTGCGATGATATTCTGTAAGAGATTGGTACTTCCTCTACAACCAAAAATTTAACTGTAGTAGTACAAGTAAAAATATTACCAAAATTCAATGGATTTTAGTACAAAACGACTTGCCGGTTGTAAAAAATCTACGATATTTTTTTACGATTTAATTTTGCGACAGAAATATCAGGAAACAACACACACACACACACACACAACAACATTTAGGATTCCAACGATCTATTTATCATCATTATCATTACAGCCCTTTACAAGTTCACTGCTGAATATAGGCCTCCTCTAATTAATGCCAGAAAGGACGGTCCCAAGCCACCTGCATCCATTGACTTCCTGCATGTCTTACCAGGTCCTCACTCCATCTAGTGGGGGAGATGCCGTACACTTCGCCTGCCTGTACGAGGCTGCCATTAGAGAACATTTCTTCCACATCGCGTGTCGGTTCTTCGAGCTGTATGGCCGGCCCATTGCCACTTCAGCATACAAATTCTTTGAGCTATGTCGGTTACTCTGGTTCTACTCGTTTTTAAATCTATCACGCAGAGAAACTCCGAGCATAGCCATCTCCATAGCTCGATGAGCGACTTTGAGCTTCCTCATACGACCAGCAGCGAAGGACGACGTTTCAGATACATATATCATTACTGGAAACATGCACAGGTGGTCCAGTCTCGTTTTCAAGTTTCAGGTATACCTGACCAGAAGACATGCCGTAATTTCCCGAACGCTGCAGAGCCGAGTTGAATCGGTCGATTAACGTTGAAGTAGTAGTTACCTAGTCAGACTATTTGTCCCAGGTAAACATACTCGGCAACAATTACTAGCTTAATGCTCCTAACATCTACCGGCATAGTTGTGACATGGATGTTACGTAAGACTTTTGTTTTGTCCATGTTCATCTTATAACCTATAAGTTGGGAGACACTATTGAGGTCATTGAGCATAGTGCTTAGGTCCTCAAGCAATTCTGCCATAAGGACTATATCGTCGGCAAATCGAAGGTGAGTGATATACTCGCCATTGATGTTAATACCGTATCCTTTCCAGTTCAAAGGTTGAAAACATTTTCCAATGCAGCGGTCAAGAGTTTCGGGGATATTACGTCACTCTGTCTTATACCTCCCCGCAATTGGATAGGCTTCATACGTTGGTTCTGTACTCGGATAGCCATCGTAGCCTTACTGTACAAATAGTTCAGCACTTCAATATACCGACAGTCAACTTGGCCTCGCTGAAGGAACTGCAGCACTGCCCAAATTTCGATGGAATCAAAGGCTTTATCATAGTTCACATACGCACGACAGAGTGGCAGATTGTACTCTTCGGTCTTCTGTACAATTTGCTTAAGGGTATGTATGTGGTCTATGGTGCTAAATCCTTTTTGGAAACCGGCTTGATCAGGAGGCAGGAAGTCGGGACTTTTAGTAATGACTCTCGTAAACGTCATATAGACGCAGCTTAGAAGAGAAATCGGTTTGTAATTCTTAAAGAGAGCGTTGTCGCCTTTCTTTAAGAACAAGACCACCGCACTTCTGCTCCACGCCTCCCGAGTAGTGCCACCATGGAGGATTAAAGGGCTTCTAAAGGACTTTAATAACCAATTTTTACCCAATTTCTGAAGCTCCACTGTAATGCCATACTCACCCGGGGACTTGCCATTTTTGAGGTGCTGGAGAACCATACTAATGTCGCTCAGATTGACATTCGGGATATCATCTAAAGATCTATTCCTGAGCTATCATTAGTATTCAGTTGAAGTATGGGATAAGATGTCAGTATGGCCAATTTATACTGCTGGTTCATTAACACACATAATACCAGCGTCAAATAGCAGCTTAATACTGCTGTGTTTCGTATGGTGAGTGTAGACAAACAGAGACCATTTCTACTGGAAAAGAGGCATTCCATCTTAGTCCTCAAGGCTGTCAGCGCATCTGCATTTTGATTAGCAAACGAGGATAGATGTAGATGTCTATGGGCCACAGGAACCATTTACTATCAGGTGGACTGTGTGCTCGTTTTCCACTCCATCCAAACAAAAAAAAACACCATGATATGTCGGCAAGTCTTAAAATGTGGTCCATTTTTGTTTATCTTTAAATTAATTTAATTTTAATTGTAATAATAATAATTTTAATTAATTACTGTTAATTCTTTCAATTAGAAAAAAATTAAATTCCTCAATTTTATTTCGAATTTGCCACGGTGATTGCTATTAGGAATTGTTTGGCTAAGCCGCTAAATTTCACGAAAAGCACATTGCGGCAATACTCCCGATACCATCCACACCATCCGGATGCTTGGCGATACGTCACTGTAGGTTTCACTAGGAGTTTTCTTGCAAGCACGATCTCTCTGGGGAATAGTTTACCATCGGCGATTTTTCCGGACCGATACAACTTAGGGACCTTGAAAAAAAGAGTGCAATTCCCCGGGTGTTGCAGTTGTTAAGGGGTTGCGGTAGTCACTTACCATCAGGTGAGCCGTATGCTCGTTTGCCCCTTCTCCTATAAAAAAATCTGTTTAATTTCTTTTGTTTGTTACGACCTACGAATTGATATGGAGTGGTGGATTCTCTTACGCCGTCACTACACTGTGAAGTGGAAGTTTAATTAGTGTGTGTTATGTGTAATGGATATATTATATAAATCATGTATTGTGTTACATGAGTATGTCGACCTGTCACCGCTTTAATGTTGGAGTCGGGTCATATAAGCTAGTTTAACATTAACATGTGCCAGTGTACATACTTGTTACAATCTTCGTACATATATACTAATAAACTAATACAGTATAGGATGAGAGATGGGGCTAACATAATTAATTGTTGGAAAACCTTTCGCGGCATAGTGCTTGCTTGCTTTAACGTTTATTTGTTTTATTAATGCAATATGAATTCAAGTTTTATAAAGGCACATTGACCTAATGGTACGGTGTGCAGACCGTGATAAAGTCGTGAACTAGAAGTCGATGACGGTGTCAGTGACGGTGTCAATGACGGTGTCTTCTGTTGTGAACCATTTCTAACAGATGATTGAAGATTCAGAATTGAGAAATTTAAGACTGAAAGTATATTAAATAAATTATGTTACAAACTAAACCTAGCAAGCTAACAGCATAGCAAAGTGGCGAAGCAATCAGCTTTGTAGCGGTTTCGAACGGTTGCCGTTGAGCAATCAGTTTCAAAATAGGAGGTTCAGATGCCTGGATGGTCAGTAATCGATTGCTGAAAACAGAATTTGAAAATTCGAAACCGTAATAATAAGCAAAAAGTCCAAAAGTCGCATCTCAGCTAAAAATCATAAAACTGTTGTAATTTTACTTTAAATATTTTTTTAATTGAAGACGGGTCCTAAATTAATACTGTAATCATTGAAAAAAATTCTTTTAGTTCTTTGTTTTAAAGAAAATCTTAGAAATATACATAACATTAAAAAAACTCTCAAGATTAGTTTATTTGAGTTATTTACATAGCATAAGGTCGTATAGGATTTTGCCAAGGGGAAATGCGACTGATTCAGAAACAAAAAGAGGGCCATAAGAGCTATTTTACAAGCTATAACAATAGATATTATAAAGTGACGTTAATATAAATCTATGCCAAAAACGATGGAATTATTAACAAACTGACGTTAGAGTAGATTGGCAATGCAAAAGAAAAAGAGCATAGTGTACGCGTCTGTTAGGCGAAACCATTCGTGTATCGGCCTAAATCAGCTTAGCGTCATTTGTCAACAAACAAATCCCGCTTATTTTTGCAAAATCTCGAGTTTTAATGTTAACATTCATGTTTAATAGACGTAATTAATATAGAGTACGGGTGCAGTTGCCAATCCGCTCGTCAAAAATGGCAACTATGGAAATATACCCCTCATGAAGAAAGTAACAAAAAGGCGGCCCCCAGTCCCCAGCGGCCCCGCTATTCCTGGCTACGGTAGCGACCATGGTATCGGCGGGGGGCAGGGGGTGCTAAGAATCTCCCGTGGAGGTTCGGTTGCTGTTTAAGACGACTCTACCTAACAACATATAAGGCACTCACCCTGAGGACTGACGAGAAGATCCTGGAGCTGGAAGAAGAGATAGACAAGTTGCGCTGGAATATTATAGGATTCTGAGGCCCGGAAAAAGAGGGAGGACATGGTAATCTTTGGATCCGGCAACTTGTCTAACACCGAGAGGGCGATCATCAGCCCCAAGGAAGTGTCTGATTTTAATCCACAAGT
This sequence comes from Parnassius glacialis, assembly GCA_033319125.1. NCBI lineage: Eukaryota > Metazoa > Arthropoda > Insecta > Lepidoptera > Papilionidae > Parnassius > Parnassius glacialis. The sequence goes on from JAVANC010000012.1 coordinate 12,429,364, forward strand.
CTCCCGTTAACAACGTTGTAAAGATTGGGAGTGTGTCGACGAGGGTTGCGTACCTTACACATGGAATCAAAAAACGGTATCCGCTGAAGTTTATACAGGTTTACGCGCCAACCTCGGCATATCTCGATGAGGAGGTGGAGGAAATGTGTGAGGATATATCAAGAGCCATGCATTCCTCCAAAATCTACTATACGGTGTTATTGGGAGAATTCAACGCAAAACTAGACACAAGAGAGAACGGCGAGCTGAAAGTAGGGAAATTTGGTATATGGCACGGAACCCAAGAGGCCAGCAACTGGCCGACTTCATGAAGAAAAAGGGACTTTTTATGATAAACTCTTTCTTCCAGAAGCGGCCTCACAGTAACGGACCCTGGCAATGTGATTATGACGACCAGACCACAACTGTTTAATATGTCTCAGTGATCGTGAGATTAAATGGTTAGAGGCACACATAATCTAAACGTGAAGTTGTAGAGGTCACGTTCAATAAAGTCAACGCACCGTCATCCTCGTGCTCTAAACCAAAGTCCCGAAACCTTCCAGCTCCAGCTGCAAAACCGTTTTCAGTGCATAGAAGATTACAATGCAGTGGACGATATGAATGACAAGCTCGTGGAAACTGTTCATACGGTCAGAGCTAAGTTTTGGAAGACCTGCCGCAGAAAAACACAAAAACTCTCAGATCACATTCCTAATCTCATGGCTGTTAGACGGGATATGAAGTTACAGTCTTCAGTAGATTTGACAGTATACAGGCAACTGAACAGACAGATCTCCAAATACATGCGAGAGGACTTACGCAACTTTTATACTGCTCGTATTGAAGAAGCGATCGAGCTGAACAGAGTTCCACAGTCTTCGCTAGAGATCTCTCTGCCAGAAAGAGCCAAATGTCGAAGCTGAAGACCGGGTGTAGCAACGTCGTTTCTGGGACACCTGAGATTTTGAGTGAGATTGAAAGGTTCTATTGGCAGATGTACACATCATCCTTGGAGCCACACGCAAGTGTGAGTAACAATCCAAGAGCAAGTCTTATTCAATACTATTCCGATGATATTCCGGACGTCAGTCTGAGCGAGATTAGAATGGCACTCCAGCACCTTAAAAACTGCAAGGCCCCAGGCGAAAATAAAATAACAACGGAGCTTCTGAAAGCGGGTAGAAAACTGGTACTTAAAGTACTTCAGGGGCTCGTTGATTCCGTCCTCCCTGGTGATACAACACCGCAGGCGTAGAGCATAAGTGCGATAGCCTTGTTTTTTAACAAAGGCCACAACGCTCTCTTGAAGAACGGTAGACCGATTTGCCTTCTAGGCCGCGTCTACATGCTGTTTTCGAGAGTCATTACGTATCGTCTCGCACGCAGACTCGACGACTTCCAGCCTCCTGAAAAAGCCGGTTTCCGAAAAGGCTTTAGCACCATCGATCCCACACTTACCTTTCGGCAAATTGTACAGAAGTCCGAGGAGTACAATTTGCCATTATATCTAACGTATGTGGACTATGAGAAAGCCTTTGATTCCGTCGAAATTTGGGCAGTGCTGTAGTCCCTTCAGAGGTGCCAAGTTCACTGTCGGTATATCTAAGTACTGAAGTGTTTGAACAGTAGGGCTGTGATGGCTATCCGAGTGCAGAACCAGAGTACGAAACCTATACAACAACAGATAGGTGTAAGAAAAGGTAACGTTATATCCCCAAAACTCTTCACTGCTGCATTGGAAGACGTTTTCACGCTCCTGGACTGGAAAAGATACAGTATTAACACCAATGGCGAGTACATCACTCACCTCCCATTTGCCGACGATATAGTCCATAAGACAGAATCTCAATATGTTCAATGACATTGATAGTGCCTTCCAACGGATAGGTATTAAGATGAACATAGATAAAACAAAGATCATGTATAACGTCCATGTTACACCTATGCCGGTAGTTGTTGGAAGCACTAAGTTCGAAGTTGTTGACGAGTACGTTTAGATGGAACAAATAGTCCGACTAGGTATGTCCAACTTCGACCGAGATGTCAGTCGACAGATTCAACTTGGCTGGTTAGCGTTTGGGAAATTACCTCAAAACTTGATAATGAGAATGTACAACCAGTGCGTGCTGGCCAGCTAAGGAAGCCCAAGATCGCTCAGCGAACTATGGAGAGGGCTATGCTCGGAATTTTTCTGCGTGATAAACTTAGAAGTGAGGATATCCGCAATAGAACCAGAGTCACCGACATAGCCCAACATATTAGTAAGCTGAAGTGACAATGGACCGGCCATATGGATCGAATGATCGACAACCGATGGGGAAAAGTGGTTCTCGAGTAGTGGCCTCGTACCAGTGGACGAAGTGTAGGTTGTTCCTTCACTAGATGGAGTGACGACCTGGATGCAGGTGGCTCAGGACCGTGATTTGTGGCATTCCTTGGAGTAGGCCTATGTTCAACATTGGACTTGTGAAGGGCTGTAATGATAATGACGACGTGCGCAGTACTTACATATAACACACCTTATTATTTACGAAAACCTTATTATTTTACATTGAACCTATTGCTGTGTGGTGGTGCAGGTACAATAATTTATACAGAAATGGATGTGAAAATTTATTCCATGTAATATTAGTGATCTAAATGCAAAGCTATTAAATTTAAAATAATTAAAAGTACGTGAAATACTGGTAATTTTAACCTCACTTTTGTAGAGATCGACAGTATTGAAAAAATGTCATCGATATGTCACCCAGCAGATACGGCAGCCTTATTCAACTTCATAACATATTTAAATAAAACTAATTTTACGGATTTTATCGCGCATATTAACTTATTTTATATTCCCGACGTTTCGGGCACTTTTCAGCACCCATGGTCACGGGGGGGACTGAGGTAGCTAATTGTGAAGGGTGGTGGTGAGAATCACCACCATCCTTCACAGTTAGCTACCGTGGGTAAATCTTTGTTTTAGAGAGCACGAGGGATCTGTGACAGTAAACACCTGGCTGCCGAGCTCCAACACGTCAAGCAAGTTTTGCACGACAATAAGCTTCGGGTCCCGCGCCTACGTCACAGTGAAAGAGTGAAGCCGGCCACAGTCGAGCGAGCGCCTGCTGTACTGCCAAATGTCGGAGGTGTCACTGACAAGATTGGCTACATCTTGAAGCGTGCTTCCATTAAAACATACTTCAAGCCGCCGAAGAAGATTAGTCAGTTTTTACCATCAGTCAAGTGTAATATTCCTCTGCAAGATGCAGGAGTGTACAAGCTTGATTGTGAATGTGGTCTATCTTATATAGAACAAACTAAATCCATCCATTAAAATCTCATTAAAACCCGCGTTAAAGAACACATAGCTGATGTGAAGAATCGACGCTCCGGGAAGTCTGCAGTCTGTGAACACCTACAGGATCGCCGCCGTCACTACATTAGATTTAAAAGACCACAAATCCTCGCTAAAGAACGCCGATTCCTCCACAGGATGATTCTTGAGGCTATTAAAATTAAAACACATCCTAATTTCAATAGAGAAGATGGCTGGGTGCTACCATCTGCTTGGGATCCCATAATTAATAAAATTAAATCCCAACCCAAGCATACAACTGCAAGACTTCATGATACTGGTAAGTTCATACTGCGTAGATCGGAACAAAAATTAATAATTTTTAATCTGGAGGTAGCCGTGGTTAACTATGACATTGGGACGTCATACACCTCAGACCCCCGTGACCATGGGTGCTTAAAAGTGCCCGAAATGTCGGGAATATAAAATAAGTTAATATACGCGATAAAATCCGTAAAATTAGTTTTAATTAAATGTGTAGTGTTCGCCTTTTTTTGCGGATGGAAAATCATCTAATGACGCCTTTCGCTCTGGGTGGAGCGGAAGGGAGTGTCAGACTTTTACTGACTAAAAACCATCCGTGTTCTTTCAGTGCCCTTACGTTCCGGAGCCGCGGTATCTCTTTCGAACAGCTCGCAGCCCCGGCAGGCGTCGGCTCTTGCGGGCCCCTTCACGCTGCTGACAGCTCTTTGAGGCGCGCGTGGAACAAAACGCGCCGTCGACACGGCCTGTCGTCGTTAGACGGATGGACGGCGAGCTACCCATTGCTCGCCGTCCGCAGGCCCGCGCCTACGATAGCCGGGGGCCACGACGTAGACCCCGACGCCCGGGGCGTCTCCCGCGGCGGCCGGGAAGGAAAGCTGTTGCTCTCTCCTTCTCCCGCTCCGCCACCTCCTTCGCTAGCATCACTGCTTTGCAGAAGGTGGTGACGGCATCCCATTCCGTCTCGCTCCGGACCATGGCTTCGACCAGGGCCGGACGCGAGAGGTCGTCGCCGCCTATCGCCGCTACGAGGACACGGCGGTGCTCCGCCCAAGCAGGGCACACCTCCACGGTGTGCTCCACCGTGTCCTCCGGTCGATCCTCGCAGTGGGAGCACCCGGGCGTTTCCTCCCGCCCGATTCGGTGCAGGAACCTCCCAAACACCACCGTGTCCGGTGAGGACCTGCGTCAGGCGGAAGGTGAGGATGCCGTGGCGTCTCTCAAGCCACTCCTCAAAGATGGGTCTTATCGCCGCTATAGTGGCGTGCCCAGCACGGGGTTGCGACAGTCGCTCTCTCCATGTCGCCATGAGATCATGCCGGAAGTCTGTCCGCTGCGCGACAACTTGCCGCGGCAGCGGGGTTTCCCCCCGGCATAGTGCCTCCGCGCGCCATTCGTGCAGGCGCGCGAGGACTATCGCCTCCAGATCCCATGGCGGCAATCCGGCAAGGAGGCTCGCCGCCTCGCGGGAGATCGTGCGGTAGGCGCGAACCATTTTCACGGCGACCACCCTTTGGGGCGCGTTCAGGTGGTGGACGGCAAGCCGCGCCAAACCACGCGCCCACACCGGGGCCCCGTAAAGGGCCATGGACCGCACGATCCCCGCGTAGAGCCTCCGGCAGGAGGCATTTGCCCCCCCCCCCAGGTTCGGCAGGAGCCGCCTGAATGCAGCCCCGGTCCGTTCCAGTTTGGGAGCTAAACGTCGGAAGTGCTCAACGAAGTTCGATCGGCCGTCGAGGACGAGTCCTAGGTACTTCAACGTCGACTCGACGTTGGATACCCCTCCTACCATCACTGAGGATCCCGGTGGTGGCCTGTTCCGAGGACCATGGAAGTGCATGGCCTCGGACTTATGCAGAGCCACCTCGAGACCCAGTTGCCGGATCCTCTCAACGACTATCGCAAGCCCGCGTGTCATAGTTTCCGCCGCCGCCTCGTACGACCCCCCTTGTGCCAGTACCAGCGTGTCGTCAGCGTAGCAAACTACGCTAACGCCGGTAGGGAGGTCGGCGCGCAGCACCCAGTCGTAACCGATGTTCCACAGGGGCGGTCCCAGAACCGAACCCTGTGGGACACCGCACGACATCTCTCGCCGGTTCCACTCACCGTTGCGACCGGGGTAGATGACGGCCCTGTCCGTCAGATAGTCCCCGGCTATACGATGGAGATAGGTCGGCACCCGGTGATACCGGAGTGCCTCCCTAATGCAGCTCCAGGGCATGGAGTCGAAGGCGTTGGCGATGTCGAGAGACACCGTCAAGACAACCCCCCCCCCATCCCTGGCCACTGCATCCCCCGTCGTGAGGGCTCTCACGCGCATTATGGCTTCCACCGTAGAGCGCCTCTTGCGGAAACCAAACTGGTGTTCCGCAAGATCCGGCCCCGTCCCCGCAAGGTGCTCGGCGAGGCGGTTTGCAATTACTCTTTAAAAGAGCTTGCCCACCTCGTCGAGCAGCACCACGGGCCGGTATGTGGACGGAGAGTCCGCAGGGCTCCCCAGCTTCCGAATGAGGACCTGCTTCCCCGTCTTCCAACGAAGCGGGAATTGGCCTCTCTCCAAGCATGCGCTTAGGAGCCCCTCGAGTCGGAGCCCGAGAGCCTCCGAGGCCAGGACCTAGGCTTTGCCAGGCAAACCCGATGGCTTGCCTGGTCCTGGGGCGGTATTCCTGGCCTTGAGCCTACGTACCGCCACTCTCAGGTCTACCCCGGTCCCTTCCGGGATGTCGTCGTCGTCGTCCTGGTGGTCCGCTTCCGGCACCGCAGGTGGAGGAGCCATAGGCGGGGGCGGATATTTCCCTCGTGCAGGGAACAGAGCGCTCACCACGTTCTCCACGAGCTGAGGCAGGAGACTCTGCGTCAAGGGGGGGCCCAGGTGCGGAGTTTATCCCGCACCATCTTGTAAGGGCGCCCCCACGGATCTCCGTCGAGAGTCTCCAGCATCTCCTAACGGGCCCGTTCCTGGGCCCGCAGGACAGCCTCCCGGAGGGCGGTCTTCGCCGCTCTGTATCACTCGTACAGCTCCGCCTCAATGGCTGCCGCATTCGGTAATAACGTGTGACCACAGCTACATACAAATTAATTTTAATAATTTCTTATATTTACGCGAACACTACACATTTAAAAAAAACTAATTTTACGGATTTTATCGCGTATATTAACTTATTTAAATCTAAAGGGTAGCTTGGTCGGCTGTCAAGTGCTTGTGTCCCGTATTAAAAATTATTTTAAATATAAAACAGCATTTTTAAATAAGTAAATTATATAAATATTATATAAATAAATTAATAAATAATATTTAAATAAAACTAATTTTACGGATTTTATCGCGTATATTAACTTTTTTTTTTTATATTCCCGACGTTTCGAGCACTTTACAGCACCCATGGTCACGGGGGGGACTGAGGTGTATGACGTCCCAATGTCATAGTTAACCACGGCTACCTCCAGATTAAAAATTATTAAATACGGGGGGGACTGAGGTGTATGACGTCCCAATGTCATAGTTAACCACGGCTACCTCCAGATTAAAAATTATTAAATAATAGTTTTTAACAGTGGTAAAGCCACGCGGCAGCTTTTACTGTCGCACGGATGGGCCTCACAGAATACCAGCGTGAAGTAGAGGTTTACTTTTGCGTTTCGCTTGGTGAGTGCAGGTAGCCGGAGGCCCTTTTTACTGGAAATGAGGCATTCCATCTTAGTCCTCACGGGTGACAACGCATCTGCATTTTGATTTGTTATAGAGGATAGATGTAGATGTCTATGGGCCGCAGCAACAACTTACCATCAGGTGGACTGTGTGCTCGTTTGTCACCCTTATTCTATAAAAAAAAAAGTAAACAAGTATATTTAAGATCAATTTTAGTAGTGTTATAAGATACGTTAGTAGAATAAAGTGAAAACAGTGGTCGTTGGTTGTTACAGTACAAAATAGTGATCAGCTGTTCGTAACAAGATCAGCTGTATGTCATTAAACCGTATTGCAAATTGCTGCTGTAAACATTTGAGTTATTGAACAAACCTTAAATAGTTAAATGTAAACAAGGTAAATAGTATATAGTAAATCGCTAATTATTAAACATTCTTATAATTATACACATTGTGACGCCTCATAATTATTATTAATAAATAATAATTAAATTCAATGTAAAGGCATTTAAAAATGTCTTAGAAATTATATTTTAAACAATTAAAATGTTTAAAATTAAGTATAAAGTTCAAATATGTTCATTGGGAATATTGAATATTATAGTATAGTTAACGCATAAATTGTCTCTAAAAAAATCTCTAAATTTATTAAAATCTTGTTTAAGATATTCAAAATATATTAAATTATATAAATACAAGTCGATTATATTACAATAATAAAGATAAATAACATTTGTAATATAATAGACAAAATGGATAAGATAAGATAGAAGTTGAAGAAGGTGTTCTTGTATTAGTCGAAAATTTCTAAGTTGATGAAAGTGCTCTTGTAATGGTCTCCATAATAAGGGGCGTTGCCGGAGACACATACCCAAGGTTATACATATATATGGGGTGGTCGGCTGACCGACTGCTAGTACTAATGTTGCACAATGACTAGTCCTATATTAGGGACTTATGATAGTAAGGTCTAACGAACCAAAGCATTAATATAGAAGGTCTTTATGATGCATAAGCATTATGATAGCAGAGTTATGACTTGAAGTCCCATATGAATAAGACATACAATAGTATGGTCTATGAAATAAAGCAAATATGTTGAAGGTCTCAAATATGTAAAAGCATTATATTGAAAGAATTGGGACATGAAAAGGATTATTATAGTGGCGTGTAGATTGTTTCACAGCATCCGAGACCGAGGTAAACTTGGACTCGCTAACCGATGTGTCCTTGACATATCATCTTAGTGCCGGTGGTAAGCGGGTTTGTTGTAGCAATACGACTTGCCCGTGGACATCGCACAACCCTACCGTTTGTGGGCGGCGTCTTAACGCATAGCGTTATGATACGTCGGCTATCTTTCGGATTAGGGTGAGTGTGTTTGGTAGTACTTTTAAGTGCAGCAAGCATACTCAACTTCATGTCTTAGTGCAATAGCGCTATGATACGTGGAGTTTTGGCTAATGATGTCTTGGTACCGTGCTACTATGATACGTTGGTGGTTAATCGATGTGTCCTAGACATATCATCTTAGTGTCGGTGGTAAGCGGGTTTGTTGTAGCAATACGACTTGCCCGTGGACATCGAACACCCCTGCTGTTTGTGGGCGGCGTCCTAGCGCATAGCGTTAGGATACGTCGGCTATCTTTCGGATTGGGGTGAGTGTGTTTGGTAGTACTTTTAAGTGCAGCAAGCATACTCAACTCCATGTCTTAGTGCAATAGCGCTATGATACGTGGAGTTTTGGCTACTGACGTCTTAGTGGCGTGTTACTGTGACACGTTAGTTGTATTTTGCGGGTGGTGCTGTCTGCTGGGACTGTATGGGGGACCTTGGGATGGTGTAAGCCTGACGATAGTCGTATTGATGCTTGTTGCATTCTGCAGCATTGTGTCTCTGCGATGGTTGTTTGGCGGGTCGCTATTCTCAATGGCGCTCTCTGCGTCTTGGTTTGATTCACAACCTAAGTAGCTTTGCCCAAGTCGGGTCCCTTCATAGCGGGGCTGCAGACTGTCTGCCCTCCATGATATTTTATATAACAACATATTAATATATCTCTATAAAGTTCCCACCTTTGAAAGATTGAAGGCAACTTGTTGGTGGGTGAGACAAACATGATCGAATAATGCATATACTCAACGTCAGTGACACAAACCCTTTCTGATGGCGAATTATTACTAATATCTTATAACTGCCTATTGGCTATATCTGCCATTGTATTGGTTGGTGGAGCATATGTGTCGACCTCATGCGGGTGGTAGCTGGAGGGAGAATCTGAGGAGGCTCTCAAGGCTGCGGCCGAAAGCCGCGCAACGTGGGACCCCATTCCCTTGAGGTGAGCGGTAGATTTATGACACGCTCTGCGGCCAATTGGCCGTGCTGACCATGCAATTGGTGGTGATGCCTTACACTTACATCACGTCTGCAGGAACGGCGGTCTGGCAGGTGGTGGCGCTCACGGACGCCTTTTTATGGCTAGTGTGCCTATTGTTGCCTAACCCGTGTGACGTACATTCACTGTGGCTGGATTTGATCGTATTCTGTATGACGTTTACACGCATTGACATACGCGACTTCGGTCGATGTTTGTGCTTACGCACTATCAAGGGGCCAAGTCCTCTTTTACTGGTTCGCCAGTTATTTTGCTGTGGACTACGGTCCAGTTCCCAATTTTGCGTACCCTGCGGGGGGAGCGCATTAAAATGGTTGGCGCTCACCGTGCGCGGCGTGTGCGGAGCCGTGTACCTCCTCCACATATTTTTAAATGTGGAAGAGCGAAGCCCTTGTATCTGGTATTTGATATAAATATTGTGAGCCTTTTCCAAGCGGGAAGGGATTAATTAATAAGGAATTGACTGTTGTAAACCTGATACAAGTGGAATAAGGACAATTTATTGTTCTTAACTTTTATTTGAGCTCTGTCTTCGTGAACGGGGTTCTTTAGCTTATAAGACACTACCAACAGCTTTCGATTGCTCTCGCAAATATTCATTCTTCCAAGATACACCTAAAAGAACTAAGTAACTATACAAACACAACGTAAATAAGGGTCCTAACTAAGATGATCACGCCATAAATTTATTATACGGCCTATATTTGAACCTTTAGAAAGATCAATGTATGATTAATATACTGGTCACGTAAGTTAGATATACTTGTATAACTTATAGAAATAGATTCTAAGAAAATAAAGGTATAAATATATATAGAAAGGGTGAAGAGATGAGAAAGGGTGGGGGGGTCGTTACAATATCAAATTACATAATTAATACAAACTTCGTACAGCGACATCTATTGGTCTAACTTTCATCTAAATAAAGTACTTGTCAATAAAAATGGCAAATAAGTGCGGCGCCTGTGGTCGTTTTGCTCCTACAATGGACTCGGCAAAGTGCTCAAGTTGCACTCATTTATTTCATCGCAAATGTACTAGTATTCCTATTGACGGTCGAATATCAAATAAATGGCAATGCAGCGGTTGTAAGGCAAAAAATGTATGTGCGAGTGGGGTGAACACAATTGCTACGCCTAGTTCGTGTAGCTCGGGCGGCACGGACACATAGTTCGGCGATGCACAGCTTGGATCCGACGATAGAGGGCGCTGTGAAACTAATGTCGACTTAGCAAACGAGCTAAAATTAATACGCAAGCAGTTGACTACTATTGCCCGCGAAATGGTATCTTTTCGCCAGGAAATCACTAACATTAATTCTAATGTTAGTGAAATAAGTAACAGGGTTAGCGACGTCGAGAAAAGGATCACATGTCTTGAGCAGCAGGCAACAGACTTGCCGAGTCAACCCGGAGGGTCGAAGGTCGAAGATAGCATAGCGGAGTTAAAGTGTCGATTTAACGAGCGTGATCAAGAATTACTTTTAAACGATCTGGAAATATCTGGTGTAATAGAACAGAAGGGCGAAAATCCCTTGCATCTTGTCACTATGCTTGCGGCTAAAATTGGCACTGAATTGGATGAGCGCGATGTTGTAAGTGCAAGGCGTATAGGCATGCGCCGTGAGGAAATACCAGGTAGCGGTGACAAGCGGAGGCCGCGTCCGTTAGTTGTCCGTCTCGCTCGTAGAGTGATTCGAGATAAACTAATTCACGAAGCGCGCGTTCGGCGGGGGGCGGATACTGCCGGTTTGAACTTAGGTGGCGAGCCGCGCCGATTTTATGTTAATGAGCGGCTTACCTCAATCAATAGGCAATTATTTTATAAAGCACGGGAAGAAGGGCGCCGCAAAGGCTGGAGATATGTGTGGACGCGGGAAGGATGCATTTTTGCGCGTCGTGATTCTGGCTCACCCCGTTATAGAATTCGAACAGAAATAGATATAAACAAAATTTTTGGGGATTGAATATTTTGAAGCGAATTTTAATCATGTTCTTTATGTTATTTCTTGCACGATGTCAATTTGGCTGTCGTCTGGATTATAATTATTTCTCAATGATTGTTTCCCCTACGCATCTACGTAGCTGCTATTACGAGAATATTTTATTTTTATTTAGACTACATTTTTTTTCCATTTTATTATTAGGTTACATTTTATTTTTGTTAAGTTGCTTTGCATAATATTATCACATTTATTTTTTGTCTTTTATTATAGTGAATATGGTGACAAGTTTAATGTTTGCTTTCTAACGTGTAGCAGCATAACGGGAAATGACGACAGGATATTGTCGGATAATATATTCGGCAATCAATCATGTTTACTTATAACTTATAACTGTGGCCCATACATAGAAATGTATTTGACAGTACATAAGCAGTGTAACGTTTTCGTATTATTATAAATTCTTTGAAAATGACTAAATTAAATAAGTTGAAAATTTGCTTCTTGAACCCCGGGTCTCTTGGTACTAGGCACGACAAATTCCTAGCTGCTATGGCGCATCACTCTGTAGACATAATGGCTATCAATGAAACATGGCTTCGGACAGGGGAGGAAGGCCGGGCGCCTTCTGTTCCAAGTTATCGACTGCTTCACGTACCCCGACCTCCCGAAGTTCGTGCGCGTGGCGGCGGTGTGGGTTTTTATTTGAGACAGGGCTTGCCGTCAAAAATTATTCAACATCCTATTTGTCCCGCGGTGGAGCAGATGTGGTTAAATATTAAAATTAACGGCAAGTCCCTTATCTTCGGTACTGCTTATCGTCCCCCATGGTTGAGCGTGACATTATTTCTGGACGCGCTGAGCGAGTCCTTAGGTTCTTTTGTAGGCTACGATCAAACAGTACTGCTTGGGGATTTTAATATCGACATTTTGAATAAAAATTGTGTTAGTACCAAAATGCTTTCGGACTTCCTAACATGCAATAATCTCGTGCAATATGTTGAGGAACCAACACACTTTACTGAACATAGTGAGACACTGTTAGATGTTATATGTTCAGATGCATCGGTGTCATATATAAGTGTGGACTATATTAGTGACCTCAGTAGCCATGCCTTTATTGTATGTGAACTTGACATTCCCAAGCCTAAGTTTCAGCCTGAAAACGTCACGTATAGACCTTTAAGGGATATGGACATGGACTCTTTCAACCAAGATTTAAAACAAATTAACTGGCACTGTGCATCGTCGGATAACATAAACGACATGATTGATTCTTTTAACAAAAAATATTAAATATCTTTAATTTTCACGCCCCTCCTAAAACTATCTATATAAAAAAAAGTATTATCCATGGATAACGCATAACATAAGATGTATGATGAGGACACGCAACGAGGCTCAAGTGAGAGCCCGGAAAACAAAACTTGCTCCACATAAGGATTATTATAGGGAACTAAAATCAATAGTTAATAAAGCGATAGTTTCAGAAAAGATTGCCTACTTCAAATTTTATATTAGTTCAAAACTAAATCAACCTAAAATAATGTGGAAGCACATTAAACACCAAGTTCAAATAAAAAGTAAGGATACTTTTTTGCCATCCCATTTCAGTGACCCTGATGCTTTAAACAATCATTTTCTTAATATTCCTGGTAAAAATGACATCTCATTGTCTCTTCTCACTTTCTTTGAATTTAATGGCACTAATGATAACTATTTTCATTTTAAACAAGCCTCGGAAGATGAGGTGGTTAAAGTTATAAACTCTTTGCAGTCTAATGCAGTGGGGTGCGATGGCATTTCTCTTGATATGTTAAAGTTATTACCTAAAGATGTTATTACAGAAATAACATACATAATTAATAAATCTTTTGCGACAAATACCTATCCGGATATCTGGCAAAAAGCCATCGTTAAACCTATACCAAAAACTAGTAACCCTGTTTGTATGTCGGATCTCAGGCCAATGAGTATTCTACCGTGCCTTTCTAAAATAATAAAAAAGCTTGCATGTAATCAGCTAACAAAGTACCTTGAAGCAAATAACATCCTTCCTGAGCTGCAGTCTGGCTTTAGAAAGAAGCACAGCACTACCACAGCGCTTATAGAGGTCGTGGATGATATACTGACTGCACAAGCCAGTGGTGAGGGTACTACTTTAACATTACTTGATTTCTCGCGCGCCTTTGAAACCCTCAATATCCCATTACTTCTTTCAAAATTATATTTTTATGGTTTAAACAGAAACGCAATCAAATGGTTTGCCAGTTACTTTAAAAATAGGTCACAGCAAGTTGAAATACAATTAAATGGAAAAGGTAAAACTATTTCTGGGGAGCGACTTGTGAACCGAGGAGTACCGCAAGGATCTATTTTAGGTCCCTTACATTTTATAATATATAGTGCAGACATTATTAAAAATATTGAGTATTGTAAGTACCACATGTACGCTGACGACTTACAGATATATATACGAGTATCGTTTAAGCCTTGTGATGTTCAAGTAGCAGTGACAAAATTAAACTTGGATTTGGGTCGGATATCTTTGTGGTCAGAGCGTAACGCATTGGTTCTCAATCCAAAAAGTCGCAGTACCTTATTCTAGGATCGCCAAATCAAATAAAAAAGATCACACTAAGCCACCCTGCCATTATTGTAAACAACGAACCTATTGTGAGAGTCTCTGAAGTCAGAAATTTGGGGGTAATAATGGACGACAAACTTCGTTTTGAGAAACAGGTAATGGATAGTGCACGTAACTGCTTTTATAAGTTGAAAGTACTTTATCGTATTCGTGAGTACCTAAGTGTCACCTTACGTATACATCTCTGCGAGTCTATCGTGCTTTCAAAATTCAATTACGCGGATTCTCTCATAGGCCCACGACTATTATCTCGAACACGGCAAATAATACAGCGGGTACAGAATGCCTGTGCACACTTTTGTTTCAATGTACCACCACGTGCACATGTAACCCCTTTCATTAATAACGCTAATATTTTAAAAATGGACTGTCGCAGGCGACTACACTTTGCCTCACTTTGTTTGGGACTATTAAAAATAAAGAACCTTTATATTTATATAATAAGTTGATTTGGTCTAAAGATCAAAATAAGCAGTATAATACCCGATCATCCAATTACAAGTTAGTATATCCTTTCTACCGGTCGGCCGCTTTCAGAGGTAGTTTTAAATATAATGCCACTAAATGTTGGAATAACCTCCCGCCTCCACTGCGCGACCTGAAAACAATTAGTGGGTTTAAAATCAAATACAGGTTACACTTACTTTCGGAACAAAAAAATACCGATCTATAAAAAAAAACTGGTAGGAGGTTAAGATCCTTCAACACGTCAGTAATCTCAGTCCCATAAATTATGTAGATATTTTAATTTTCACTTTATATAATATATAAAATTATTTTATGTAATTATTTGTATAATAAATTTATTTTTTCTGACAATCATTTTCTTACCTTTATTCTTTAGCCAACGTTTATTCCGCATTCTTAATAAATAAAATTGATATATTTAGAAGGAAAACGTTAATTTTATTTTGTACTTACCTTCATTAGACTAATGATATCCACTATTTATGTGAATAAAAATTTAAAAACACATATTTTTTTATATAATCCGCGTCGCATTATAGCATGTGCACTGAGGCAGCCGTCCGAGTTACCTCGGAGTGCGGGCCGGACTGAAAACCAGTGTCGGGATCAGAGCAATTCGTGTTTCTGTATCTCGATTTTTACTGAGTCCTGTCCATTTCACGGTCTTATGCTGCTACACAGACTCATTTTATATTATTTTTAAATTTTTGTTAATTTAGGGAAATATTTTTTTATTTTCTGTTTAATTCCAATTTTTTGCATTGTTTTGTATCTATTGTGATTAGACCGTGAATAAATATTTTTTTCTTTCTATTTTATATTCTTTTTTTTATTAATTAGTTTTATTTAAACTAATTTTAATTTTAGTTCTAAGTTATAACAATATGGTAAGGGTCTGAATAAGTTTCGCAATGTTCTAAAAACTTGACATCATAGTCTTGTTTAATACCTGTAGAACATCGTTTCTTTCAGCGACTTTATATTAACAATATTGAAGTTTCTGTATAAACTATGTGGCATGGCTCCATTTCTGCCTGGGAGTTTGCCTGAGTAAGTATCACCCTTTTACCTACCTCCCTAATTCAAAATGCTTATAATTTGTTAAAATACGATAAGTCGTTTAGAAGATTTGAGGGGCCTGATGAATAACCATACAAGCAACAAACTTTTTAAGCTTCGTCCTAGTCTTCGTCGGGTGAAAATATTCACTTAGATCATCTGAGCCAAATTAGAAAACAAGAATATTCTGCAAATATGTATCGATAATTGAGGTTGAGGTAGGCATCGCATGGCGTAGCACTATTTGTCACCCACACTGAGTAGAGATGTTGCATCTCTTTGCGTATTTTATCGCATCTATCACGGAGAGTGCTCTGAGGAATTGTTCTGACCAATTCCAGCCGCTCAATTTCACCATCACTCATCGCGACAAAACTCGCGTTACCATCCATACCATCTGGATGATTGGCGGTCCACCACTGTGCGATTTAGAAGAAGTTTTCTCCCTCGCACGACTTCCTTGTGGAATCAATTACCACCAGAGAATTTTCCGGACCGATACGACTTAGGAACATTCAAGAAAAGAGCTTACACCTTTCTAAAAGGTCGGCAACGCATCTGCGATTCCCCTGGTGTTGCGGTTGTTCATGGGCGGCGGTAGTCACTTACCATCAGGTGAGCCGCATGCTAGTTTGCCCCCTAATCCATAAAAAAAGAAAAAAAAAGACACTCTCTCGCTTCTCTCACATCCATAATATATCTACGCATACATAATTTTAGGTTAAGCCTACATTTGACTTAACCCATCTCCAATATATCGCCACTTTGTTTAAAAACTTTCATTAAAGGCATGCCTTGCCAATCCTAGCACTCACTTCTGCAGCGTAAATTTGCTTTCCTCATTAATTCTTTCTGCATGTCCAAACCACCGCAGCATTTATTTCTTAATCATATTTACAAAATGTTCTCGTGATTAGTGAAAAGTGTGGTTTTCATAACACTTTTTAGGGTTCCGTAGCCAAATGGCATAAAACGGTACCCTTATGGATTCATCATGTCTGTCCGTCTGTCTGTCCGTCCGAATGTCACAGCCACTTTTTTCTAAAACTATAAGAATTATCCTGTTGAAACTTGGTAAGTAGATGTATTATGTGAACCGCATTAAGATTTTTACAAAAAAATAGAAAAAAACAACAATAAATTTTGGGGGTTCCCTATACTTAGAACTGAAATACAAACAATTTTTTTTTTGTATTTGATTTGATTTGATGAAATAGAAAATGAAAAAGATTTGATTGGTTAAAAAACGATGTAAGAAACCTCAATATGATTTTCGAAGACCTATTCATAGATACCCCACATGTATTGGTTTGATGAAAACAATTTTTCATCAAACCAATACGTTTAATTAGAAGCGTGCTCGTCGTGACTCCTGCCAGCCCTTTTCAGGGCTGCAATTCTACACAGCTGCGCACCCATGCCAACGGGGGTTAGGGCGTCCCCCCAAGGCGACGCACTCCAGCTCGTCCTCTTTGGTGTGGAATGCAGCGCGCAATGCGGCGATGGGGACGGCCACCCGTCACGCACAGCCCGAAACGGCGGAAGGTGGAGGACAGAGTGCAGAGTTGTCACGTGGAATGTGAGAGGAGGCATGAAAGATAAGACGAATGAGTTGATTGAAATAATGAAAGAAAGAGAATTAGATGTAGTGTGTATGTCGGTGACCAAACGGAAGGGCAGTGGTACTGAAGACCTCCCTGGCGGGGCGTTAGCTCTATGGTCCGGAGTTCCGGAGAGCGAGAGTGCCCGCCAGGGAGTGGGGGTGCTGCTGTCGTCTCGGTTGGTCGATGTTATGACTGAATATAAGGTTGTGAACTCAAGACTTCTCTGGGTTTGCTTTAAATTGGGACTGACGAAGTTATTCCTTTTCGCCGTTTATGCGCCGGTAGCTTCGTCGTCCAGGGCTGAGCTGGAGGAGTTTTGGGAGAATGTAAGAGAAGTTCTAGATTTGGCTGGGGGAAACGAAAGAATTGTTGTGTGTGGTGATTTGAATGGATGGGTTGGTATCGCTCGACCAGGGTACGAGTCGGTGATTGGAAAGTTTGGCGATAAAAGGGTTAATGATTCTGGCAAGCTTATACTGGCGGTATGCAAGGAAAAGGGTCTTCTTGTGACAAACACTATGTTTAATCACAAGAAATTCCATATGTATACTAGAGAAAGAAAGAATGAGAGAAGTATGATCGATTTGCTTCTGGTGGATGACCGACTGCGAAAACAGGTGATGGATACGCGAGTGTTCAGGGGTACTGACCTGGGAACGGATCACAATCTAGTGATTACTAGATTTAGGGGTCTGTTCGCGGGTTGGCGCTACCGGACGGCGGTAACAGAACCACAGTCGATCTGTCGCATCCGAAGCTGGAAGCTTCAGGAAGCGGATACTAGGGACAAATATCATGCGAGGGTAGTCGAAAAGCTTGACACCATCGATGGCAGAAAAGAATGTGTGGAAAGAACATGGCAGAACTTTAGGGATGGAATGGTAAGTGCAGCGGAAGAAGTGTGTGGAACAATAAAAAGAGGCAGTAGTAAAAGAAGAGATGCATGGTGGAATGATGAAGTGAAAGAAGCTGTAGAAAAGAAGAAGAAAGCATGGTTGGCCTACTACTTGGCCTTTAGTAATAATAAGGATATGAGAGAGAAGATGAAAGAAAGATATAAGCTGCAGAAAGTTCACACGAAAGCATTGATTGAGGAAATGCGTGAAAGGTGTAGAATGGAAGTAGACGTAAGGTTTTCGCACAACTTTAAGGAGAACTCCAAACTCTTCTGTTAAGATGTTGGAAGGACCCGAAGTGGTGCGACAGCCTTAAGAATGAACAAAGTGCTTTCGAGAAATAATGACGTCCTCACAGAAAAATCGGACGTCATGCAGCGATGGAGCGAATTTTATAGAGAAATGTATGCGTGTAATGATCTTAGTGAGGGATCCGGGGATGACGCCGTGACTGGCACGCCAGACCCGGACCTCTATGACACTGAGGTCATCAATATGAAAGAGATTGAACGTGCGATTCGAAGTTTGAAATGTGGTAAGGCTGCGGGACTAGAAAGAGTTACTGCTGAAATGGTCAAGTATGGTGGGCCTCGCGTCTGGGACAGCTTTTATCTGCTGTGCAATTTGTGCTGGCGGACGGGGGATGTCCCGGATGATTGGCGATCCGCAGTCATTGTGCCTTTATATAAAGGTAAAGGTTCACATTTTGACTGCGGGTGCTATCGGGCGATCAGCTTGACCAGTTTAGCAAGTAAAGTTTACTCGAAGGTTTTGACACGTAGGATGCAAGAGAAATCGGAAAGATTTCTATGGGAGGCACAATGCGGATTTAGGCACAAGGAGGATAATGCGGACCTGGAAGAGGATGCACGGATCAAATGTTTTCTCTACGCATGATCACGGAGAAGCTTCTGGCTGCTAACCAGAGGAGTTTCTGTGCTTTTGTGGATCTTGAGAAAGCATTTGATAAGGTTGTAAGGAAGAAAATGTGGGAACTGTTGCCGGGGTATGGTGTAGATGGTCGATTGCTAAGGGCTGTGCAGTCACTTTACTGTGACTGTAAAGCCTGTGTGCGGGTAGGGCATGACCTGTCACCCATGTTTGGCGTCCAAACGGGCGTAAAACAGGGTTGTGTCATGTCTTCCTGGCTGTTCATACTGTATCTCGACAGCTGTTTACAGAAGCTGAAGGATAGCTGTTTGGGTGTGAAATTGGGTGACATAAAAGTAAATTGTCTGCTGTATGCTGATGATGCAGTGCTTATTGCACCATCAGAGGCAGAACTGCAGGCATTAGTCACGTGTATGAAAGAGTAATGTGAAATTAAAGGTCTCCGCTTGAATGCTAATAAAAACTAAGGTTCTGGTATTTGAAAGGGACGAAGAGAGAACGAAGTGTGAAATATGGGTAAATCAGGAATGTCTAGAACAGGTAAATGAAATTGTATACTTGGGGAGTGCTTTTAGCCGGGACGGAAGATGTGATTTAGATGTGGACAGGCGTGTCGCTGCCGGGAACAAAGTCAATGTTGCCCTGACTGCGTTAGTCAAAAGGCAAGACGTAGTGAAGAGTGCACGCCTTGCAATACATAACGCAGTGTTGGTACCAATTTTGTTATATGGCAGCGAAACTTGGGTATGCCAGAAGAAGCATAAAAGCAAGTTGAATACAGTGGAGATGCGATCTCTTCGTAAAATTTGCGGCGTTACCATGGCCGACCGAAAGCGAAACGAAAAGATTCGCAATATGGCAGGTTTGAAAGATGACCTTATCACAAAAATTGATAAGGGCGTGCTTCGATGGTTTGGGCACGTTAAGCGAATGAGTGAAGACCGAATGGTGAAGAAAATATATAGCGCGAAAGTTAATATTAAAAGGTGTCGAGGTAGACCGAGACTAACTTTCGAAGATGTGTGAGCAAACTGCTCGAAGAGGGAGGGTCAAGAGTACTCGGATACCTAGACGTGCATGTATGAAGAAGATAATGAATCTGAAAGAAGCGAAAGAGGTATGTAGGGATCGTGACACTTGGCGATCTGTTCTCTCTGGCTAACCCGTCAGGGATTGTGCGTGAAGATAAGTTAAGTTAAGTTAATAATAACTGAATAGTTTGCGCGAGAGACACTTCCAAAGCGGTAAAATGTGTGTGTCCCCCCCCCTCCTGTAATTTCTAATATAAGAGAATGATAAATCTAAAAAAAATAAATGATGTACATTACTATGTAAACTTCCACCTAAAATTGGTTTGGACGAGATCTAGTAAGTAGTTTTTTTAATACGTCATAAATCCTAAATTATATTAGTTGCTGCTACGGAACCGTTCATGGGCGAGTCCAACTCGCACTTGGACGCTTTTTTCTTGTATAATAATAGAAAAGTGTGGTTTGCACAACAATCTTTAACAGTGTTAGTGTTTTAACAGTGGTAGAGCCACGCGGCAGCTTTTGCTGTCGCACGGATGGGCCGGCTCGAACCGGGGGTGGTACCACGACCTCACAGAAAACCAGCGTGAAGTAGAGGTTTACCTCTGCGTTTCGCTTGGTGAGTGCAGGTGGCCGGAGGCCCTTTTTACTGGAAATAAGGCATTACATCTTAGTCCTCACGGGTGACAACGCATCTACATTTTGAATGTAATAGAGGATAGATGTAGATGTCTATGGGCCGCAGCAACCACTTACCATCAGGTGGACTGTGTGCTCGTTTGTCACCCTTATCCTATAAAAAAAAATCTTGTCATACAATTATTTGTCACCCTATCATTTAGGATCAGCCCTTAAATATTAATTAAAACAGCATTTTTACCGCATTAATTTTACTTTCACGCTTATTACGCCGTTCCCAATTCTCAATACCATACATTATGATAAGGACTTACTGAGCATTGTGAATTGCTATACGTGCCTTTTGACACATTCTGATTTCACACAATAGAGTAAAGAACCTCATTTACTTTCTATTCTGTATTCACTGCGAAACACGCATGCTAAATTTTTTTTTTTTTATAGGATAAGGGTGACAAACGAGCACACAGTCCACCTGATGGTAAGTGGTTGCTGCGGCCCATAGACATCTACATTTATCCTCAATTACAAGTCAAAATGTAGATGCGTTGTCACCCGTGAGGACTAAGATGGAATGCCTCATTTCCAGTAAAAAGGGGCCTCCGGCCACCTGCACTCACCAAGCGAAACGCAGAGGTAAACCTCTACTTCACGCTGGTTTTCTGTGAGGTCGTGGTACCACCCCGGTTCGAGCCGGCCCATCCGTGTGACAGCAAGAGCTGCCGCCTGGCTCTACCACTGTTAAAAACACAAACTCATTCACTTGCTTTAACAAAATAATTTACACAGTTATTTAAAGTGCTCAATGTTTATATAAAAAAATATTTTGACATTAGTGTGCATAAGCTTTTACTACCACGTAACAGCGTCTCACGAATAATTCATCCGTAAAAACGACAAAAATAACGCTGTTGCCTGAGGCTGCCTTTCCCTGTTACATTTTTTTCCAAGTTCTCTGAGAAGTATTTTGATTAGTGGAGCGTATTTCTTTAGTAGAGTTGCATCATAATCAAACGAAAATCTCGTTTTTTGGTACGTTGAAGAGAGAATATTTAAACCCTTGCTGAGGAAAATGCGATATATTTATAAATAGTTATTGTATTTAAATTTTATTCTTTAGTAACTTTTCTGAAGCTTAATTTTAGGCTACTTAACTTGAGAATTCAGTAGTTAACCACTGGATTCTTTACCTCGGAATACTCAGTTTAAATAAATTCAGGGTGTGTTTCCACATACGTGTCGGATCTTAATTACTTTAATAATGAAATATGACTAGAACACGAGGGAATTTTCTAAGTTAATTGGCTGCTATTAAATAAATTAGACATCGATGATATTTGTTTCTTCAGAAATTCGACAATGAAAATTCTCTTGGTGACTGCCACCATGCCAACCTTTAAAAAGTTACTCTCCAGCTAATATCTCTCCAGTCTGTATTTATGTCAATTATATGTTGTAGACACGGAAAGAGTTACGATGAACTAAATAAATAAACAGACCAAGTGCGCCCATTATGTAGAAAAATAAAAATATAACTGATTTAGTATGTGTTTATTTTATTGGTTAGGCCGAGTACTTTTCAATCCATTGTGACCAAGCAAATTAATATTTTTTTAGAAAAAAAAAAGAAAATTGGTATAATATTCTGTTAGAAATTGGTATAATATTCTGTTTAGAATATATACCAATTTTCTTTTTTTTTTCTAAAAAAATATTAATTTGCTTGGTCACAATGGATTGAAAAGTACTCGGCCTAACCAAGAAAATAAACACATACTAAATCAGTTGTATTTTTATTTTTCTACATAATCACCATCAAGTTCAATACACTTTTGCCACCTCCCCTTCCAAGCATTTAGACCGTTGAAAAAAAATGATTCTTCCTTAGAGTCAAAATATGCGTCTACAGCTGCTTTGACCTCGTCGTTTGTCGAAAATCTTTGACCTCCCAAGTGCTTTTTTAGGTTAGGGAACAGAAAGAAGTATGATGGTGCCAGATCAGGCGAATACGGCGGATGCGGTAACAGTTCAAAGCCACAGTTCTGAATTTCAGCCATTGACTGTACTGACGTGTGAACACGGGCGTTATCTTGATGAAACAGGACTTTTCTTCTGAGCATTCCTCGACGTTTTTCTTTTATTTCCTCTCGTAAATGACGTAGTAAGGTGCAGTAGTAATCAGAGTTTATAGTCTGACCCCTTTCAAGATAATCAATCATAATCACACCTTTCGAGTCCCAGAATACTGAAGCCATCACCTTATTTGCCGACAAAATCGACTTAGCCTTTTTAGGGGGTGGTGAACCAGGTCTTCTCCACTCGTTTTGATTGTTGTTTTGTTTCCGGTGT
Source organism: Parnassius glacialis (assembly GCA_033319125.1). NCBI lineage: Eukaryota > Metazoa > Arthropoda > Insecta > Lepidoptera > Papilionidae > Parnassius > Parnassius glacialis. The sequence continues at coordinate 12,452,237 of JAVANC010000012.1, forward strand.
ACAGTAATGAACCCATGTTTCGTCTATAGTAACAAAACAATTCAAAAAATCATCTGCATCGGCTTCAAATAACTCCAAACAGTCGCGTGAAATAGTCAATCGCGTCCTTTTTTGTTCAACTGAAAGCAGTCGCGGAACCCACCTCGCAGACACCTTGTGGGAACCCAACTCGTTGACAATGATGTTTTGAGTTCATTCATAAGAGATGCCTATAATCTCGGCTATGTCTCTAATTTTTAATCTGCGGTCTCCCATTATTAAATGAAGTACTTTTTTAATATTTTCGTCAGTAGTTGACGTCGAAGGCCTTCCAGAGCGGGGTTCATCTTTCACACTCTCTCTACCAAGCTTAAATTCTGCTATCCATTTTTTGACGGATGAATATGACAGAACACAATCTCCTAATGTACTGACCATGTCATCATGGATGGCTTTTGATGATAGCCCCTTCTTATGGAAGTACTTAATGACGGCACGCTGCTCGATTTGCTCCATTCGCGGAAATTATTTCCGATTACTTTGTTAATAAATTTATAAAATCACAACTAATTATCGCACACGTTTCGAACTTTACACAATGAACTAGTCTGAACTGAACTAAATAATGTGGGTAGATTTGATTTTTAGAATTGAGTGGATCTGTGTTAGGCCGAGTACTTTTCAATCCACCCTCGTACATGATTTTTGTTTTTGTCCATGTTCATCTTAAGACCCATCCTTTGAGAGAAACTATTGAGATTATTGAGCATAGTTTTTAGGTCCTCCAGCGATTCTACCATAAGGAGTATATCGTCGGCAAATGGAAGGTGGGTGATGTAATCGCCATTGATGTTAATACCGTATCCTTTCAAGTCCAGTAGCTTGAAAACGTATTCCAATGCAACGGTGAAGAGTTTTGGGGATATAACGTCACCCTTTCTTACAACTCCATGCAGTATTGGATAGGTTTCGTACTCGGATAGCCAACGTAGCCCTACTGTACAAGCACTTCAGCACTTCGATATACCCCGTTGTAGTGGCGAATAAGAATAGACACTACCCCACATGTTCCCGTGGTTTCGTTAGAGGCGACAGACGGAAACTGAGAGAGAAGATGAGCAGCAGAATCTTCCTGGTAAAAGCAAATTACAATAAAATCTGCGGTTGCCAACCCACTCGCCAAGCGTGGCAACTATGGCAATAGACCCCCCCATGACGAAAGTTACAAAAAGATAAGCCCCAGTTCCCGGCAATTCTTGGCTACGGTGGCGGCCATGGTAACTGTGGGGCAGCGGGTGCTAAAAATCTCCGATAGAGGTTCGGTACCCACCTACGATGACTCGACCTGTCAACTTTTGTACGTGGTAGAGCTATGCTGCAGCTATATTAGTAATATAGTTGTAGCACGAATGGGTCGGCTCGACCGAGGAAGGACCACGCTCTCACAGAACACCAACGTAAAATAGCAGCTTAACTTTGCTGTATTTTGTATGGTGAGTGTAGAGAACCGGAAACCCTTTTTACTGGAAAAGAGGCATTCCATCTTAGTCCTCACGGGTGACAACGCATCTGCATTTTGATTCGCAAACGAGGATAGATGTAGATGTCTATGGCCCATAGCAACCACTTACTATCAGGTGGACTGTGTGCTCGTTTGTCACCCTATCCTATAAAAAAACTTATAACGCACGCACCCTGAGGACTGGCGTAAAGATCCTGGAGCTTGAAGAAGAGATAGAGAAGTTGCGCTGAAATATTATAAGATTATCCGAGGTACGAAGAGAGGGGTAAGACCCGGTAATTCTCCAATCCGGCAACTTGTTCTATCACCGGGAGGGCGACCATCTGTCCCAAAGAGTTGTCCACATGTCTCTCTTTAACAACGTTGTAAAGATTGGGAGTGTGTCGACGAGGGTTGCGGACCTTATACTCAGAATCACATCAGTCATACATGTTTACGCACCAACCTCGGCACATCCCGATGAGGAGGTGGAGTAAATGTATGAGGATATCTCTGGAGACATATATTTCTCCAAATTCCTCTATACGGTGTTAATGAGAGACTTCAACGCAAAACTAGGCACAAGAAAGAACGGTGAGCTGAAAGTAGAGGAATTCGGAATAGGGCATCGGAACCCATGAGACCAGCAGCTGGCCGACTTCATGGAGAAAGACGGACACTTTATGTTGAACTCTTTCTTCCAAAAGCGGCCCTATAGGAAGTGTACTTGGTCGAACCCCAACTGTTCGCCAAAAAATGAGACTGACTTCATTATGATGACGGCATCCATCACTAATAAAAAAAACTAGATACACAATCCCACGCAAAAGTTCTCTAAAAACTGTTGCCAATTGTTTTGATGTCATCTTTGTTGAAATAAATATACATTTATGTAAATTCAACCCTAACTGCATTTCTTAAAGTTGTATTCACAAAGCTACGTACAAATTAATAACGCACCCAAATGTTCTAGTGGGCGCTTATTCGGCAAGGACATTTTTCGTCACTGATTGTGTATCTAGTTTTTTTTATTAGTGATCGATGCTAGACGGCAACTGTTTAGTGAAGTCTCAGTGATTGCGAGGGTGAAAACTGGTAGCGATTACCGAATGAGTAGAGGCGCACTGAACCTAAATGTTAAGTTGGAGAGGTACCGCCTAATGAAGTCAACGCTCTGTCCTTCTCGTGCTCTAATCCAACGTCCCGAAACCTTTCAACTCGAGTTAC
>JAVANC010000012.1:12455043-12492101 GCA_033319125.1 Parnassius glacialis
CTGACATCTATCTAGTGCTCTTCGAATCCTCACCGTGCGTCGAGTTGACTAGGTAACTCGAGTCGAGCAAGCGGACTCGAGTAAATTTTAAATTTAAAGGGTGACTAACGAGCACAAAGTCCACCTGATGGTAAGTGGTTGCTGCGGCCCATAGACATCTACATCTATCCTCTATTACAAATCAAAATGTAGATGCGTTGTCACCCGTGAGGACTAAGATGGAATGCCTCATTTCCAGTAAAAAGGGCCTCCGGCCACCTGCACTCACCAAGCGAAACGCAGAGGTAAACCTCTACTTCAGGCTGGTATTCTGTGAGGTCGTGGTACCACCTCGGTTCGAGCCGGCCCATCCGTGCGACAGCAAAAGCTGCCGCGTGGCTCTACCACTGTTAATAATAAGTTATTTTCACTCGAGTACCAAGTTACACAAATTCACTCGATTGCATCGAGTAAAAGTAGAGTTCGAGTTGCATCACTACTGTAAAAATATAGTCTGTGATGGTTAATGGTTAATACAAGTTGGCCCATAAGTCGTTAGAAATGTAAATTTCGAATAAAATACAAAAGGCGTGCATGAGTGGCGCGCGCGGTGCGGGGGGGAGTACCGACGGTTTCTGGGAATTCAGTCGCCATGGAGCGTTTCACCGGTGCGGACCGTGCATTTTGTGTGCGCGAGTTATATCGAAACAATGATTCGGCTACCATTGCGCGGCGTAAATTTCGAGAATATCAGAATTTACGCAACTTTAAAGACATTCCAAGTGTTCAAACGATTAAGAACTGGGTTATTAAGTTCGAAGAGAGTGGTTCGACGTTGGATAAACAACGGTCAGGTCGACCAAGGACATCACGGACGGAAGAAAACATCGATGTAGTGAAACACTCAATTCGTGAAAATCCTACCCAGTCTACTCGTAAGCGTTCCAGTGCATTAAACTTACCCAGAACATCGTTACAGCGAATTTTAAAGAAAGATTTACATCTTCACCCGTACAAGATTCAGTTAGTACAGGAATTAAAAGATAGTGACACTATCCACAGACTAAATTTCGCAAATGAAATGTTGAACCGCTTTACTTCGTTTAATAACGTGTTATTCTCTGATGAGGCTCACTTTCACATCAACGGCCATGTCAATAAGCAAAATTGTTGCTACTGGAGTTGCGAAAATCCAAATCGCAAACATCATAAGCCCTTACATAGCCCTAAAGTGACAGTTTGGGCGGCTATGTCAGCGCATGGCATTATAGGCCCTTACTTTTTTGAGGACGGCAGAGGCCGCGCGCTTACTGTTATTTCACAACGGTATGTAGCTATGATCCAGGACTTTTTTATACCAGAATTGCAGAATTTTCCAGGCTCCAATACGCAGACCTGGTTTCAACAAGATGGAGCAACTGCCCATACCTCTAACGTCGCTATGCCGGTCGTCCGTCAACTTTTCCCTAATAAAGTGATCTCTCGAAGAGGAGATATTCCTTGGCCACCACGTAGTCCAGATCTGACCCCAATGGACTTTTTCTTATGATGTTATCTTAAGACTAAAGTGTACGAAACCAACCCGCGGACAATTGACGTCCTGAAAGAAAATATCCAAAGAGAAATGGCAAACATTACAGAGCTTACTTGCCGCGCAGTGATGGATAATTTTAAACGTCGCTTACAGGAGTGCCGCGATCGTAACGGATTACATTTAGATGATGTAATTTTCAAAAAATAATTCCCATTTTATAAGGATTATGACAAAATAAAAACCTTTTTCATAATGTCATTAGTTTTTTTTAATTATTTTTTTACATTTCAAGTGACTTATGGGCCAACCTGTATATACGTTAAAATAATTTTTGGTAGCAAAATTAGTTAATAGCAAAAAGTTTATTCTTGTTTGTTTACAAGATAATAAAATAAATATTGTCTCATCGATGCACAAGTGTTTAACATAATATGGAGACTATCGTTCAGGTTAGCCAATGTACGCATTGCCAATGACATTCGAAATTGGAAAATTAAAACTAATGAGTTTTGTTAGTATGTATAAAATACAAAAGTTTACTCCTACACCCAGAATTTTGGAAAATCTAAATAAGATCTATAATTTATGATGTATTCCCTAAAAAAATGACAAACACAGGTCTCAGAACTTTGCTAAAAGTAACGAAGTATTAAAGTTTTACGTTATTTATAAAATCTAAATTAAAATAATAGATAAAATAAATACATGAAAAGTTTCTGTGTTTGTAGAAAGAAAATTAGAATCAATGGGTCGTTTAAAAGTATATGGATATTGAATACAACTACAACAGTCTTATATCATATCTCATAACATTAAAAATATACTTGTTATGTAATTATGAAGTTATTTTGAAATGATAATGACTGACAGTAATAACATTATAAAATACAATTAAATTAAAGTTAAATATTACAATTAAATTACACAGGTGTTTTGTTATACTCACACAACCAGTTTAAAACATCTTAGTTCATATTTATATGTGTAATAATATAACATAGATAAGTATAACCTAGTCATTTTGGCTTTAATGGTATTTGGGGCTATGATAAATAATCAGTTAATATATTTTAAAATAAAGTTTACACACTGCACCTTTACTGATTCAACCAAAACATATTAAAGTCTTGACACCGCACCTGTCTGTCTGTTTCACTATTAATAGACTGCTTTGGAAATAATTACAACAATAACTTTGTGTTTTAGCCTTATACAAACAGTTTAAAACATCTTTCTTACTATATAGCATGTAAAGGTAATATTATAAATGGACATATTATCCGTTATTCATCTTGTCTTTAATCATATTTATTTAATTACTTTAATGGTGCATGTGATGTATATTCTCTAATCAATTAATACCTGTAAAAATAGTCCCCAACACTACGTTTGTTTGTCTGTGCACTACGTGATTTTTCCATCAATATTGAAATACCTATAATTGCTGAATATACTTACAACTTTGTTTAGTACTATGAATTATTAAGTTATTCCATTCTATATACACTATTGTAACTCATAATATCTGTGAAAACTACTAGAAAATCGCGTTTAGTTTGTTTTAAGGTGATTGTGGTATTCATAGTTAAATTGTTAATTTTTCAGAATTTCCATTAGATGCGATAAAACTAATATTAATTTTGTAATCAATAGATTATAAGAAATAAATCGACATATTTTTCATTAAAGTTCTCTGAAATATGTGGTGGGCCCGTTCTCCATACAAAAAGAAATTGTCTCCTTTTATAGCTAAAATAGCTTGAATACAAGCTGATATATTTAAAGTAAAATTTAGGATTATTATCAATATCTTTTAAAAAATCCGAACATTTTCAGACTGGACTCGAGCGGAGTATGTAAATCTAGGCACAAGGAGACAATATTTTAAAATAGTAAGAACTATGTGGGGGTTCAATTTATACAATTTATGAACGTGGGTTAAAAACTGATCAAATTTTGTTTTTAAAACAGGTTTAATACTATCGAAATCAACGGGGCACCTAACAGGCATAGTGATTCCGTACTGACAGTTTTTATTCCTGGAGAAACATAATTGAAATTAGAGTCACCCTATGAGAAGTAGATAAATTATTGTAAAAAATATTTCACATTTATTGCTATTTGGTTCAAGACCGATATTTTTAAAATTTCGAAAAATATGAACAAGATCACTGAGTACGTCATCTGCTCTACCTCCCATTGTACAGTCGTCCAGGTACCAGACATTCAGCTTGGATTTCAGATTTGAAATAATGGGTTGAATTCCAAACAGAAAAGTGCTGGACCTAGTGGGTCACCCTGCTGAACACCGACAGCACAATCGATAACATGGTTTTCGTAAAACAAGTTAGTATTTTGACTATAACATTGCCAAACGTTATGATAAATTTCGGGGGTATTATTATTCACTTCTTTCAGCAAGGTTACCCTATCGATAGAGTTAAAAGCATTCCATAGGTCAACCTTCACAAGAACATCTGCATCAGTTTGTTAAAAATGTACGCACTGAATGTACCACCGCCTTAGAGCCACCTCTAGTGTCAAAGCCTTGTTGAGTAGACTAAAATTCGGTCTTAAGGTTAGAGATTATGTGCCCGCAAGCTAATTTTGAAGTTAAGCGTCGAAATGTGGAACCAACGGCAATAGGACGGATGCCATTATCCTTTTCTTTTGTATATATAAAATACCCGAATATACCCAGAATGGACTCGAGTGGAGTAAATATGTTAATCTAGGGATAAGGAGACAATATTTTAAAATAGTAAGAATAATGTGGGGGTTTAAGTTACACAATTTATAATCGTGGTTTAAAAACTGATCAAATTTTGTTTTTAAAACAGGTTTAATACTATCGAATAAGAAAAGGTCACTAGCAGGTAAAGCGATCCCGTACTGACAGTTTTATTCCTGGAGAATTATGATTGAAATTTTGTATTAAATTGTCTCTGTTAGAACTACATAAATTATTGGAAAAAATATTTCACATTTATTGCTATTTGTTTAAAGACCAATATTTTTAAAATATCGAAATACATAAGATCTTAATCACTGAGGATGTTATCTGATCTACCTCCCAGTGTAACGTCGCCCAAGATTCAGACAATCAGCTTGGATTTCTTACTTGAAATAATGGGTTGAATTCCCAAACTGAAAAGTGCTGGAACTAGTGGGTCACCCTGCTGAATACTGATAATATGGTTTTCGTAATATAAGTTAGTATTTTGACGGTACTATTTCCAAACGTAATGACAAATTTAGAGAGTGTTGTTAGCTACTTATTTCAGCAGGTTTACCCTATCGATAGAATAAAAATAATTCCTTAGGTCAACCTTCACAAAAACATCTGCATCAGAGTTTGTTCAAAATGTACGCACTTTATTCTGACATCATAAAACATAATATTTATTTCTATTTCTTATGAAACTAATAAAAAACTACTGTAGCTACTATAAAATTTTAGGTAAATGTTAATTACCTTCAGTTTTCAGTTGCCAGTGATGTCATGTGGAACTGAGACGTGGTCCATCACTGCTGGCCGGATAAGGAAGCTTAAGATTGCTCAGCGAGCTATGGAGAGGGCTATCCTCGGAGTTTCTCTGCGCGATAAACTTAGAAATGAGGATATCCGCAGTAGAACCAGAGTGACCGACATAGCCCAACGGATTAGTAAGCTGAAGTGGCAGTGGGCCGGCCATATAGCTCGAAGAACCGACAACCGATGGGGAAAAAGGTTCTCGAGTGGCAGCCTCGTACCGGCAGGCGAAGTGTAGGGCGTCCCCCCACTAGAAGGAGTGAAGACCTGGTAAGATATGCAGGAAGTCGATGGATGCAGGTGGCTCAGGACCGTGCTTTGTGGCATTCCTTGAGGGAGGCCTATGTTCAACAGTGGACTTCTGAAGAGCTGTAATGATGAAGACCTTCAGTTTTGAATATTTTTTGACGTCGAATAAGGTTGGTGTTGTTTAACATTTCTAATTTTTATGTGGCTCTGAATTATTTTATTTCTAGTTCTATTGTATCAGGAGAGAATATTAAAAGAAGCTGCCGATATTATTTCTAGCAATTGAGCTTATATCATCTAAATGTAAGGATTTTGTTTAATAGAATAGTAAAAAATAATATTATATTATTTTATTTAATACGAAATTTCTATTTATTCTTTAACTGTTACGAAATCTGTTCATCTTGTTGAGTGTATTTAATTTTTTTCCTGTTATTTAGCGTTATGCTGCGTTAAATTTATTTACTGTAATAAAATTCAAAGCATTTTCATTACGCTTTGCTTGGTTGTGAACTAAAATTTGTGATTGTCGTTAAGGTTTCTTTTTTTGTATGAAAATAGAATAACTAACTAGATAATAGTTCATCCAATCGTGAGTAGAATGCAGCCAAAGGACACCAGCCAGAAGGTGTAGCCAAGTTGACTTTCTATAATCATTAACGCTTATAGAAAACTAATAAATTAATGCTAAATCACGCGACTTAACGTTGATTTCATAAAACAGCAAGAAAGCCGGCTTTTTCTACACATTATTAAATTTTCAAATGATCCTATCTTTGTACAATATAAAATAGAACAGAAGAAAATTATTTTTAAATAATAAAGATAGCAAGTAATTCTTATTAACCCTAGAACTCTACATGGGATACTGGAGGACCCCAAAGCAGTTTGTATTCTGATAATTTCTGTTTGTATGAAACCTATAGGTTTGAGCGTCCATATATTTTAGTTTAGTGTTGAATGCTTTCGATTTGTTAGTGCAGCGGCGACAGTTGCACTGTGTGGACGTATCTACGAGCGACTTGGGGTACCCCATTACTGCAGTGTAGGAAATCCGTAAGTATTTTTGTACTGTATAATTTTTATATAAATATATTCATTTGACTATCTTAAATGATTTTATTTTTTAAATTACTAAGATCATCAGAAAAATCAATGTTTTAACTATATATATTTTTAGCAATTATTGAGTTAATCCATTAATTTTAATATTAATGTTTTTTTTCAGATGGCTATCGATCGAGGTTTAATTGACAAAGAGATCAATTTTATATCTTAAGCCACGAATCTGGTAAATAAGAATAGGAAGATGTGAGAAATCAAAGTCAGTTAGTAGAATTATTTAGAGTTAAGAGGTCGGGAACAAAATACTGCTATGTTTGCATAAGATGGAGCGCTAACACTTATCTTATTGTCCACCTAAAAAAGCTCAAAATAGATCATAATTATGCTGTCAACTCTCCACAATACTCCATATAAAAGCAACAAAGTTCGATTGCCAGAAATTATACAGCTTTATAACAAAACAAAAGGAGGAGTGGACGTTTTTGACGCAATGGTCAAAATACTCTGTCCAAAGAAAAACCAAACGTTGGCCATTGTGCTTATTTTACGGATTATTGAAAGCAGTTGGTATTAACTCATGGGTCCTCTCCAAGTGCTCAAGGGCAAACAATAAACCAAATATAAAGTTAAGACACACTTTCTTAAAAGAATTAGACTTAGAGCTCATTCGTGAACATTTGGAGGAACGTTACCTAAGACCAAATTTGAGAAGGGATATGAAAGAGACCATAGCGGCGATTCTCTGAAAAACACCAGATTTGCCTTTGTCTGTTCATGTTTAGTAGACATTAAGACTTTGTGGCTTTTGTCCAAGATATAAAGACCGAAAAAGCAAAACGCTGTGCTGTAAGTGTGAAATACCCATTTGTTCGGATCATCAGATTAAAGTTTCTAAAAAATGCTGAAATTAACACTAAGAATTTATTTTAAGACTGGTGTGTTAAAATGTTCCTTTTATTTGATCATAAAAATATTTTCATACATTGGTTTTTATTTAAAAAATTACACACCATTTTCTATGGGGTACTTCAGGACCTCAGTGTAGGAATAATCCGTGCCAAGAATAGGGTAGAGTTCTAGGGTTGAAAGTTATATTTTAATTTAAGTATTGTCGGTGCATCTGTTAGTGATATATTCACCGCCATAATTCTCATTTCCGGCCACATTCGCCGAATATAATATTTGTTTTGTCGAGACGACACAACTCGTATTCGATATTTAGTTACTGCCAAAAAAGAAATAGAAAAATCTTAATTCTGTCGATAGCGCATTGGTCAAATTATTAATTAACTTTAATTTTATATTTACTCTTTAAAAAGTCCCATGCCACCTACCGGAAAGGGCACAACAATGATGCCGGGACGTGACGATGTTTTGATTGTTCCAAATTCTGTATTTTTGTCTAGTGTATTCTAATAGTCTTTATCTATGATATTGCCATTCTGTAGTACTGGCTATTCAAAATATTTTTTGTTTGGCTAAGAATTCTATTTCAAATTAATTTTATATTAAAAATATGGAAATCTTTTTTCAAAATTAGTCATTTCCTTATTGATAAGCGTTATGTTTTCATCGCATTTTAATCGTTTTCATTATCATGAATTCGTTAAAAATTTAAGTAAGTATGGAATATTAGTACCGTAATATTTATCATTACGAGGGCAAACTCGGCACATCTAGTTCTCTTCGTCTAGGAATTCCAGTAGCAGTCATCAAAGTACACTTTCAAGTCACTCTATTAAGTCCCGTGGTAAAGTCCCATCATAAATAACAAAACGAGGCCAAATTCGGCACATGTAGTTCTCCTCGTCGAAGAGTTCCAGTAGCAGATACCAAAGTACACTTTTAGGTCTATAAAGTCCAAAACGTATAATTGTATTTATATATATATATATATGTGTAAATCCTGCGTGCTTATAGGGAAACAAAAAATATTGTAATAAAAATCTGTGATTATAAAAATAATAATAATATCTTACCTTGATCAAGTATTTCTACGCCGATCTTTTTCGCTGCAGACAAGCGATACAATATCTACTTACAACGGCGGCCGAGGCCAGAATGACGAATAACACGGAGAGAAACAGTGTATTTACTAAAATTAATTAATACAAGGCTCACAAACTACCGAAAATTTCGCTATGTTTTAGCCGAAAAAATTAATTATAACTAAATAAAACAAAATTAGTCTGCCATTTACATTGTGTGTCTTCCCACATGATAGTTGAAGAGTTTTAAAAATAGATTGAGTTGAACAATTGATATGATATGATATATTCAAATTTTACAAAAGTTATCGTTTTTACGAAGCAATGTGGACTTGATAGATCAACACCTTATGCCACTTAAACACATTTTAATGTAAAAATAGTAATTAGATTAATAGAAAAAAAAATATTAATAAGTTTAACAATCATTTATCTTTCTGACAATGTGTTTTTTATATCATTTATATGTACAATATGATTGCTAGTTACGATTTCATGCGACAAAACGTTTGAATCTTAATTTTGAGGCCCCAGCAGAACATACCTGCGTGCTTCCGGCTTACGGCATACAAATGAATTTTGATTACAGATGATGATAAACCAGCGGCGTAAACAAGCCTAAATTTAATTAAAAAATCAGGGCTTTGACTTTGATTCATAATCGAAGATTGATATAGGTGTTTATTGGCTTCCACTTACCATGTAGTTGACTGACACTTGTATGTTTGCTGTTACCATTCATAAAAATGTATCTAGTGAAGAATTATTTTATGTATCAAAATTAAACTTTCTGTTACTTAAATAATACCTTCTAAATTCTAAGTGTGGCTTTGTAACTTATTCGTACCTATCATTTTTATTTATAATTGTGCGCGTAAGTTTCATGGACTAAAACGGTTGACCCCACAAGCTAACCCACAAGAAACCCACAGCTAACATGTTGTTTCTCAAAGCCTTGCTTGTCAATGTGATGTGTGATAAAAAAAACAATTAATGCAAATACAGACAAGTAATTGTACTGTTTTGTGGCAACAAAATATTATTTAGTGCCAAATACTTTTTATTGTCCCTAAAAGTTTTATTTAGTTCTGCGCAGATTGGAGCGTAAAATTAAACTGTGTGCTCTGTTGCTAATAAATGCGAAAAAGGGAAGAAAACAAACATTTATTAACCCCCCGTTTACACTCTCGCGCGAGCGGCGAGGCGAGTCGCGAGGCGAGCCACGAGGTGCGAGTGTAAACGCTAGCTCGCCTCGCCACTCGCGGCGCTCGCGTCGGAGGCGGTTTTTTTGGGCACGAGGCAAAGGGCCTCGCGAGCGACGCAAGCGTGGTGTTTACACTCGCGCTCTCGTTTTAGTTTGCTTACGGCGCCCTTCCCTAATAACATTCGAATTGCTTTTGTTTTAAAATTACAATTTTAATAAAATAATATTATTTAATCTTGCACAATAGGTACTAGCAATTCATATAAAATTATGAAACTGAAAAGGTTCCGTTTCGATGAATTGATATCATCCACTATATTCTTCCTCAACGAGGTATTTTTTTTTAATTTCCTTCTTTTTAAAATGGTCAAGCATCGAAAATATTTATTAAGGCAAGAGTTGATGCCGCTATTATTTCGACGTCTTTTATCGTCGTTGGCTCAGCGCAAACTGAACGCATCGCGAGAGTGTAAACAGCCACTCGTTACCTCGCAACAACACGCGAGCTGCAAGACGAGGTACGAGGCGAGGCACGAGGCGAGAGTCTAAACCCGCTATAAGAATAGGTGTGGATATGATACTGTCTTCTTCCCTTGTGGTGACTATACCTCCCACTCGCCAAACTGATCTAATGTTCAGCAAGATATAACGTGTTGAATTAACCCCTAAGGTACCGTGGACATGAATTCATGTCCGCATTACGTGCTGCTATTTTTGTCTTAATTGATATAAAAATACAGTATATTTTCAATTGAACACTATTTCATTGGATTCCGAATAAACTATAGAGTATTCTCAAGTATTAAACTCTCTCGGTTACATAGACGAAATAAAAAATAATAGGCATTCGCTTTTGCGTTGATGGTGCTGTTAGTTGCGTAATTGTTTTCTTTTTGTGTTTGTGATTTTTGTTGGATTTTCTTTTAAAAACTGGTAAGAAATGTTAATGATCTTTACAAGATAATGTTTTGGAATGACTTAAGTTACAACAGCAGTAAATTTTTGTGTTTCAATTGATAAAAAAGGAAAAACAAAACACCTTTACGCGAATAATTTATAACGGGTAAGATTTCAAATAAGATCTACCTTCTGAGATATTTAGCCTTTTTATAGATAGTTTATTGCACGTATGTAAATTCATAAAGATATATTATTCCTAAATATTATATCTATATGATTGTATAAGAAAAATTAAGGAAGACGGTATAATATTTTCACAAAAAGGTTTTGAAAATGAGGTTACAAAGCGCGCGCAAACTGTCTATTGTCGAATTTTTAGCAAATGTTTTCGAGTGAAAAAGTAGAATTATTATAATGGTTACATGCATAATTTCGGTTTATTTTAGGAAGACTATTTTGTATTGATTGTAAAGACATAAAAATAAAACAAAAACTTACGCTTTTTCATTGATAAAACCAAATTTATTGGCAGTAAATACACTTTTTCAAGATCCCTTAGAAACAAAGAGCTGTACAAAACTAATTAAACATCCAAATGTTATTGTTATTGTTTCTACTTATCGACAATCTTATCAGCTTTAAAGAACTGTGACTCAAGCATCTTATAACATAAACGAACAGTCGTGAAAAACATAAATGTTGAAACAAGTGTTGCGCGCCGAGATGGCCTGTTTTTTGTTATAGTGGGCGCGGTACTGGAAGGGTTAAATTAAATAAATTAAATGAGTTAAATGCTTATTTTTTATTAAGAGTATGCTACGAAGGTGATAAATGGTTTTAATTACAAAATTAAAACAAAGCATATATAATTATAAAATAAGCCACCTAGATTTATTATGTGTTAAATGACGAGGCATTGTCACCTCTGAGGAGTAAAATAATAAACCTCGTTAATAATTTAGAAGATTTTGTAGACTTTTTGTAGGCTTTAAAATCTGACGAATAATCAGGTATAAAACGTTATAAAACCTTTATTTTAAATCAACATCATCATTACATTCCTTCACAAGTCCACTGCTGAACATAGGCTTCTGCCGAAGAATGCCACAAAGCACGGTCCTGAGCCAACTGCATCCATTGATTTCCTGCATGTCTTACCAGGTCGTCACTCCATTTAGTGAGGAGACACTCCACACTTCGTCCACCGGTACGAAGCCGCCACTTGACAACCTTTTTCCCTATTCGTTGTCGGTTCTTGGAGCTAAATGGCCGGCCCATTGCTACTTCAGCTTATTGATCCATTGGGCTATGTCGGTCACTCTGGTTCTACTGCGGATATTTTCATTTCTAAGTTTATCACGCAGAGAAACTCCGAGCATAGCCCTCTCTATAGCTTGCTTATCGGCCAGCACTGAAAGACCACCTCTCAGTTCAATAGATCATTACTGGCAACACGGACTGGTAGTACAGTCTCGTTTTCAAGTTTTGAGGTATACCTGACGAAAAGATGTGCCGTAATTTCCAGAATGCTTCACAGCCAAGTTAAACCCGTCAATTGACCTCGCAGTCGAAGTTTGACTTACCTCGTCGGAAATTTTTCCCATGTAAACGTACTCGTCAACAACTTCGTGCTTAGTGCTCTTAACAACTACCGGCATAGGCGTGACATGGTCGTTATACATGACCATTGTTTTGTCCATATTAATCTTAAGACCTATCCGTTGAAATAATACACTATTAAGGTCATTTAGCATAGTGCTTAGGTCCTACAGAGATTATGCCATGAGGACTATATCGTCGACAAATCGAAGGTGAGTGATATACCTGCCATTGACATTAATATCGTATCATTACTAGTCCAGTAGCTTGAAAACGCCTTCCAATGCACCGGTGAAGAGTTTCGGGGACATTACGTCACCCTGTCTTACAACTCTCTGTAGTTGGATAGGTTTCATACTCTAGTTCTATAATCGTATAGCCATCGTAGCCCTACTGTGCAAACACTTCAGCACATATATATACCGACAGTCAACTAGGCACCACTGAAGGGAATGGCAGCACCGCCCAAATTTCGACGGAATCAAAGGCTTTTTCATAGTCCATATATGCCAGACGTAGTGGCAAATTGTACTCCTCGGACTTCTGTAAAATTTGGCGAAGGGTATGTATGTGGTCTATTGTGCTAAAGCCTTTTCGGAAACTGGCTTGTTCAGGAGGTTGGAAGTTGTCGAGTCTGCATGCGAGACGATTCGTAATGACTCGAAAACAGCATGTAGTCGCGGCTCATAAGGGAAATACAACTGTAGTTCTTCAATAGAGCGTTGTCACCTTTCTTAAAGAACAAGACTACCGAACTTCTGCTCCAGGCTTCCGGTGTTGTGCCACCATGGAGGACGAAATTAAAGAGCTTCTGAAGGAAGCGGGTGGAACACCGGTACTTGAATGGTTTTCCACCCACTTTCAGAGCTTCGCTGTAATTCCATCCTAGGCCCCAGCCTGGGGCCTTGCCGTATTAAGGTGCTGGCGAATCATTCTAATCTCGCTCAGACTAATTTATGGAATATATCGGAATAATGTCGGATACTGCTTGCTCTTGGATCGTTACTCACACTTACGTGTGACTCCAAAGATGATATAGACAGCTGCACATAGAACCTCTCAATCTCACTCAAAATCTCAGGTATCGCGTAAATGACTCTGCCATACTCGGTGTTTAGCTTCGACAGTTGGCTATTTCTGGCAGACAGATGTCTAGAAAAAACTTTGGAGTTATGGTTCCACTCAATCGCTTATTCAAAACGAGCAGTGTTAAAGTTGCGTTAGTCCCGCCTCATGCATTTGGAGATCTCTCCGTTCAATTGTCTGTATGCTGTCAAATTTACTGAAGACTGCAGCTTCATATCCCGTCTAACAGCGATGAGATTAGGAGTGTGATCGAAGAGTTTTTGTGTTCTACTGTGGGGGGTCTTGCAAAACTTAGCTTGAACAACATGGACAGTTTCCATTAGCTTGTCATTCATTTCATATCGTCCACTGTATTGCCGTTTTCTGGGCACTGGAAACGGTTTTGTAGCTGGAGCTGAAAGGTTGCGGGACTTTAGATTAGAGCTAGAAGGGGACGAAGCGTTGACTTCATTAGACGTGACCTCTCCAACTTAACGTTTAGGTTCAGTGTGCCTCTCACCAGTCGGCTATCGTTGCCGGTTTTCTACTTCGCGATCACTGAGACATCACTGAATAATTGTCGTCTGGTCATCATAATGAAGTCAATCTCATTTATTGTCGAACCGATGGGACTCGACCAGATTCAGTTTATGTGGGGCTACTTCTGAAGAGTTCATCATAAAAAGTACCTTTTTCTCTATTAAGTTGGCCATCTACTGCCTGCCTTACCTTCAGCTCACCGTTCTCTCTTGTACCTAGTTTTGCGTTGAGGTCTCCCATTAACACCGTATAACCGTTAGTTGGAAATAGAGGTAAGGAAATTAAAAAATAAATTAAAAAATAATTTAACTAAACTTATTAAATCATATTCTCGGTTGGTTTTGGAGAAATGCTTGGTTCTAGATATATCCTCATACATTTCCTCTACCTCCTCATCGGTATATGGCGAAGTTGTTGCGTAAACATGTATGACGTTTAGCGAATCCTGTTTGGTGATTCTGAGTATAAGGTACGAAACCCTCGTTAACACACTCTCAATCTTTACAACGTTGTTAACTAGAGACTTGTGGACGATAAATGTGATACCTCCTTAAGACTGATGGTCACCCTCCCGCTGATAGAACAAGTTGCCGGAGTCGAGGATTACCATGTCCTTTAACTCTCCAAACCTCAAATAATTCCATCATATTCCAGCGCAAGTTGCGTCTATCTCTTTTTCCTGCTACAGGATCTTCTCGTCAGTCCTCAAGGTGCATTATATGTTGCCAGGTCGAATTGTCTTAGGTGGAAACTGAACCTCCACCGGAGATACTTAGCAACCTATGCCCCGTCGTTACCATGGTCATTACTGTAGCCAGGAATAGCGAGGTCGTCGGGGACTGGGGGCCGTCTCTTCGTTACTTTAATCATGGGGGGTATATTGGCATAGTTGTTACGCTTGGTGAGCGGGTTGGCAACCGCAGTTTTCTTTTAATACGATGAAATTATTTTTCCACACATACTTCACACGCACGATGCACCCACTAACCATAAGTTTTTAAAAAGTAATAAAATGTGTCAATAGAAAAGCCGTTTTAATAGAAAAGTTAAATTAGTTTAACTTTTACTTTTCTATTGAAACGGCTCTGGAAGACAGACGTCCAAATTACAACATATTTTTTTCTTAACTAATTTGTAATACGAGTATTTTATATTTGTAATAATCATGTACATGTATATTTTTGTAGTCTGTTTAATGTTTCAAATAAAACATTTCATTTCATTTCGTCCCGAGGGTGTCGTAAGAGGCGATAATGGGAAATATGGAAAATGAAAAATAATATGCCTTGCAAAAGATGACGCTATTCCATTTCGTTTTCACCTGTTGTAAAAGACCCAGACTGGCGACGGGCTACAGCATCAGAGGTGCCAAAACGCCTGGTTTTGCCTTGTCGTCTCGCAAATCGAAAGTGTGACATTAAAGGTAAATCCGCACTGCAGCAGAAAGGGCCTACGTCCAGCAGTGAAATTTTTAAGTTGGTGATGAAGAAGACATGACTGATATAAAGTAGTTAGTAAAATTACAACTTAGCCCAGCACTGGGATGGATATCATCCCACTGCTGGGCACAAGCCTCCTCTCATTTCTGAGAGGGTTTTTAAGGGAAAGAAGTGTCCGCCGCGCTGCCCCAATGCGCGTTGGTGAACATCACTCATTTGAAATATTTTTTTCTTATTTTGCAGACGTATAGGTTTCCTCACGATGTGTTCCTTTGCCACTGAACACGTAGTATGTCAGCACTTAAAATTGCAATTAACAATTTCATTGGTTAAACCTGGGTTGCTCGTTTACTGAGACATTGACCGACATGATTTCCAGATAAATTATTTCATTGGCAGTGTGATTACAAAATATCGTGCGAACCAACAAAAAGTACGATAAAAAATAAAAATGATTCAGTGTTCGTATCATTTAACTGCTGCTCCCTTAAATAATATTCCATAATCTACTTTAAGAAGTTTACGAAAATAGGCTAAAGTTGTGAAACTTTTCAACGTATTCTAATGCAAATAGCAAACTTCTCAATCGTACAATGGTATAATGTAATCTTTAAATTCATCGTACATCCTCAATCCATTCGCGGATTTTAAATATTCTAACCCAAAAACCCTTTGAATGCTTGCCCTTGTCATAGTAAAGTATTCCTGTACTCGTAGATACATTTTGCTTTATCACAATTTATACGTGGGCTGCACTAAAAGTATCGGGAATTAAATATTTCCACTGTTCCTGTCATATTAAAATCTTTTTAATTGAAAAGTCCTTGGTTTTAAAAATCGAATACCATTTATTTATTTAAAAAAAGATTCTCGTCTTGTCGCAAAGTTATGTCAAACTTGTTTAGTCGTTGAGAAAATGGAATTGACTAGAGAAAATTCAAGAGCGATGATTTATTATGACTTTCGAAGTGGTTTAACACAAAAACAGTATGGTTGATTTCTGCATTTGGCAATGAAGCCCCATGCAAAACCACAATTTATCGCTGGTTTGCTGAATTTCAACGTGGGCGTGTCAAGCTCAGTGATGATCCCCGTCAAGGTCGTCCAAAAACTGCAGTCACCCAAGAAAACGTTGATGCCGTGCGTAAGCTGATTGAGGAAGATCGACATGTGACAAACCGCGAAATTCAGGCAACTTTAGACATTGGCATGAGTCAAATACAAATAATCTTGCTTGGTGTAAAAAAGTTGTTTTCCCGATGGATACCGCATTCGCTCTGTGAAGAGCAAAAAGCAGCTCGCGTTACTCGGTGCGTCAGAACTCTCGAAAGATTCCACGCAGGATCCTCAAATGCTGTATACAACATCGTATTAGGTGACGAATCCTGGATATACGCGTACGAACCCGAAATAAAAAACCAGTCACGAGTTTGGGTGTTCGAAAATGAGTTAAATCCAACAAAAATAGTTCGTTCACGGAGTGTTGCAAAAAAAATGATGGCCACGTTTGTCTCCAAAACCGGCCATGTTACGACTATTCCTCTTAAGGGACAAAAACGGTTAATGCAGAATGGTATGCTAGCATTTGTTTGCCACAGGTCGTTTCTGAACTCCGTAAAGAGAACTGCAACCGCTGCATCATCCTCCTTCCCGACAATGCGAGTTCTCACACCGCACACAGAACAAAAGAGTTTTTAGAGCAAGAAAACATAGAATTATTAGACCATCCGCCGTACAGCCCCGACCTAAGCCCTAATCATTTCTATACTTTCCCTAAAATAAAGAATAAATTGCGTGGACAGAGATTTTCATCACCTGAAGAAGCTGTGGACACCTACAAAACGGCCATGTTGGAGACCCTAACTTCCGAATGGAATGGTTGCTTCAATGATTGGTTCCATCGTATGGAAAAATGTGTCCACTTTTGCGGAAAATACTTCGAAAAGCAATAAATAAATATTTAAATAGTAATGTTGTGTCACTTCCTTGATTCCCGAAATTTTCATTGCCGCCCTCGTAGCCAAAAACAAACAAAACTTCAAACGGATTGGACACATGAGGAATGAGGAATATTAGAGTATAATGTAAATTGATTTTTGATTTTGGAATATAGTATTGTTAGTATTGTTTTTTCACAGATAAAAACCAGTTTAACTTAGAAAAGACTAACTTTATATAACTAAAATATAATATATTTGTATCAATAACATAAAAAAATAATTAGTTGTTACTCATAAATCACATTCAATTTGGGATAATTGCAAATAAAAGTACAAGCCATATTTACTCGTTTTTTCATAATCTGCTGTAACGGAATTGCATTAAAGTTAAAGTTACAGCTTATATACGTCCCACTGCTGGGCATAGGCCTACTCCAATTTTGTGCAGGTGGTTTTTAGACAAGGATGTTTACACCGCGCTGCCCCTAATGCGTGTTAGCGGACTTCACATGTCTTAGCACTTAAAATTGCAATTAACAATTTAATTGGTGCCGGTAGGGATCAACCCCCGGGGGTTGCTCGCATACTGAGAAATTTATAGCGAGCAATTAGCACCTGAGCTACCACGGCTCTCTTTGAAAAATAACCCTGTATAAAACACATATATCTCTGCAAACATATTAGCTATGCTAATAGCTTCGTTTACACCTCCAACACACACAGGCAGTATAGGCTTAATATCGGGTTTATAAGTAGCTTTCTAGAATGTTTTGAAATGATTAACTTACTTACGTTGTGATATCAAACCATGACATCAAATTTGCTCTTGATGGTTCTGACATCATTTTAGTTTACTCTTAAATATTTTACATATTAAGCACATCTCGTCGTCATATATAGTACCACTAGATGATTTGTTATACCACAACCACATGCGATATTTAAGCCTGGCCATCACGTAGGCTTTCCTCACATATTTGTTCCACTTAACAACATGACCACTATGCTTATAACATTTATGGTTAGCATAACTGTATAGGGATTCCTGATAAATTATTAACAATGTTATTGTACATTTTGTATTCTTTGATACACTTGAAATGAACATAGGAATTTTGGTTACAGATGCGACATAAGACAGCGGCGTAAACAAGCCTAAATTGAAAAAAAAAACAATTAGGGCTTTGACGTTGATTTGTAATTGAGGATTGATATAGGTGTTTATTGGCATCCACTCAAAATCTAGTGGACTGGCGCTTGTATGTTTGCTGTCACCATTCTTAAAAATTTAATCTAGTGAATTCCATGTATCAAAAACAAACTTTATATTACTTAAATAATATCTTCTAAGTTCTAAATATGTCTTTGTAACTTATTCGTACCTACTATTTTTATTTATAATTGTGTGCATAATATTCATGAACTACAACGGTCACAGCTGTCAACTTGTTAGTCAAAGCCTTGCTTGTCAATATGATGTGTGATAAAAAATACAATTAACGCAAGTAAAGGCAAGTAAATGTACCTACTAATTTATTGGAACAAAACAACTGAATATTCTTTTGTACCAAATGCGTGTTTATTGACCCTAAAATTTTATGTAGGTCTGCGCAGATTCGAGCGTAAAATTAAACTGTGTGCTCTGTTGCCAATAAACGAGAAAGAGGGAGGAAAAATTTTATACGAATAGGTGTCGATGTGATTCTGTCTACATCCCTTGTGGTGACTATGCCTCCCACTCGCCTAACTGATCAAATGTTCAGCATGATATAACGTGTTGAATTATATTGATTAAATTAAATGAGTTAAATGCTTAAGAGTGTGCTACTAAGACGATAAATTGTCTTAATTATAAAATAATAACTTCAACATCTATAATTATATAAGTAAGGGTGACAAAAGCTACTGTGACCTATAACCACCTAGATTTATTATGTGTTAAATGACGAGGCATTGTCACCTCAGAGGAGTAAATTAATAAACCTCGTTACTGATGTAGAAGTTCTTGTAGACTCTTTGACTTTGTATAATCTGACGTATAAAACGTTACAAAACCATTTTTTTAATTATCATCACCATTACAGTCCTTCACAAGTCCACTGCTAATCTCCCAAGGAAGGCCACAAGACACGGTCCTGAGCCTTCTGCATCCATTGTCTTCCTGCATGTCTTATCAGGTCGTCATTCCAACTATTAGGGGGGACGCCCTACACTTCGTCCGCCAGTACGAGGGCCGCCACTCGAGAACCTTTTGTCCCCATCGGTTGTCGTTTCTTCGAGCCATATAGCAAGTGTCAATGCCACTTGTTGGCAATGCCACTTCAGCTTACTAATCCGTTGGGATATGTCGGTCACTCTGGTTCTTCTGCGGATATCCTTATTTCTAAGTTTATCACGCAGAGAAACTCCGAGCATAGCCCTCTCCATAACTCACTGAGCGACCTTGAGCTTCCTCATCCGGCCAGCAGTGAAAAACCACGACACAGTTCTATAGGTCATCACTGACAACACGCATTTGTTGTACAGTCTCGTTTTCATATTTTGAGATATACCTGACGAGATGTGCGGTAATTTCCCGAACGCTGCGCAGCTGAGTTGAATCCGTCGAATGACCTCTCGGCCAAAGTGAAACCTACCTAGTGGGAATATTTGTCAGGTAAAACATACTCATCAACAACTTTGTACTTAGTGTTCCCAACAATTACCGGTAGAGGTGTGACATGAACGTTACACATGATCTTTGTTTTGTCCATGTTCATCTTAAGACCTATCCGTTGGGATGCACTATTAAGGTCCTTGAGCATATTGCTTAGGTCCTTCAGCGATTCTGCCATAAGGATTATATCGTAGGCAAATCGAAGGTGAGTGATGTACTCGCCGTTGACGTTAATACCGTATCCTTTCCAGTCCAGAAGCTCGAAAACGTCTTCCAATGCAGCGGTGAAGAGTTTCGGGGATATTAATACAACCTGTCTTACACCTCTCTGTACTTAGATAGGTTTCATACTCTAGTTCCATACCCAGATAGCCATCGTAGCCCTACTGTGCAAACACTTCAGCACTTATATATACCAGCAGTCAACATCGCACCGCTGAAGGGACTGCAGCAACTTTCGACGGAATCAAAGCCTTTCTCATAGTCCACATATGCCAGGCATAGTGGCAAGTTGTACTCCTAGGACAATTTGCCGAATGGTATATATGTGATCTGTGGTGCTAAAGCCTTTTCGGAAATCGGCTTGTTCGAAAGGCTAAAAGCCGTCGAGTCTGCATGTGAGGCGATTCGTTATGACTCTCGAAAGCAGCACGTAGACAAGGCTGAGAAGGAAAATCGGTCTGTAGTTCTTCAAGAGAGCGCAGTCACCTTTCTTGAAGAACAAGACCATCGAACTTCTGTTTCAGACCTCCAGTGTAGTCCCACCATGGAAGACGGTATTAAAGAGCTTTTGAAGGGCTTCAAGAAACGGTTTCCTACCCGCTTTCAGAAGTTCCGCTGTTATTCCATCCTCGCCTGGGGCCTTCCGTTTTTAAAGTGCTGGAGAGCCATTCTAATCTTATTTAGACTGACGTCCGGAATATCATCGGAATAGTGTCGGATGAGACTTGCTCTTGGATCGCCACTCACACTTGCGTGTGGCTCCAACGATGATGTGTACAGCTGCCCATAGAACATCTCAATTTTACTCAAAAGGAGAATACCAGATTCTCTATAGAATTTTGCTCCACCCAAAAGTGTGGTGTACGCGATTGCCGTTAGCAACATTTTTTTGCTACTTTATTACTTCATTCATACTATAAATTTGAAGTCTCTGGATGTTGCGATTTTTTTTAAAACTGGACTTTAATAATTACATTTACCTTATTTTTTAGAACAGCATTCGTTGCAGTTCATTGTAATTTCAAAATATAAATTGTCAGGCTTTAGCGCCTAGCGCCTATATGTATATAAATGAAAATTTAAGAATTTAAGGAGCATAATAATATAATGATCAGTAACATTGGAAAAAGGTTCCTCTTGTATAGGATCTAAAAGGTCCTTACACAATATAAGACGTGCTAGACCTGTTTTTTATAAAATCTAAGTCAACTAAAGTACAACAGTAAAGAAAGCAGTAATCAGTACAATCAAAAATGTGATATTATCATAATCAATATATTTCACAAGCACAAATTAGTCAATGTGTGAAAATAGTCGACATTAATTTGACATACGTTTTTACGATATTGACACAATGACGTATTTGTATCATTTCACAAAATGCACGAAAATCAATGATTGTTATTCAGTAATTATCTAATGCAATTCATGATTATAATTGACTTATAATAATAACTCAGAATTAAAATTGATAATTAATATTTTTATATGACAAAGACTTATAATATATTTAATAGAAATATGTATTGTTTCATACTTTATGCGTACGTATGTACTTATACGTACAAAGAAACGCAGATGTTATTAGAAAAGACTGGAAATGTAAATATTAATCGTTGAATTCCTTTTTTTTTAAAAATATTTAAGATAATTGATAATATTTTAGTTACAAGTTGTAGAAAATAATAACTTATCACAAAAAAACTACAAAATTCATAAGATTATTTTTCATATTTTTACCTTTTTTGTACAAGGTGGGGCACGATCTGGCATTCTCCTTTCAGGTGTCCCGGAAACGACGCTGCCACACTCGGTTTTCAGCTTCGACAGTTGTCTTTCTTGTAGACAGATGTTTATCAAAGACTTTGGAGCTCTCGTTCCGCTCGACCGCTCCTTCAATACGAGCAGTATTAAAGATGCGTAACTCCCGCTGCATGCATTTGGAGATCTGTTTGTTCAGTTGTCTTTATGAGGTCAAATATACTGAAGACTGCAGCTTCATTTCTCGTCAAACAGCCTTGAAACTAAGAATGTGATCGGAAACTTTTTGTACTCTTTTGCGGCGGGTCTTGCAAAACTTAGCTGAACATCAATGAGCAGTTGTCGTCTGGTCCTCATAATGAATTCAATCTCATTTTTGTCGAACCATCGGGGCTCGACCAGGCCCATTTCCTGTGGGGCCGTTTCTGTAAGAAAGAGTTCATCATAAAGAGTCTTTCTTTCTCTATGAAATCGGCCAGCTGCTAGCCCTTTGAGTTCCGTTACCCTATGCCAAATTTTCTCAACTTCAGCTTACCGTTCTCTCTTGTGCCTAGTTTTGCGTTGAATTCTCCCATTAACACCGTATAGTGGGTTTTGTAGGGATGCATTGCTCTAGATATAACCTCATACATTGCCTCCACCTCGTCTTCGGGATGTGCCGAGGTTAGTGCGTAAACCTGTATGACCTTCAGCGAATACCGTTTGGTGATTTTGAGTATAAGGTACGCAACCCTCGTCACAGTCTCAATGTTTACAATATTGTTAACGACACATAACGTAGTTGCATTTTACATATTTTTTTCTATTCCACATTTTTTTATACCACATATGTAATATAAAGAACAAAGTTTTGTAACTTATCCATAATTTAAATAAATTATTTTATTTTATTATGTCTGGAGAGTGGCGCTATATGCCGAAATACAGGTTTTGGCCTAGTTCAGCAGTGGATGCTATTTTTCAGGCTATAAGATTAAATATTTTTTATAGTTTATAAATAGACATATTGTTAACTGATATATAATATATGGAAAATAAATATATAAAATATAGAATAAATAATAAATATAAATAAATATAAAAAAACGAGAGACTTGTGGACGATTAATCCGACATCACCTTGGGACAGATGGTCGCCCTCCCGGTGATAGAACAAGTTGCCGGATTCGAGGATATGGTAATCCTCGAATCCGGCAACTCTTTTCGACCTCAGATAATCCCATCATATTCCAGCGCAACTTGTCTGTCTCTTCTTCCTGCTCCAGGAACTTCTCGTCAGTCCTCAACTTGCATAATATGTTGCTATCTCGAATCGTCTTAGGTTGAAACCAAACCTCCACCGGAGATACTTAGCACCCTATGCCATGCCGTTACCATGGTCACCACTGTAGCCAGGAATAGCGAGTCCGTCTGGGACTGGGGGCCGTCTCTTCGTAACTTTAATCATGCGGGTTATATTGGCATAGTTGCCACGCTTGGTGAGCGGGTTGGCAACCGCAGTTTTTTTTAAATACAATTAGATAATTCTTACACACATACTTCACACGCTCGATGCACCCACTAACAATATATTGTTAAAAAGTAAAACAATTGTGTCAATAGAAAAGCCGTTTCAATACAAAAGTTAAATAAATTTAACTTTTCTATTGAAACGGCTCTGGAAGGTAGACGTCAAAATTACGACATATTTTTTATCTTAACTTATTTGTAATGTGTTTATATTTGTAATAATGATGTACATGTCTACGTTTGTACTCTGTTTAATGTTTCAAATAAAATATTTAATTTGGTTTCGTCCCGAGGGTGTCATAAGAGGCGACAATGGGAAATATGGAAAATGAAACATACTATGCCTTGCAAGAGATGACTGTATTTTATTGCGTTTTCACCTGATGTAAAAGACCCAGACTGGCGACGGGCTACAGCGTCTGAACTGCCGAGCGGGACATTAAAGGTAAATCCTCACTGCAGCAGAAAGGGCCTATGTCCAGCAGTGAAAATTTTAAGCTGGTGATGAAGAATATGAAGAAGACATGACTGATATAAAACAGTGAGTAAATTACAACTTATATATACGTCCCATTGCTTGGCACAGGCCTTCTTTCATTTCTGAATAGGTTTTAGCGCAAGGAAGTGTCCGCCGCGCTGCCCCAATGCGTATTGGCGAACATCACATGTTTTTGGAAATTTTTTTTTGTTATTTCGGCGACGTATTCCTCACGATGTGTTCCTTTACCACCGAACACGTGGTATATCAGCACTTAAAATTGCAATTAACCATTTCATTGGTGTCGACAAAAAATGTCGAAAAAAATTGGTGGATCAAACCTGGGTTGCTCGTTTACTGAGAAATTGACCGATATGATATCCAGATAAATTATTTCATTGGCAGTGTGATTGTAAATATCATGCGAACCAACAAAAAGTACGATAAGATATAAAAATGATTCAGTGTTCGTATCATTTAACTGCTGCTCCCTTAAATAATATACCATGATCTAGTTTAAGAAATTTATGTAAATAGGCTAAAGTTGTGAAACTTTTCAACGTATTGCATCGAATTGCAAATAGTAAAACTTCTCAATCGTACAATGGTATAATGTTTTTTTTAGGATGGGGTGACAAACGAGCACACAGTCCACCTGATGGTAAGTGGTTGTTGTGACCCATAGACATCTACATCTATCCTCAATAAAGTATTAAAATGCAGATGCGTCGTCACCCGTGAGGACTAAGATGGAATGCCTCTTTTTCAGTAAAATGGGTCTCCGGTTCTCTACACTCACCATATGAAACACAGCAGTGTCAAGCTGCCATTTTACGCTGGTATTCTGTGAGAGTGTGGTCCTTCCCCGGTCGAGCCGACCCATTCGTGCTACAACTAATATAGCTGCAGCATGGCTCTACCACGTAAATATGGTATAATGGTATAATATAATCTTAAAATTCATCGTACGTCCTCAATCCCTTGGCGGATTTTAAATATTCAAACCCAAAAACCCTTTGAATGCTTGCCCTTGTCATAGTATTCCTATACTCGTAGATACGTTTTTCTTTGTCACAATTTATAGCCTAAAACAGAATTATGTTTCAAACGAAATGGAGACACGAGGAATAAAGAATAGAATAGAGTATAATGTAAATTGATTTTTGATTTTGAAATAAAGTGTTGTACTAAATTTTTCCACAGATAAAAACCACTTTGACTTTGAAAAGAATAACCTTATATGACTAAAATATAATATTATATATATATATATATTTATATATATATATATATATATATATATATATATATATACATATATATATATATACATATATACATTACATAATATATATAAAACATTACATAATACAACTCAGGTATGTGAGTTGTATTATGTAATGTTAGTAGTAGTTAGTATAGTATGTGCCATATCGATTGAGAAAAACGGACAATGACCTCAGATATGAGCCGAGTGTCAAAAGGCGTAACTTACAAAATCTCAATTTAGATGTGATAACAATATTTAAATATTGATATTATTCCCACTTCTAGGTCAGCACATATGTTTTGTTTTTTTGTTTCTTAAATAATATTGTCTGTGGTTCCTATAAACATAGTAAAATCTTACGGTACATCGCGAAAAATGTGTTATATTTTATATTTCAATTTATGGTAAGTAACGCAGCAATTCATTTAATAACAGTTTCATATTAAAAAAATATTTGAAGCAATATAATCACCATATTGAGCTTTTGCAAATTCATCCCTTTAAAATAAACAAAACGCGCGTTACGTCAGTTCGTTCTAAAAGAAACGTGACAATGGCAGCCAGAGATGCGTCACCTTTTTTGGGCCGGTCCGCCATTTTGTTTTCATTCGTGTTCGGATAGCGCTTGCGTGTGTACGTCTCGGGTAATTCATAGCATTCATTGCATTGTTTTAGTTGAGTTTTTACTGTTAAATTTGTTATATCGTTAAGTTTTTGTTTTTTGAATCTGTTATATTAGTTTTACTGTGACGGTCGTTACTAAATCGACATGAGTTCAGGAGAATTTGGTGAAGGACCCGGTCCTTCAACATCAAGTGGAAAGAGACGTCGCCGACCCATAATAAACGTAGCAGGTACGTACAAATAGGTACAAATGCGACGACGTAGCCTTTCTATTTCTTAAAGCGCTCTTTTTATGTGACCATGTGGTATTTATTTTCTAAAACAATATGTATTTATGTGATGTAGTACTATGGTAGTATATTTTTGTCATTTATTTACAGGCCCATCTTCTGGAGCACCTTTAACGTCACCAGTAAAAAAGAGAAAACCTACCACTTTGTCGGTCGGGGAACAAGAGATTATCATTAATGTATACAAATATGTCAAAAACACCTGGCCCAATACGTGTATCCTTCAAACGTTAATATGGTAGAAAAGGTTTCGGAGATCTCAGGAGTCAGCAAGAGCACTATATATCGCGTATTAAGCGTGTATAGAGATTCCCATAAAATACCAGAAAAGGGAATAATTAATAAAAGAAAAAAGTCTGTAATTGACAAGTTGGACGATTTTGATAAATCGGCTATAAGAGCGAAAGTGCATCAGTTCTTTCTTGCAGGAGAATTACCGACTTTAGACAAAATTTTGCTCAGTATAAATCAAGATGACCAGTTGCCAAACTTGAGCAAAACTTCCCTGCGACGTGTGTTGCGCCATTTAAAATTCAAATATATAAAGAGAAACAGAAAAAGTGGTCTAATAGATCGCCCAGAGATAGTTCTGTGGCGTACCAGATATTTGAGAGAAATACAAATATTAAGAAACGAGGGACGTAACATTTTTTACCTTGACGAAACATGGATTAACGCAGGTCATACTATGGGAAAGGTATGGGAAGACACCACAATTGAATCTTCTCGTCAATCACGGTTAGAAGGCTACTCTACTGGCGCGAAAGCCCCTTCGGGTAAAGGAAAGCGATTAATAGTTGTACACGTTGGCAATGAAAATGGCTTTTTGGAGGGATGTGATTGGGTATTTGAATCATCATCTACTGGTGACTACCATGAGAGTATGGACGCTCTCCATTTCGAGGACTGGTTTAGAAAAGTAATAGAAAAACTGCAAAGCGGCGATGTCATAGTTATGGATAACGCTAGTTACCACTCCAGACGTTTAGAAAAAACCCCAACAATGTCTTGGCGGAAACAAAATATGCAGGAATGGCTAGAATCTAAACAGATCGCATACGTGCCCTCGGACACAAAGACCCACTTAATGGAAAAAATAAAGGCAGTTAAAGATAACTATCGAAGTTACGTCACCGACGAGATGGCAAAAGAAAAAAGCATCACAGTGGTAAGGTTACCTCCTTATCACTGTGAGCTTAACCCCATTGAACTTGTGTGGGCAGATGTGAAAGGGTACGTTGCACGAAAAAATACAACTTTCAAGTTAAAAGATGTTAAAAATTTACTTAAAGATGGTTTAACTCAAATCACGCCAGATAAATGGAAAAACTGTGTTCAGCATGTCCTTAAGGTTGAACAAAAAATGCGTGGCATGGATGATAGAATTGACCAAACTGCAGATCGCTTTATAATTAATGTTACAGATAGTTCATCAAGGGAAGATACGAGTGATGATTGCACCGAATAAAAATAAAGTTCTTATATAATATTAAAAATAAAGTTTTATCTTTTGCATAAGTACGTACTTATTCGGTGTCGTTATCACTCGAATCTTTATATGTGTTATAAATTAATGTTTTTTGTTGTTAAATGAATAAAGTACTTTATAACAATAGATGATTTTTCTTCTACAGCGATCTTTCACATAACTTTTTAATAATAGTTAATAAATATATATTATATCAATCATTATAAAAAAATCATTATAAATAAAGAAAGTACTACATATAAAATGTGCCTATATATTGAAGGTTTGTAACCCCTGGTTAAACGACCGAAAGGTCATTGTCCGTTTTTCTCAATCGATTTGGCACATACTATAGTAGTTAGTCTACTTACTCGAAGAATACAAATAATAAAAATAATCTTGTCCGACACTCGCGACCCACCCTTATGCTATGTCAAACAATAGATGCATCGACTCAACTTGTCAAATCAGGGTACGAACGGACGTGCATTCACCTCGAAAATTGAGGCGGCACTGAATTTTTTTCACGCGTGTTCTCTAATATAAAGCGAATTACGGAAACCTAACCGTTTAACACTAAAATGTATGGATGATTTCTATTAAAAAATGAATGATATTTAGGCTTAGATTGTTGCTTTTTGGTTTGAATTAGTAAAAATAATGAATAGTGAATGTGTTGTCTATACTTTTGTCTCACTTTAGAATCAAAAATATTTGCTAAAATAATAACGAATTGGCCTATATATTTAAAACAGAAAAGGCCGTTTTAAGTGTTTTACCATTGTTGAAAATTTTTTTTCTCGAAAATCAAGATTTTTTTATAAATATCACACGATGAAAGTGTAGTCCTATCTATTAACTAATTGAGATTTTTTGTGGTATCATTCAATGAAGTCAGTTCTTTAATATTTTTAAAATCGTAACTGCCTATTTGCACGTTTCTTAAGGACCGGCCTCTTAAGCTTAGCTAGGTAATATCGCGCAGTAATTTACTAAACATTACAGATTAACAAAAAAAAATCATCGACTGGATTAAAAAAAAGACTCAGAATTCGTCTCACCGAAATCATACTTGTGTTGAATAGGTCTAAATTCAACGATTGAGGTACAGTATTAAAGTTCTTGATCACACAGCTATTCTGCTATTCTTATTTTATATATTATTTTATATAGCTATTCTGCCTATAATTATTTCTTGCCGTGGGTAGCGCTAATAGGCACTTTCGTCTGACATTTTTTGGAGTTTTGATATTTAATTTCAAAAGTAGGTCTGGACCGTCAATCTCGTTTGAAGGTATCTTAAGTAAAAAGGTAATATCCGCTGTTCTCCTTCCTATTTCGACTGGTAAGAGATGGAATGTTCTACATATGTCGTAATAGAGGTTAAGAGTTGTAGTGGTCTTTTAGTCATTTTTTTATCTATCCTTGACGTCTCGTTTCTTTAAAAATTACTACCTGTTATTTTTTACGTTAAGGCTTTTATTTCACTTAATTTTTACTCCTTTATGTTCTTGTATATGTATTTGTATATACATTTGTGAAATTGAAATGTTTTTATTTATTATAGTGGTACTGAAGAGCTCCCTGGCGGGGCGTTAGCTCTATGGTCCGGAGTCCCAGAGAGCGAGAGCGCCCGCCAGGGAGTGCGGGTGCTGCTGTCGTCTCGGTTGGTCAATGTTATGACTGAATATAAAGTTGTGAACTCAAGACTTCTCTGGGTTCGCTTTAAATTGGGACTGACGAAGTTATTCCTTTTGGCTGTTTATGCGCCGGTAGCTTCGTCGTCCAGGGCTGAGCTGGAGGAGTTTTGGGAGAATGTAAGAGAAGTTCTAGATTTGGCTAGGGGAAATGAAAGAATTGTTGTATGTGGTGATTTGAATGGATGGGTTGGTACCGCTCGACCAGGGTACGAGTCGGTGCATGGAAAGTTTGGCGATAAAAGGGTTAATGATGCTGGCAAGCTTATACTGGCGGTATGCAAGGAAAAGGGTCTTCTTGTGACAAACACTATGTTTAATCACAAGAAAATCCATATGTATACTAGAGAAAGAAAGAATGAGAGAAGCATGATCGATTTGTTCCTGGTGGATGACCGACTGCGAAAACAGGTGATGGATACGCGAGTGTTCAGGGGAGCTGACCTGGGAACGGATCACTATCTAGTGATTACTAGATTTAGGGGTCTGTCCGCGGGTTGGCGCTACCGGACGGCAGTAACAGAACCACAGTCGGACTGTCGCATCCGAAGCTGGAAGCTTCAGGAAGCGGATACTAGGGATAAATATCATGCGAGGGTAGCCGAAAAGCTTGACACCATCGATGGCAGAAATGAATGTGTGGAAAGAACATGGCAGAACCGTAGGGATGGAATGGTAAGTGCAGCGGAAGAAGTGTGTGGAACGATTAAAAGAGGCAGTAGTAAAAGAAGAGATGCATGGTGGAATGATGAAGTGAAAGAAGCTGTAAAGAAGAAGAAGAAAGCATGGTTAGACTACTTGGCCTCTAGTAATGATAAGTATATGAGAGAGAAGATGAAAGAAAGATATAAGCTGCAAAAAGTTCACACGAAAAGCATTGATTGAGGAAGTGCGTGGAAGGTGTAGAATGGAAGTGGACGAAAGGTTGTCGCGCAACTTTAAGGAGAACTCCAAACTCTTCTGGAAAGTGGTTGGAAGGACCCGAAGTGGTGCGACGGCCTTAAGAATGAACAAAGTGCTTTCGAGAACTAATGACGTCCTCTCAGACAAATCGGACGTCATGCAGCGATGGAGCGAATTTTATAGAGAAATGTATGCGTGTGATGATCTTAGTGAGGGATCCGGGGATGTAGCCGAGACTGGTACGCCAGACCCGGACCTCGATGACACTGAGGTCATCAGTATGAAAGAGATTGAACGTGCGATTCGAAGTTTGAAATGTGGTAAGGCTGCGGGACTAGACAGAGTTACTGCTGAAATGGTCAAGTATGGTGGGCCTCGCGTCTGGGACAGCTTTCATCTGCTGTGCAATTTATGCTGGCGGACGGGGGATGTCCCGGATGATTGGCGATCCGCAGTCATTGTGCCTTTATATAAAGGTAAAGGTTCACATTTTGACTGCGGGTGCTATCGGGCGATCAGCTTGACCAGTTTAGCAAGTAAAGTTTACTCGAAGGTTTTGACACGTAGGATGCAAGAGAAATTGGAAAGATTTCTATGGGAGGCACAATGCGGATTTAGACCTGAAAGAGGATGCACGGATCAAATGTTTTCTCTCCGCATGATCACGGAAAAGCTTCTGGCTGCTAACCAGAGAATTTTCTGTGCTTTTGTGGATCTTGAGAAAGCATTTGATAAGGTTGTAAGGAAGAAAATGTGGGAACTGTTGCCGGGGTATGGTGTGGATGGTCGATTGCTAAGGGCTGTGCAGTCACTTTACTGTGACTGTAAAGCCTGTGTGCGGGTAGGGCATGACCTGTCACCCATGTTTAGCGTCCAAACGGGCGTAAAACAGGGTTGTGTCATGTCTTCCTGGCTGTTCATACTGTATCTCGACAGCTGTTTACAGAAGCTGAAAGATAGCTGTTTGGGTGTGAAATTGGGTGACATTAAAGTAAATTGTCTGCTGTATGCTGATGATGCAGTGCTTATTGCACCATCAGAGGCAGAACTGCAGGCATTAGTCACGTATATGAAAGAGGAATGTGAAATTAAAGGTCTCCGTTTGAATGCTAATAAAACTTAGGTTCTGGTATTTGAAAGGGACGAAGAGAGAACGAAGTGTGAAATATGGGTAAATCAGGAATGTCTAGAACAGGTAAATGAAATTGTATACTTGGGGAGTGCTTTTAGCCGGGATGGAAGATGTGATTTAGATGTGGACACGCGTGTCGCTGCCGGGAACAAATTCAATGGTGCCCTGACTGCGTTAGTCAAAAGGCAAGGCGTAGTGAAGAGTGCACGCCTTGCAATACATAACGCAGTGATGGTACCGACTTTGTTATATGGCAGCAAAACCTGGGTATGCCAGAAGAAGCATAAAAGCAAGTTGAATGCAGTGGAGATGCGATCTCTTCGTAAAATGTGCGGCGTTACCATGGCCGACCGGAAGCGAAACGAAGAGATTCGCAATATGGCAGGTTTGAAAGATGGCCTTATCACAAAAATTGATAAGGGCGTGCTTCGATGGTTTGGGCACGTTGAGAGAATGAGTGAAGACCGAATGGTGAAGAAAATATATAGCGCGAAAGTTAATATTAAAAGGTGTCGAGGTAGACCGAGACTAACTTTCGAAGACCATGTGAGCAAACTGCTCGAAGAGGGGAGGGTCAAGAGTACTCGGATACCTAGACGTGCATGTATGAAGAAGATAATGAATCTGAAAGAAGCGAAAGAGGTATGTAAGGATCGTGACACTTGGCGATCTGTTCTCTCTGGCTACCCCGTCAGGGATTGTGCGTGACGATAAGTATATCATGTACGTATTTAGTAAACATATAATTATATTTATGTCGTTTGTAATTTCAAACTGTGTAATTTTTACAACTGGCGTACACCCTTGCCCTTTTTCACTGGTCATTATATTCTCTGATGTGTGGTTGCCTTGTAGAGATCGCTTGTAAGAGATAAGGCTGCCAAATGTACTTTTCAATAGTTTGTTGTTTTTTTCTCTTATTTTTTGATGTACAATATAGTATATTACATTCATTAATTCATTAAAATAGATAGGAGGATACTGTGACCCATAGACATTTACATCTATCCTCGATCAACTATTAAAATGCAGATAAGTTATCACTCATGAGAACTAAGATGGAATGTCTTGTTTACAGAAAAAAGGATCTCCAGTTCTCTAAGCTCACAGTACAAAACACATCAGCATTAACCTGATTTTTTACGCTGGTGTTCTGAGAGAGCATGTCACTTCTCTAGTCGAGCCGACCCATTTATGTTACAAGCGACTGTAGAATGGCTACTTTAAAGTGACATATTAAGAAGTGACTATAGAAAAAGACCAGAAAGACCTTATGGCCGTTGTTAGACGGCGGTTACCATCTGCTGTAATAAATCATATGTATGAAACTCAAACCGGCGACAAGGGGCAGCGTCAAAGGTGCACGGTTCCTACCATGCATCCATTCGATAAAGCCTATAAATGTTCCCTGCTGAAAAAAGTCTCCCAATAGATTGAATCATAAGGGCCATGATTTGCCTCATGAGGGATTTTGAATCAGATGTCACGCTTGACTAATGGGTTGGAAGCCACAGTTTTATATTATTTTGTACTTTAATCAACAAGATGCTGCTGCGATCTCCTTTTTTTTTAAATATTGTATTACACAAAATACAGTTTGTTGTTTCTTATACTATTTTCGCCAAACTCCCTGCCCTGCAGGCAGTTTGTTGGCGAATACATCACCCACTTACATTCTATTTGCCCACTGCAAGTACTCTTAGATTGAAAACTTAAAATAGAACAATTAAATTTAAACTTAGTAGTGTTATTTATATACTTTATTTTCTTTAAATTTTTGAATAATTACACATGTATATATTACTGAAAATTATTATTTTTAATTCAGACAATATTAACTATTTGCACGTATTTATTATCCAGCAACCAGGGTTTCAAATTCTTTTCAAATGTTTATTTATTACCATATTCGTCTCCAGAAAATATCTCTTTAAAAATTTGTGTTACTAGATATTTTCTCGTCTTCTTGCTGTATTAATTGTTGCTAAACCTTTGAACTGCTTCAAACTCTAGAGATTTAAATTGATCTTTATCGGTTTCTCCCTTGTCGCCTCCTATTACACTTAAAGAATGATATAAGTTAATGCGTTCACTTACGCTACCACTACAAGGCAAATAATATAGTTGGTTGTCACTAGTCATACATTTTATTAGATATTTGAAATAACAAAGAATAAATATTTCGTAGTAGCTTGATGCTTTATTTCCTAAGTCATAGAAAAGCTATATACATAATGTCGTAGATGAGAAAAGAACCAGCCCTTTTGTCACCATCGGCAATGATTATAGTGGCGGATACATATTTTTTTTTAAATAGAACTAAATTCATATTTCATTCGTGTCCTTAGGAGAGATAACGCACTAAATTTTATTCTAAACTAGCGATCCGCCCCGGCTTCTTATGGGTGATTTCTGGAGAACAGCGCCAACTACAGGGTCTAATTGTGAATCGTTTAGATTATCCAGGGATCCACTCAAACACACACAAAAATTTCATCAAAATCGTTCCAGCCATTTTCGAGGTTTTACGACACTAACGGTCGGCGGTAACTAAAATTACTACTTTTATTGTTGCGTATGTTTATTGTAATGATTGAGTCGACAATTTAAGAATACTTACATGTATCTTTTAAGGCCAATAATTTCAAAAATATCTATTATTTAACAAAGTTTTGTATCAAAAATTTTCATAAGTTTCTGATAATACATTATGGTTATGAACACAGTTTATGTTCAGAAAGTGATTAAAAATTTACAATCTTGCAAATTAAATAAAAAGAAAAAAAAACTTAAAAAATTATCCCTTATTCGACAACTTTTCACATCCTAAAAGTATTAACGAATGGTTTTGAAGCTCGTTACAGTATAAAACGGACAAGTTGAACGTCATCACGGATTTCGAGATAATTTCATTTCAGGTCACGCGCGGTGAAATATCCGACGCCACGATAATGTGATGTAATTACAGATAGCTCGATAAAAGTATGATAATTCAGAAATCACTATAAAGGATAAGCTTTTACGTAATTTTCTGGTCATGGTCTCTAATACTACTCTATTATTTTAAAAAGTAGAGGCATGATACTATATTATTTTATACAAGTGATGGTAACAATCAATCAAATAGTTCGCCTAAAAAAGTTAAGTTAGACCTACCTATTTTATTTATTTTATTACTCGTCTTACTTACGTTTGCCGCAGCTTAAGAAAGTTTGAAGTAGAAGGCGATGAAGGGACAAACTACCTTAACCACTACTGGGCTATCTTAACAATTCGACCCTGCGTTTTATACTGTATTGAATATTCTTAAGTCACGTAAAAGACGTGCTGTAATTTACTTAGCAGGCGGAGCTGTAAGGTAGGTGACTTCCTGATGGCAATATGTTAAATAATCTTAAATCACATAAGCGAATTGAGTCACGTCGTGCTGTTATTTGCTTCAACAGGGGATGCTTTATTATAGGTGACTTCGTGATGTCATATAAGGTTCCAGTAGGCATAATATGTAACTCCTCCACCTTCAGCGTGGCGACTATTGCAGCACAGAAAGAATCACCGGTTCGTCTTCGGAGGTTCCTACTCGTATATTATTTGAAGGATTTTCTTGGGTATTCTTTGCATGTATCTTATATGTATCTTGGTATGTATCGTAGTCGGGTTTGGTACGGAGTTGATGCGTAACTGCCTTCTCGCATAGATTTCCGGTGCTGATCTTCGGGCATTCTACTTCTATATATAAGAATAAGTTCTATGTGGTTGCAATGAATAATAGGAATGGAGGTATAGGGCAGTCTTGTTGGGTACTATAGCTATAAATCGAAGTTTACTCTGATAATTATTGGAAATTTAAACACAAATACAATTTTACTACTACTATAATAATATGCCTGATCCCAAATTCTAACCGGTAAATAATGTGATTTAATGAGAACCAGAATCTAGAGACAACCAAATTTGTTTTTGTTGTTAATCGTGTATCATATTTTGATAGTAAGCTGTTATTTTTCTAAGAAGTCTCGCTGGGTTTCTTGCTGGTTCTTGATAAGATATGTCAGTGTGCTTTAATATACCATCTTTAGTTGCATCTCCACTAATCATGAGGTTGTATGGTAGTCAAGTATTACCTTAGATTGTTAAAAACAAAAAGAAGAACCATTCAAAAATCAGATGGAAAATACAATTATATTGATTACTTCATTTAACTATTATTTATTTCTTATATAAATACTTTGCTTTATGTTCACATCAATTTTTAAGGGCAAATTCCTCCTAAATAAATTCATTATGTCCTCCAGACTGAATTTCGGTCACGTTTGCCTGTCTCATCAGAGTTTAGCCATCTGCACAGGGAATGGTTATAGAGCACGAGTATGTGATCATGCACAGGTGCACTCTCATATTCCGATGGAACGGCAATCCGAAACGACCGAAAAGGCATCGACCGATCAGGCATGACCAAAGACTTAACATTCTTTTCGAACGGTACAGGTGTGAATCATTGCCAACCTGACTCCGGGCTGCTACTGAGAATTTCTTATCAAAAAAATCCCGTGGGAAAAAAAGGACTTACTGTAATATGCGGCTGGTTCACTAATACAACAATTTATTACCAAAATGTTCATAAACAGCGGGCAAGTGTCACACAGTTATCAGTTCTTATCACAGCAATCACTGATTCTTCTTGAGTTCAATTGTTTTAGCGCGGCGGATATTAATACTAATTTTGATGAAATCCTTTTAAGGATGTCTGCAGAACTCAAGCGCACAGGCGTGTTATCTAGGCGGGGATCGGTCGTAGATTGAAGAATTAAAATACGGTAATAAAAAAATATAAAACTAATAACTTAAATATATACTGTCCGTGTTAACGTGTCAAGGACACTAGCTGCGTTTCCTCGCTAAATGCCTAATGCCTTTGAGCGAGAAGAGATCTATGTCACGTGAACCAATATTACACGATTCGTCTTTCTAAGGTACCCTCTAAGGTGCCATGAATTGTTTAAAGCAGAGCCCGGAAACTGGAAAATGTTAAAAATTGATTTTTATAAGACAAGGCAATGGAGTGATATTAGATTTTTTTTATAGAATAAGGGTGACAAACGAGCACACAGTTTACCTAAGTGTGAGTGGATGCTGTGGCCCATATACATCATACATATTATATCCTTGATTAAGTATCAAAATGCGGATACGTCGTCAACCCTGAGGACGAAGATAGAATGCCTCGATTTTTCATAATCAAGTATTTTTTAAAGAAATGAGATACTTTCACTTAATTCCGACATATCCAGCATTAGGATCCTGCAATACTGTATCAGTAATATTCACCATTTAATTTTTAACTCGGCGAAACACAACAACCATTTTGATACAAAATACAGAAATGTGAAATATGTGTTCAATATCACTGGTGTCCAATAGATTTTAAAGTAATTAAAGTATTACTAAGTTCATCTAATACATTTAATAAACTTAAAGTAGGTATAACAATAACAAGATCATTTTACAATCATTCCTATAAGACATGATATTCGAATCGAAATACAAACAATCTAGAATAGTTAATGTTTGCACAAATGTTGGATTTGATTCAAACAACAATGTCATTCATATTATTCGAATCCATCAGTATTCGATAACAGCATAATCTACTTGAAATATTGACAATGTTAACAATGAAAGGTGATAGATAGATAGATCAATAGGTGTAGGAAAAGCATGTATTTATGAAGAGAATCTACAAAGAACTTCTTTCCACTCTCATATAAAATACGCATTTTTAGTACTATAAAAAATAATATGAATAAAACTCCTTTCAAAATGGCTGTTATAGTAAAATAAAAAGATTTTACTTATATTAAAATATATTTTTTTTGTTTTAGGCGATTAAAGAACGAAATAAAACTAAAGAAATAATTACTTTCGTGAAAACAAAAATCTGAAAAACACCTAAGGTGTTATATATTCTCAAAATGAGCTTATCCATATCTCTTCCTGGGGTAAGGTCCCAGGTT
>JAVANC010000012.1:12492201-12589292 GCA_033319125.1 Parnassius glacialis
GCGTGCGTGCGTGCGTGCGTGCGTGCGTGCGTGCGTGCGTGCGTGCGTGCGTGTGTGTGTGTGTGAAGAAAAGCGTATGAGAATATGTGAAGAGGAATAAAGGTTGAGTACTACTTCGCTTAACTGTACGAGGTTGCCACTCGAGAACCTTTCTTCCTATTTTTTATCTGTTTTCCAAGTTATATAGCCCAGCCCATTGCCATTTCACTGTAAATATTCCGTTGGGCTATGTCAGTTACTTTGGTTCTATTGCGAATATCTTCATTTATAACTTTATCACGTAGAGAAACCCCTCTCCAATTTAAATTTTTTTACATTTTTAGATGATAGTTTTTCTAACATAAAAAACAAAAAACAAAACCCAAGAATGTCTTTATATAGTTATTTATAATTAGGGAAGCACCATTTTTTATTTATTTTAATTGTTTTGATTTAATTTGATAGTGTACCTAAATGTAGTATCTGTATCTTCCCCCCCCCCCCCCCCCCCCCCCAATAATATTTTATAAAGTCATACTCATAAAAACAGCATTTTATTGTAATACATATTATAAAATTCAGTATCAACTAATTAATAAAAATATGCAACAATAAAATTACATAGGTATCAAAAAACTATCGAATTCTAAGTAACGAGAGCATGTTAGTCGTTCACATCTAAATTATATAAAAATGCATTTTTCAATTTCACTAATCAACGTCGCCGCGAAAATTTCTTCTTCTTTGGGCACTTTAAAAATTAATTTATTTAGAAAATAATATTTACAGTTACCAGTGTACAGATATTAACTAAATTAAGTATTTTTAGTCATAAAAATATTTATAATTGAGTATAAACTTTTAAAAAACTAATATATATTTGAACGAAGTCGGTCCAACACCGATGCGCGGTCCACCCTCAACCGATGTCCGGAAACGGACTGTGACAGGCTGACAGGGCGACGGAGCATGCGCGCTCGCGTAAATATATTCAATTTCAGGGAAAAATGATATATTCTCTTATAAAACGGGAAATAAAAATAAAACTCTCAATTAAAAATATTAATATTTTTAAGACTTTTTTTAGTGTAAGAACTATTTAAAAAGCTTGTGCCGTTTTGGGGAAATTTTGCAAAATATGACAAAGAAAGGTACTCTTTGGGGATTTTTTTTTTCTAATAATACAATTTAATTATATCAATCTAATTAATACAATTTTGTTCAATTAAAAACATTAACCAAATCCTCTTCTGTTACACTGTATTTTGTCTTTATGGATTAAATGAACAGTTATTGAGATATTTTTACTTAAATATCCAGATTTAGGCATTTCAACCACTGTTAAGGCCTTAGAGCTGGGCAGGACACATCATTATCTTTCTTTACGCGGAATTAAGCAAATTTGTTTATAACAACCCCATTATAATAGATTTCCGCAAAGTAACGCCTGATTCTATCAATTATCATAAAAGGAAATACCTTCTTGTCACATGTGTCAACGAGATACACCTCATATGGACCCCACGGACCGGTAGTCTTTACAGGCAGCAATTTGCCACAAATGTCTAGTCATTTTTTAGAGTCTCTAAAAATGACTAGACATTTGTATATAGTCACATATAAATGTACATATAGAGATATAAATTCAGTTCTGCCAACTCAGACGCCACCCCGGCTTTAAGCGATGTACCTCTGAGATGAGCGGTTGCCAAAGAGTCTACGCACGTAGTATCCCACACTAAGGTTTTGTCACCCTTTCAAGGAACTATAGTCCTACCGTTGTACGATGGTAGGAGCATCGTCTCTAAATATCAATCACACAAGGCTAAAACCACGAGAACCTTTATAGAGACAAGAACCTACATACCGTCATCGTCATGATTTTCTGAAGAAATCATGACAGGTCCCACCTACCAGCAATTTTTCTTACATGAAAGTCCATAAAGCTCGATGCCAATACCTAGCTGATGGAACTGATAAGGTTGACAGATCGCCGCTCCTAGTCAGATTTTTAGGGATGTGTAATCTATGACCTATGGTCATATATTCTATGACCTACACGTAATTGTTTTTTTTTCGGTATGTCTTTTTTATATATGTGTAATTTATGTACGTAAAAACGTCTTCACGATACAGGGGAAAATTCTAGTTTAACGTAATTTATTAAAAAGAAAGATAGAAAGAGATGTTAGTATTAATACAGTAATAAAAATACAGTCAACAATTTTAACAAAGTTATCAGCGTAAAATGTCCTTTTATTTATCCAAAAGGACGATCGGATGTTTTTTATTTCTTGTTCTAAAACGATCTATTAACAAGCCAAGCTAATTATACTACTGTGAAACGTGATGTCGCTTGCATTCGAAAATGAGCGGTCGATGTTTTTGTGTAAAACTGGGTTGGCATCAAAGCGAACGCAGTTTACGGATCATCGCTATTGATTTGGCTTTTGATGTGTTCACTAATTTCAGGTTTGAAATTTAAGCAATGCGGGAAGTAAAGACTGTGTTAGAACCTCCGACGAAGGCGGAGTTATATCCGAAATAAGATTTTTTTTTGGTTTTTGGCCATTTTGACCACCTAGGAGTGTAATGAGAACTTTTTGCCCCTATTCAACCATGACCTCCATGACATCCTCTACATGATAGGCTATTCAAGCAGACTAGGCCTAAAGTTCGAGTCACCCCCCAACTCATTTCTGGTAGTAAGTTTTAACTGTGTTCATCCCCGCAGTGTGATTGCTTTATGCCTGATGTGCGATTCACACAGTGCTCAGTACGCAAAAACACTCCTCTCGTTGGACATTCACGAGTCGAGTGAGCCTGACGGAATTGCATCAATTAAACTGAGGACGTCCCCGTAAAGTGGTGGGTAAGAATACTCACTACCCCTTATACCCCCCCCCTGAAAGTAACAAAGAGACGGCCCCCAGTCCCCGGCGGCCCGCTATTCCTATCTACGGTGGCAAACATGGTAACGGCGGAGCAGGGGGTGCTAAGAATCTCCGGTGGAGGTTCGGTTGTCACCAAAGACGACTCGACCTGGCAATTTATAACGCACACCACCCTGAGGACTGACGAGAAGATCCTAGAGCTGGAGGAAGAGATGGACAAGTTGCGCTGGAACGTTATAGGATTATCCGAAGTCCGAAGAGAGGGGGAGAACACGGTAGTCCTCGAAACCGACAATTTGTTCTATCACCGGGAGGGCGACCATCTGTCCCCTAGGAAGTGTCGAATCATTCGTCTACAAGTCTCTCGTTAACAACGTTGTAAAGATTGGGAGTGTGTCGACGAGCGTTGCGACCCTTATACTCAGGATCACCAAACGGGTATTCGCCTGAAGATCATACAGGTTTACGCACCAACTTTGGCACACCCCGATGAGGAGGTGGAGGAAATGTAAGAGGATATCTCTCGAGCCATGCATTCCTCCAAAACCCATTATACGGTGTTAATGGGAGCCTTTAACGCAAAACTAGGCACTAGAAAGAACGGTGAGCTGAAAGTAGGAAAATTCGGAATAGGGCAACGGACCCCAGGGGTCAGCAGCTGGCCGAATTCATAAAGAAAGAGGGACTTTTTATGATAAACTCTTTCATCCAGAAGCGGCCCCACAGGAAGTGGACCTGGTCGAGCCCCGACGGTTCGACAAAAAATGAGATTTAATTTATAATGATGACCATACGACAACTGTTTAGTGATGTCTCAGTGATCGCGAGGGAGTAAACCGGCAGCGATCACCGAATGGTGAGAGGCACACTGAGGCCTAAGCGTTAAGTTAGAGAGGCCGTGTCTAATGTAGTCAACGCTCCGTCCCCCAACCCCCCCGTGCCCTAATCCAAAGTCCCGATACCTCTCAGATCGAGCTACGAAACATGTTTCAGTGCCTAGAAGATTGCAATGCAGTGGACGATATGAATGACAAGCTCGTGGACACTGACCATGCGGTCGAAGCTAAGTTTTTCAAGAACCGCCCCAGAAGAACACAAAAACTCTCCGATCACACTCTTAATCTCATGGCTGTTAGACAGGAGATGAAGCTGCAGTCTTCAGTAGATTTGACAGCATACAGGGAACTGAACAGATAGGTCTCCAAATGCATGCGCGGAACTTAAACTACTTTAATTACTGCTCGTTTTAAAGAAGCGATCGAGCAGAACCAGGGCTCTAAAGTCTTTGCTAGAGATCTGTCTGCCAGAAACAACCAAATGTCGAAGCTGAAGACCGAGTGTGGCAGCGTCGTTTCCGACCACCTGAGATTTTGAGTTAGATTGAGAGGTTTTATGGGCAGCTGTACACATCGTTGGAGCCACACGTAATTATGAGTAACGATCAAAGAGCGACTCTTATCCGACACTATATCGATGATATACCGGACGTCAGTCTGAGCGAAATTAGAATA
Source organism: Parnassius glacialis (assembly GCA_033319125.1). NCBI lineage: Eukaryota > Metazoa > Arthropoda > Insecta > Lepidoptera > Papilionidae > Parnassius > Parnassius glacialis. Next base: position 12,496,586 of record JAVANC010000012.1, read on the forward strand.
ACTCTCCAGCACCTTAAATCGGCAAGGCCTCAGGCGAAGATTGAATTACAGCGGAGCTTCTGAAAGCGGGTGGAAAACCGGTACTTGAAGTCTTTCAGAAGCTCTCTAATTCCTTCCTCCATGGTGACTTCCAGAGGTGTGGAGCAGAAGTGTGTGCAGTCGAGCTATCCGAGTACAGAACCAGAGAACAAAACCTATCCAATTCAGAAAGGTGTAAGTCAGGGTGACGTTATATCCCCGAAACTCTTCTCCGCTGCATTGGAAGACGTTCTCAAGCTACTGGGCTGGAATGGATGCGATATTAAAATCAATGGCGAGTACATCACTCACCTTCGATTTGCCGACAATATAGTCCATATGGCAGAATTACTGGAGGACCTAAGCACTATGCTCAATGACCTCAATAGTGCTTCTCAACGGATTGGCCTTAATATGAACATGAACAAAACAAAGATCATGTTTAATGTCCATGTCACACCTATGCCGGTAGTTGTTGGGAGAACTAAGCTCCAAGTTATTGACGAGTAATGTTTATCTGGAACATATAGTCCGACTAGGTAAGTCCAACTTCGACCGAGAGGTCCAATCGGCGGATTCAACTCGGTTGGGCAGCGTTCGGGAAATTATGGCACATGTTCTCTTCAGGTATACTTCAAAACTTGAAATCGAGACTGTAAAACCAGTGCGTGCTGCCAGTGATGACCTATGGTACTGAGACGTAGTCCTTCACTGCTGGTCGGATGAGGAATCTCAAGGTTGCTCAGCGAGCTATGGAGAGGGCTATGCTCGGAGTTTCTCTGCGTCATAAACTTAAAAATGAGGGTATCCGCAGTAGAACCAGAGTGACCGACATAGCCCAACGGATTAGTAAGCTGAAGTGGCAATCGGCCCGCCATATGGCTCGAAGAGCCGACAACCGATGGGGAAGAAAGGTTCTCGAGTGGCCGCCTCGTAACGGCGGACGAAGTGTAGGGCGTCTCCCCACTAGATGGAGTGACGACCTGCTAAGATATGTAGGAAGTCGATGGATGCAGGTGGCTCAGAATCATGCTTTGTGGCATTTCTTGGGGGAGGCCTATGTTCTGCAGTGGACTTGTAAAGGACTGTAATGATGATGAACTAAGGACGTGCGCTCCAGAGTTGCCACCGGTTCTAACAAGTCTTTTCCAGTACTCCTACTCCGTAGGCAATCTTCCGAATTCCTGGAAGACAGCTTTCGTACTTCCGATCCCTAAAAAAGGTAACCGCTGTGATCCGACCAACTACAGGCTTATCGCCATTACCTACTTGTTCTCTAAAATAATGGGGTCTATTATCAACTGCCAGCTGATGCGGTACTTTGGAGACCACCAGCTGATTAGTGACTGCCAGTACTGTTTCCATTGGGGTCGCTTAGTTAGGGATCTTCTTGTTTACCTAACACATAGATGGGCGCAGGCGATCGAGTCCAAGCGTGAGGCATAGGCCGTTAGTTTCGACATAGCGAAGGCTTTCGATCAGGTCTGGCACAAAGCGCTTTTTTCGAAGCTAACTTTCTATAGGCTTCCCGAGAAATTGTGCAATTGGATCGTCAGTTTTCTGGTTGATCAAAGCATCAAAGTCGTAGTAGACGGTGCATGTTCCGACAAGCCTATTAACGATGGTGTTCCACAAAGCTGCATGCTATCGCCAACGCTGTTTCTTCTGCATATAAATGATATGTTGCAAACCGGTAACATTCATTGCTGTGTGGATAACAGCATCGGTGATGCTCTATAAACCGGCCGTGTCAATATTTCTGGGTAAAATGTCGCCGAGAACTAAATTAAACTTGTGTATTAAGTCAAGTCTTTGCTGAACAAAGTCTCGGATTGGGACCGACTAAATCTAGTCCATTATAATCCTCAGAAGACACAAGTATGCGCGATTATCGCTAAAAAAAACCCCTTTGTCATATCTGCACAGTTTCAAGGCAATCCCCTTGTTGCCTCTGCCAGTATCGGAATCCTCGACCTTGACATGTCGAGTGACGTGTAGTTCCGTGGTCACTTGGAAGAGAAGGCCAAATTAGCCTCTATAAAGGATTGGCATGCTCAGTAGAGCGGGACAGTATTTCATGCTGGCACAACGCCTGCAACTTTACAAGGCGCAGGTTCGGCCTCACATGGAATACTGTTCCCATCTCTAGGCTGACGCTCCTCGCAGAGTTTCCAATCGGCTCGATTCACTGGCGCTGCGAACAGATGTTGCATTCCTTTGATTTTCTTTCGCATCTACTATGGGGAGTGCTCTGAGGAATCGTTCGGATTAACCCCAGCCGCCAAATTACATTACCGCACATCGCTGCAAAATTCCCAATATAATCCACACCATCTGAATGCTTGGCGATCCACCACTGTGTATTTTATTAGCAGTTTTCTTCCACCTGCAACCTCCTTGTAGAATGGCTTACCACCCCGACGATTTTTCCGGACCGATGTGATTTAGGGACCTTCAAGAAAAGAGCTTACTCTTTTCTTAAAGGCCGGCAACGCATCTGCAATTCCTCTTGTGTTACAGTTGTGCATGGGCGGCGGTAGTCACTTACCATCAGGTGAGCCGTATGCTCGTTAGTCCCCTCTCTTATAAAAAAATACACAGAGGACGGCTCCAACTTTTCGGAATAAAAATGTGCCATAATTTCAAATTATGTAACTGCACTTTTAAATGAATTTCGAAAATGGTTTCAAGATCCAAGAAAAATAAAAAAAAGTTTGTTACTTATAGAAAATCCATTGTATTAAGAAACAACTATTTCAGAGTTGGCTTCAGTTTTGAATTGTAGTTACTCAGAGTTGTTTTTAGAATTCATCGAATTAAAAACGACACCAATCTAGAAGTTCTGTTTAAAAAAAAATGGGCAAACAGGGAATATGTGGAATTTCGGAGTATTGTTCCCCAAAAATACAAAATTGTCCAAAGATGTGCCCAAATTTTACTAACATTCTTTGGATCTTCGTATGTGTGTGCATCGTATTTTTCAAAAACTAAATACACAAAGATCGTTTACGTGTACAGAAACAAACTTACAGATTCTCTTCTGGACGATGTAATAAGGATAGCATGTAGCGACTAGTCAGATCTTGCAAAAGTTTTGAAAAAGTTTTCACAAAATCAAAAATCGCATTAAAAGATATAAACATCTTTGTAAAAAAATTCGTTTTTCATTAATAAAGTAAATACATCGTTTACTTCGAATTACGTTTTAATTCAGACCTAAATAATTTTTACTTGCGGCCGTCGACACCATGACTGAAACGTGTTTGTGGCGCCTATTAAAAAAAGGTTGAGTATGGCTGATCTAAAAGTTTCACAATTGGACCTGGTAGGTGCCGAGATCTAGAAATTAGCCTTGCAAAGCCGAGGCAAATCGCTAGTATATAATACAGACAGATACAGAACAGTAATCATTATTCCAAGGCTGCGATGAACCTTGTAGTTAGATGGCTTGCAGGATCTGAAGACTGCAGACAATATCTGTTCGAGAATGAATGGATGGGGTACGTGAGGACGATGTAAAGTAGCAAATGTGTTATTGCAGAATATGTTTTGTTTTGAAAAATGAAAACTATAATCAAAGGCATAATCTTTAGTTTTAGGAGGCAGTTTGGCTTAACCCCCTAGCACATAAAATGTCACAGTTTAGTATAATTGACATAACAATATATTTTCGACGAGGAGGTTATACTACCTTTCAACAGAAGTCTTAGAATTTTTCTAGCTCTTATATTTCTATTTAATACTCTTGTTTCATTTACATAGATTTTCTTCTTGAAATATTGAAACAATGAATTTATATCTATAAAAAATGATCAATTAATTTTCCTTTGTCCTGGTACTTTATGTTATATTTTATTTAAGTCACATTGTATTTTTATTTGAAATGCTAAGAAAATATTATATAAGAGTTGACTTTTGAAACATTGAGCGTTATAAAAACTGGCAAGCTGACAAATAATTTGTTCCTCCACGCGTTTTGTTTCCGTTTACCAATCTCACATATCGTCCAACCCGCGTACCATCACGAAGATACCAACCATACAGCACCGCCTGCTAAGCATATAGCAGCACGTCTTTAAACGTGACTCAATGAACTCAACATAGTATAAAAGCCAAAGTTTAAAAGTTATTTTTAAACTTCTGTGAACATACATTTTCATAGTAGTTAAGTTATCTGGTTAGTTAGAAAATAAAAGTAATATAGGAAAAATTCTTCGTTTCCTTTTACGTCAACCCTCCCTAAACTGCTCCAAACGGTAAATAGTGAGTAATATAATAATAATAATAATAATAATCACCCGAGATCGTCAGTAATGAGGCTGTACTTGCCTCGGAAACATGGTGGGCGCGGCATTTTGAGCGCTCTCACTATACATAATCGTGAAGTGTGCAGCCCCCGTAATTACTTTCTGGTGAGATCGGGTGATCCATTCTATAGGGACGTCATTTCGTATGATAAAGGGCTCACTCCTCTATCCTTAGCCAACGAGCAATGGCAAGACCCGGCAGTACAGTGCATTTCTACATTTATGGAAGGAGAAGGAGCTCCACGGGAGGTTCTACAAGGCTCTACATGAGTCTTCCGTAGACACAGTCGCCTCCCTCCACTGGCTACGTTTCGTTGACCTCTTTGGGGAAACCGAGGGTTTTGTCTGTGCGATACAGGATCAGGTTATTAAGACCAACAATTATCGGAGATACATCCTAAAGGATGGCGCCGTCGACATCTGTCGAGCTTGTCGCCATCCCGGTGAGTCACTAAGGTATGTTATCTCCGGTTGTTCGGCGCTTTCTAACTCTGAGTATTTGCATAGACACAATCTAGTAGCCAGGATTCTACACCAGGAGCTCACTCTGAAATACGGCCTCGTGGATCGGAAACTGCCATATTATAAGTACTTGCCGGAAGCCGTGCTCGAAAATGACCGCGCCAGGCTCTACTGGGACCGAGCCATCATCACAGACAGGACTATTCTTGCCAATAAGCCTGATATTCTGCTGATAGACCGGGTACAGTCAAGGATATTTTTGGTCGACATTACCATTCCTTATGACGAGAACCTCGTGAAAGCCGAAACAGATAAGCTGACTAAATATCTGGACCTGGCTCACGAGGTGACCGACATGTGGGGTGGTCTGCCGACCGAAATTATTCCTGTGGTCGTTTCTACGAACGGGTTAATCCCAGTCAGCCTCTCGGGTCATCTAAAGCGACTGGGACTCCGTGACGGACCGCTCCAGGCTCAAATGCAGAAGGCGGTGCTCCTCGATACCGCCCGCATCGTCCGCCAGTTTTTTTCCCTTTCCCCCTAACCATCGGCCGTCTGGTCTCCCCTGCCGAGGGCTTCCATCTGGTTGGGTTTTTATATATTTATGTATTTATTTTATTTTATTGATATTTATGTATGTTTACCATTTTTATTTACAATTATATATTTATACTGCCCAACTAGATGAGAAAACTTTATAGATAACCCAAAATAATAATAATAATAATTGTCAATGCGACTCCTAAGGCCACATACTAGCTGGGGATGCGGTTTTTAAGGCCACATACCAGCAGCCATATGTGGAAGCCGCCATGGATCTTCCCACTTTCGTTGGTTTAGACGATGATGGAATGCCCACTCACGAACTAGCGCAGACGAGCAGTAAATTGGAAGAGACGATTGTGGAAACACGCTGTACGCCTCCCAAAAATCAACCGCGACTCCAGCGCATAATCCTAAGCAAGCGGAATCGGGATGTCGTGAAGACCCTCAGCCCATTGCTGGCAACATACTTGGAAACCAGCCTGGACTTTTGCGAAACGGTCTCAATACTCTTTGGCGCCACTTTAGCAGTTTGCCGCATCGTTGGTACTAAACTTCCCACGTCTAGACGTGCTACTGGGAAAAGTAGCGCTATCCCAGTCTGGAGAAGAAGGGTTGAGGAACGTATCGCAATGGCAAGGGTCCTCATCGGCAGACGGATAAGCTTTAGTTCTAGCAATAATAGGCAGAGAATTGTGCGCACCGTCAGAATGGCATATGCTGGGACAAGTATCTGATTGTCCCAGCCAGATATAACGCAAAAACTGACGGAGCACATAGACGACCTGAAGCAGAGCATCGCTGCTTGTGGAAAGCGGATTCGGCGATATATCGGGAGGTCGACACGATTCAACCAGAATAGTATCTTCCAGAGTAATCAGAAAAGCCTCTATAAACTATTGGAGCGGACAATATTACGTGGAACGGGCCCAGAACCGACCTAGGCCAACACTGTCGCATTTTGGCGCGGCCTGTGGCCAGAGCCCGTAAATCACAGCGTGGGCCATTGGGCGGAATTTGTGGCTAGTCAGTGTGCAAATGTTACGCCCATGGACCCCGTCATCATTACGCCGGATGACATATTATACCTGTTGTTCTTCATCATCATCATTACAGCCCTTCACAAGTCCACTGCTGAACATAGGCCTCCCCCAAGGAATGCCACAAAGCACGGTCCCGAGCCACCTGTATCCATCGACTTCCTGCATGTCTTACCAGGTCGTCACTCCATCTTGTGGGGGGACGCCCTACACTTCGCCTACCGGTACGAGGCTGCCACTCGAGAACCTTTCTTCCCCATCGGTTGTCAGTTCTTCGAGCTATATGGCCGGCCCACTGCCACTTCAGCTTACTAATCCGTTGGGCTATGTCGGTTACTCTGGTTCTACTGCGGATATCCTTATTCCTAAGTTTATCACGCAGAGAAACTCCGAGCATAGCCCTCTCCATAGCTCGCTGAGCGACCTTGAGCTTCCTCATACGGCCAGCAGTGAAGGACCACGTCTCAGTTCCGTAAGTCATCACTGGCAACACGTGTTCTTAGTCTATATAAATAACCTTCCGGATGTAACTAAACACAAATGCATTTTTTTCGCTTACGACATATCTATAATAGTGAAAACAGATGGTAAACAATCTCTAAAAGACTATATTAATGACATTAAAAGTACAGTAAAAACAATAATAGTGGCTTAAAAATAATAATCTAATTATAAATCTTGCCAAAACTTATTTTATAAATTTCAATGACATATTATACCAGACAATTAACATTAATTTTGAAGGACAAAACCTAAAAAGTACAAATATGACAAAATTCGTAGGTATATGGATAAATCAAAAATTTAATTGGAAAAGGCAAGTTGAAAATGTTTGTAAAAAAAAATAGATTTTCGTACGCACTTTACAAACTACGAAAAGTAGCCACAAAAAACACAGCACTTACTGCGTACTTTGCCTATGTGGAATCCGTTTTGCGATACGGACCCATTATATGGGGTAATAGCACTGATGCAACAAAGGCATTCATTGCCCAGAAAAATGTATTAGAGAAATATGTGGCACTGCACCTGATGAGCCTTGCAGGCAGTTATTTATATCTCTGAAAATACTACCCCTCCCATGCCTGTACATTTTTGAAATAGCAAAGTTTGTAAAACAAAACATGTATTATTTTAGACAAGCGAAAGAAATATACACATATAAAAAATGACATGATGATAAATATTTTAATTGACTTTTATACTGTAATATAATAAATTTAATAATAGAAAATGTATTTGCATGCTATTATAGATGGCTGAAAGAGCTGAACTACACTCTATAATAACCACCTAAATGTACCCCTTTTTCAAAGCAAATAAATCTTCGTTTCATTTCATTTCATAGCTGAGATGGTCCGAAGAACCTCAAACTGGAAAAGTCCGGGGCTCGACGGACTGCATTACTACTGGCTGAAGGGGTTCGTGGTGTGCAACGCTGTGCTCGCCGGACGGTTTCAAGAGGCTCTCGACCAAACTGTTTTCGGGGCGGTGGCCGTGAAACCAAAGAACCACTCCTCATTTACGCGATCATTGGCAAGATGGTTAAACGCAACCGTTGAAAACTTTCCGCTGCCTGGTTAGACTACAAAAAGGTATTCGACTCGGTACCTATACATAACTTAAGAGGGTGATCGAGCTGTACAAGGTTAACTGTACAGTTAGAGACTTCCTCAGGCAGTGTATGGGACAGTAAAGTACAATCCTTTGTTATCTAGGCGAGCGGATGATAGCTACGGAGAACCACATAAGGATAAGTAGAGGTTTTTTCCAGGGTGATTGTTTGAGTCCAATCTGGTTCTGCCTCTCTCTAAACCCTCTCAGTACCTTACTGGAGGTTTCCGGGAGGGGATTTCAGCTTCGGAAAGGAGGTCCAAACTGGCCAACGTTTTCTATATGTATGATCTCACGTTATTCGTCTTCAGTCACTCCCATCTTATGGAATTGCTAAACATCACTTGTGATTTTAGCAATTCTATTAGATTGGAGCTGGGGACGGAGAAGTGTGTGGCCCTCCATCTCGAAAGGGGGTAGGGATACTTCTTTGAGAGCATAGACTTATCTATGCCCATCATCATAAGGGTCCTTAGCCGAGGCTGAAATATACCGATACCTGGGTATGTCACAAAACATAGGTATCGATGAGACGGACATGAAACAGTCAGTTGGCGATGTGTTTTGTGCACGCTTGTCAAAAGTACTTAACAATCTTTTGTCAGGCGTTAATAAGATACACGCATATAATGGTTGGATCATGTCTGTTCTCATGTGTACCGTCGGCATACTTCGGTAAACTCAGATTGAACTGAACGGTCTGGATAGAAAAGCCCGCACTGTTATGATGTCCCGCAGGATGCATCATCCGAGATCGTCAGTAATGAGGTCAGTAATTTGCCGCGAAACATAGTGGGCGCGGCTTTTTAAGCGCTCTTACTATGCAAAATTGCGAAGTGTGCAGCTTACGTAATAAATTCCTGGCGAAAACGAACAGAACCACGACACTTGTCTCACTTGTTTAACGATAGTGAAACTCGTGGAATTACCGACGGATCCCTCTTAGTCGCCTGTGCGATACTTTTTACTGTTAGAATGAGTGGAACATTACAGTTCTACCCTCAGTTTTTCGTACTTTCCTTCGTTTTTTACCCTCATATCTAACACGGCCTCTCCTGACAACTCATACGTCCTCCTGTGAAGGCTAAAGTAACGTTACTAATACGCTTACAACGCTTCATACTAAAGCTTCATGCACGTCACAGATAACATAATCTTATTTGAGGAATACTGCGCACACGGCACAAATCGTGCTATATTCTGAAGACAGGCCAGCCAGGTAAACGCGCTCCAGCAAGCGGCTAAGATGCGTTCTTGCCAGCGAGCCATCGCCCTACACTCGTGCCAGCAAGCTGTAGTGCGGGACTTGCGCTGTACTCGCGCCAGCGAGCAGTTGCGCAGCATTCGTGCAGCACTTGCACCAGCTATCCGTCATGCTCCACCAGCACCAGAAAGCGGCAGTGATGCACTTGCGCTAGCGAGCCGCTTCGGCGCACTTGCACCAGCGAGCCGTCTCGACGCAATCACGCAAGCGAGCTGTCTTATCGTTCTCCCGCTATGCAATAAGCTTGAAACTGCTAGGTTTAAAAGTGATAAACACTAAGATGTAGTGACAAACGCCTAGCGAGGAACGCCTAAGTGACTAGTACCACATGGACTAGCACTTTCACCCAGCCCAATAGACGATGAAATACACATCAAGTTAGCGTATCGCCCAGACTTCAACACTGTAGGCATATGAACCAAGATTGCATACCTCTCAGTAGCTGTTGACTTAAGCACAAAGTTAGCGTTAATTAGTACCTGAAATATTTTTCATATTCCATTTACTCTAAGTAATTTTAATGTAAAATTTTAAATACATAACAGTAAAAGTAAAAGACATGGAAACGACTACGTCAGATGCACAAAAGTGCACTGAAGTCACCCAACACAAGTCTCGCTAAATAGGTATCTGAAGGAATTTAAGATTGGAATAAATGTAAAAAGATAGATACTTATTGCTTTCAGGTGCATAAAAAAAATCTGCTTTGCAGATTATAAAATTAAAACAAATGAGGATAAATATATTGCGTACCATAAAATTCCGGACTTCCAAAGTTCACCACACATTGTCATAAGAAACAGTAATTGTGTGACTTGGCACTCACAAACCAATGTCACACACATTGCCAAAACGGCAACTATGTAGAAAGACGGATCTCACCACATAAAAAAGGTACGCATTTCAAAAGAAATGATCTCACCACATATTCCAAAACAAAAGAAGAAGGCAACTCTCAAAGGCTCGGCTGCACCTGACCATGTCTGACGTCACGAGATCTTTCTCATTGTTGTAGCGATTTCCACGAACCTCTCGACATCGACCCCAATTTTGTCGACTACGTAATATTCGGAGAAAACTGTAACACTATCAACACATTAGAATACAAAAAGACTACTTATTGTTTCAATTCATAGCACGTTAAAGTTGAACATTTTTAAAATTTTTGATGTTTAAAATGTAGACCATGTAAATAATGTCTCGTATGAACTATTAAATTATAACATAAAACTCGAGAAGATTAAATTTCCACTGAATGCAAAATTTAGTTATCTTTTTCAATATTTCTTTCAACATTTGTTGACATACTTGGGTACGTTAAGGAATAACTAAAGTACGTGCGGGTACCTTTAATATAAATCGACAATGATATTATAAAGGAAAGATACGCTATGTTCATACTATGCGGCGTTTAGATCATAGAGATAATATAGATAGAGTAGGGAAGCCAGCCGCAAATGTAACTTCTCGTTAGAAAGAGAGAGAAGATCAAGATTGCTATCTGTCTCTCTCTAACGACGCATGTTGTCAAGCTAACCTAACATGACAAAATAATACCGCGCATGCGCTCTGTTGTTGTTTGAGAAGGACAGACAGCAACTCTCATCTTCTTTCTCTTTCTAACAGCGCGTCAGTTCTACTTGCAGAAAAGCATATGGCTTTTCCACTCTATCTATATTATCTCTATGGTTTAGATATCGTTGCGTTGTTATAACAAATGTAGTTACATATACGTGTATAGTAATTTTCAACTACGACCGCGATAGATAATACGGAACGTAAAATACAGAAAGAGATAACTGTCTGTAGTGTATTGCGCTTGAAGTGTACGAGTGAATTATAGAATTTACGGATTTGCCACAGAAGAGACTTTGAATATAAAAATAGGCATATTACACTGGTAATGATATATTAAATAAAACTATAAACAACATTGTTATATATTTATTCACAAACAAATTCAGTGTCCTGAAAAAGAAGAAATTGTCTTAATTGTTACGGTAAATTATACAAGAATGATAGTAGTAATTAATTAACCAAAATTGACTGCACAGGTTGTCTAGTGATTTAAGTGCCACTAGTAACGGGTTCGATTCTTACACGGGACAAAAATGTTTGTGATCCCTAAATAAAAAAAAAACTAAAATTGCCATTTTATACACAATAGTTTTAAAATTGAAATTGTGAAATTACAGAAGTTACATTTGTTAAAATAATGAAGTATGGTGATTTTTATAATAATAAATTTTACCGAGGCTATCACAGGTACTACAGTTTTTTTTAGACGCAGGTATGCTTTCGAAGTAGTATATTTATCTTCCTGATTAAATTATGCAGACCAAATTGTACTACTTTTTGTAGGCATCCAGTCATGTTCACTTCTTTCCGCCTGAACTATGCTGACGCATTTATGTTTTGTAAAATCATCACTCGGAAATCTGGAAAATAATAAAACATAATGAGAAAAATTATTTTCTATCTAGGTACATTACATATATTTTAATTTTACTAATAAAATATATAATAGCGCGCTATTACTAATCTCATTCTATATCATCTTAATTATAAAACGTAGAAAGCCAGAACTTATTATGATCATTATAATATTATGTTAGAAAGGCACTCACTAACTAACAAAAAAACTCGCGATCAAGCGGCTAACAAAGGCTATGTTTTGTGCCTACGATTTCGCTTATGTTTGTTAATCTATGACGCATTCTATTTGTCCTTATCGCGCTATATTTGCCATCATATTCTTTATCCTTTTCGAACCACCATATTAACAATTAAACATTTATTTGTAAATGAGAAAAAAAAATTGTGACAAAATATAAATATATAATATTATTTTATTATACTTACGTATGGTATGAAATTCCTTTACTCTTATTTATCTTCGAACCATAGTTTTTACACTTTCTTAAGACACAACTCCGCATTTTGGATATATTATTGTCAATATTGTCACGCCACGGACACGCTTTGTTTCGCTCGCTGCTATTGGCCGACTAAATAAAATAACAACAATTGTCTTAATTTGTCTGCAACAATTTGCGCACACTAGTGCGATATCTACCTCTTTTTTACATATAATATCATTGTAAATCGAACAAAAATATTTAACTTTTGGCTCAAAGCATATCAGTTTAAACTTTTACTCTACACTTTATTGGTACGTTAATGTTTACGACATTGAACAGCAAATTTTTTTACCACATTTAACATTAAACAAAGCTATCAATGCGAGGCGCATTATATTCTTTCACAAACGTAATAACACTCAAACTATTTGACTATCTTATGTGAACGATAACAGGGACTTTATTCCACTTCTGATGTTAAAAACAATTCTCAAAATTATTAAAATAAAAGAATATTACTCGGAAACACACTTTCTTTACTATTAGAAATTATTCTGGAAGTTAACTGTTAAAAATAATAAAAGTGTGAGCACGGATGATCAACTTGCTCGCGATACTTTATACTGCTAGAACAAGTGGGAAATTACAGTTCTACCCTCATTTTTCGTACTTTCCTTCATTTTTTACCCTAATTCCTGATTAGCTTCTGATTGTTGTTATTTTATTTCTTGGAAATCAGAGTTTCGGTATGACAAATTCTCTTCATCTAGACATATTGTGATAAATCTGTAAATTTTGAATTAGACTTGCGGTTTTTATTTTTAAGCCCGAAAAGTATGTGCACTGCTGCCTTTTTTTTAAACTATACCCCCAAACTAGGATTTTCTCTTGTATCATGGGGGCAATTTGCAAACATAAATTCCAGATCAAACACACAGATCCGTAACAATTATTTGTTAGCAATACAAACAGCTCCGTACATTAGTGTTAAGTGAGCCACGGAGGTGTTGAGTGCACTCTCAGTACTATCTAAAAATACTACTTTATACTATTATTTGCTGTCAAACATTTTGGCCGATATAGAGTCCTAGCATCTAATGAATTACCAATATTACCCAATAATAACTAATAATTCATTTGACAATTATTAACATAGCATAATAACATACATATTTCATAATAATTACTAAAAAAATAAACTAAAATTTCATTGAATCCTATTTTTGCGGTATGGTACCAAGAATGCAGGCTGCGTTTCCTCGCTGAATGACTTTAATAAGCCTTTAAGCGAAAAAAGAACCATAAAGGTTTCCGGTTTCTGTTTTTTGCCGCCTTCGCAATATTTTTTTAAAATTATAATAAAATATAACTTCAGTGCAAAGTGTAATGCGTAGTATGTCGAAAAATGAAAGCCACGAATGCAAAAGCAATATAATATAAAAATTATTTTATTCTATTTACTTTATGAAGCCGGTTTAAAGCTAAACTTTCTACCTTTTGGGTGGACTAAGCAATATAACAAGCAAAACAACTAGAATATCGTCTAAATGGTTACAATAAAAACTTAGAAATGCTATCAAAAACATAACTTGTAAAAAAACGAAGTCTCGCAACTCAGTTCTTCTACCTGTAACAGTTATGAGATCCATGTAATACCAAATCGGTTAATTTATTCAGGCCCTACTTAAGGGCCCTTCTGTCTTAAGTTATTACGTAATTACCTAACCTAACAACATCTTATAGTGACCACATCTATACCAAAAATCTTTTATATTCTAAATAAATAGATTGGATTCGACTCGCCATTTTATTGTTGATGTTGATTTCACGTCATTATATTTAAACGATTTTGTAAGCCCGTGACAGAGTTGATTGATGAAAGTTGATGGAAAAAGATCTCACAGTTTTGATTAAATTATGGGAGCAAAAAGTTTTTTTTTTATAGGATAGGATTACAAACGCGCACACAGTCCATCTGATGGTAAGTGATTGCTGTGATCCATAGATATCTACATCTATCCTCAATAAAGCCTCAAAATGCAGATGCTTTAACATCTATGAGGACTAAGATGGAATGCCTCTTTTCCAGTAAAAAGGGTCTTCGAAACTCAGCAGTGTTATTTGCTATTTTACGCTGGTATTCTGTGAAACTTTGGTATTTATAGTATAGAACTGTTGTAACCATTGTTACGACCTTTTTCTTCTTCGGAACGTTGAATTCATGAGTCATGAGCATGCAGCTCACGTATCAGCTCACATGTGATTACCGTTCTTTAACTTTTATAAGTCAGTTCTTATCGTTTACGTCGTTTATCATGCACGACTCTTATCTTTAAACATGCGCTAAACTCGAATCTATATTGGGGGACTCATTGTCACTTCAAATTTATTACATACTGAAATATACTCAATGATAAAAAATAAAAGTTAGTAAGTGACTTCGGAAAGTAGCTCTTTGGACTCGTTTTCTAGTTAGTAATTTCTCTGGGTGTACAACGTATTTACCCATTCCTGGCACAAAAAGCAACAGTGTTACTACTGTTTTAATACCCATTTGAAGAGCATAGAGGACTGCGGCCAGTATAATTATAAAAATCATATATTAATCCTTAAAATTAGTCCGCAACCGTAAATGTTCCGGTTTAAAAAACTGTTGATTGCTGAGTTGCTGCAATCTTGAGTGAAGCCGTAAATTTTATTACAATAGTATCCCTGTAGATATCTACGAATATATCTGACTGAGTTCCAAACAACCTGCCTAAGTCAAGTCTCATCAGACTAAAAATCAACGCAGTATTTATCATCAAGTAATAAATAACATTTTTTAATATTAAAATAATTGATCATTTAAATTTTTCTAAGTTAAACCGCTAGCATTTTTAAAAGCGCCTATTAAGAGCCTCATACTACGCGGAAACTTTTTAAAGTAAGGCTGTTTTCAAAAGTTTATAACTACTTGATAATTGGACAGAGTAGTGGTGGCTACCGTGGAGTGAAAACGCCGAGAGCATTTTTCTTTGCAAAGGGGAAGTAAGTGCCGTAGAAACTGGACTTACTTATAACTCGCACCAAATAAAAATAGAATAGGAAAAAATAATTAAATATAAATTTCAAGTATTAATAATGTTTATTTCATATTTTGCCGTAGGTAATTTAATTCAATTTTACTTCAGGTTTCTTCATATTTCTGCAAAACAAAAAGATACATTCCTCGCTCCTGATTTTGGGCCCTCTGGGTTAGTGTTTCGCCGATACAGGGACGCGACAAAGAAGAAAGTTCCTTAAATCGTGTTAAGTTATGTATATAATTTATATGTATTTTTAGATTAAGGTATGTATTGTAATGGGCCAATGTTTTTAATTTTTAAGTCCTTGATGCCTGAAATAAAGTTTTTGAATTGTATTGTAATTGCCAACATTTTACTTTTACACGATGTCTTTATCTCTGCATATCACCTCCACTGTTGTTTGCATAATTTCGTTGCTGGTACTGCAATATTGTAAGTTTTTTTTAAATAGATAATAATTTATTAAATAAATTATATAAAAATAATATAAAGAAATGTAAAGAGGATCATCTTCAGATTCACTTATGACGGATGGTGCAATATGCGTGCGTTATAACGTAAAATACAATTAACATATTATATTTTAATAAGCAGATCGTTAACAATTCCTTGCAAATATACATATATGGTACTTTTTCCGATGATTTTTTTCTCAAAATCCTATAAACAGCAACGGTTTCACACTTGTTACGGTCACAACGGTGACACTTCACTGAGTAAAACCTTTACTCTCGATCTAACCAGTATTTTATAGACTTACTTTTTATAGTATAACTTCGCCTCCAGGTCCTTCAAAAGAGTTATTGCCACGGCAAAGTCAGAGCACATAGGCAGAATTGGCGAAAAACTAGTTCGCCTTCCTTCGGGAACCCGTGCATTCTGGTCTCTCGCCAAGGCTGTCCAAAGGAATTTCTGTAAGCCATCACTATCATCTCTGCACAGGGAGGACGACTCACTGGCCCATGACGCAAAAGACAAAGCCGACCTTTTGGGCTCCCTTTTTGCGTCCAACTCGACTCTTGATGACGGGGGGAAAACACCGCCGACCATCCCGCGGCGTGAGTGCTCCATGCCGGATGTGCTGTTCTCACAGCGCACGGTTCGCAAAGTACTTCTCTCCCTGGACATCCAGAAGTCGAGTGGGCCTGACGGAATCCCCCCAATTGTGCTGAGGACGTGTGCTCCGGAGTTGGAACCGGTCCTAACGCGTCTTTTCCGGTACTGCTACTCCCAAGGCATAGTCCCGAATTCATGGAAGACAGCTTTTGTCCACCCGATCCCTAAAAAAGGCGACCGCTCAGACCCGTCCAACTATAGGCCTATCGCGATCACCTCCTTGTTCTCCAAAATAATGGAATCCATTATCAACTGCCAGCTCATGCGGTACCTTGAGGATCATCAGCTGATTAGTCACCGCCAATACGGTTTTCGTCAGGGTCGATCAGCTGGTGATCTTCTGGTCTACCTGACCCATAGATGGGTGGAGGCAGTAGAGTCCAAGGGGGAGGCGTTGGCCGTTAGTCTGGACATTGCGAAGGCCTTCGATCGGGTTTGGCACAAAGCGCTTCTTTCGAAGCTCTCTTCCTATGGGCTTTCCGAGAAGTTGTGCAATTGGATCACCAGCTTCCTTGCAGATCGGAGCATCAAGGTCGTTGTAGACGGTGCATGTTCTAACTACAAGCCTATTAACGCTGGTGTTCCACAAGGCTGTGTGCTATCACCAACGCTGTTTCTTCTGCATATCAATGATATGTTGCTAACTGGTAACATTCATTGCTATTCGGATGACAGCACTGGTGATGCTCTATACACCGGCCGTGCTAATATTTCTCGGGAAAACGTCTCCGAGTACCGGAACAAATTTGTGTCTGAAGTAGAGTCTTTGCTGGACAAAGTCTCGAACTGGGGGCGACTAAATCTAGTCCAGTTTAATCCTCAGAAGATACAAGTTTGCGCGTTTACCGCTAAAAAGAACCTCTTTGTCGTATCTCCTCAGTTTCAAGGCACTCCCCTGGTTGCCTCAGCCAGTATCGGAATCCTCGGCGTCGACATATCGAGTGACGTGCAGTTTCGTGGTCACTTGGTAGAGAAGGCCAAATTGGCCTCTAAAAGCTTGGCGTGCTCAGCAGAGCGGGACAGTATTTCATGCCGGTACACCGCCTGCAACTTTACAAGGCGCAGTTTCGGCCTCACATGGAATACTTTTCCCATCTCTTTCTCATTGTACAAGAACAGTACTCCCAGGTTGCGGGGATCGTGCAGGTGAGCGGTCATCCGTGGGCTGGCGTTTATCTTGCCGACCCAACAATTGGAGCAGCTGTGCTGAGTCACCTTAGCAATATCATCGGACTCAATGCCACTGGGGTGAACTTCGGGCTGCTGCGCGAGTTTTGCGCATGGGTGTCGCGATCGTGGAATGGGGCAGGAGAGAATGCTGGTAGGAGGGCCCGATGTCGTAGGCGTTATAGTGTCGTTAGCCCCAGAAGGGGGAGAGTGACGTAAAATTGGGACAAAGAATAGATGAAATATTTGTAGGGAGCCAAGAAAGTGCGCGCGGGAAAAGAGCCACGTGCAAGTACCGCGCGCATCTCCCGAGATTCCTTTCGAGATTCCTATACAAATGGCCAAATACACAAACTTTACTCAATTTTAAAATGTCGTGACGTCTCAAGGTGTCATAGTCACTTTAAAATAAAATTATAGACACAGCAGGAGACTTAACGGCATCTGTAAATTGAGTAGCGAGAGTATTTGGCCATTAGACTTCCTTACCGTGACATCGCGCACCCCTACCGTTTGTGAGCAGCATCTTAGTGCATTGCGTTATGATATGTCGGCTATCTTTCGGATCAGGGAGAGTGTATTTGG
Organism: Parnassius glacialis; assembly: GCA_033319125.1. NCBI lineage: Eukaryota > Metazoa > Arthropoda > Insecta > Lepidoptera > Papilionidae > Parnassius > Parnassius glacialis. The sequence goes on from JAVANC010000012.1 coordinate 12,514,631, forward strand.
TAGTACTTTTTAGGGCAACAAGTGTACTCAACTCTATGTTTTAGTCCAATGGGCAAACATAATGTTTTCCTTACTGGCACCTTAGTAGTTTACTATTATGATATTTTGTTACTACGAGTACTTCTAGTTAACAACTACTCGTATGTTGCCGAAATTGATAAGGAACATAAGGGGAATTTTGTGAGATAAGCGCATTGATTTTTACTGCTACGTGCGGTAATGTGTCTTGTGATGGATTTGCGAGTTTACTGAGCCTCATTCGACGCATCTTTTGGTTCTGGTCGAGAGATATGTGCGGGTGGAGATGTCTGTTGGGATCGTATGGAATACCATGGGATGGCTTAAGCCATATTTTATTCGTGAAAGAGCTATAGTGCAGCTATATTAGTGGTATAGTTGTAGCAGGAATGGGTCGGCTCGACCGGGGAAGGACCACACTCTCATACAATACCGGCGTAAAATAGAAGCTTAATGGTACTGTGTTTCGTATGGTGAGTGTAGATAACCGGAGACCCTTTTTACTGGAAAAGAGGGATCCCATCTTAGATGTATTACTATTATAGAAAAAAAAGTTAATTTTGAGATAAGGTTTCAGGTAAATTTGCATTTAGACATTTGTAAAAGTAAGGAAGATTCTTTTTATCAAAAAAACATCGTTTAGTGCGCCGATTTTAAAAATATACTAAAAAAACCGGCCAAGTGCGAGTCGGACTCACGCACCGAGGGTTCTGAACAAATCTGTAGGTATATTAGTTAAAAATTATTAATAATATAATTAATATGATGTAACTAAAATTTTTGCTTTTCGCAATTTTTCCTTTATTTGTACTATAAAACGTTGCTTCGTACCAAATTTCAAGATTCTGAGTTCACGGAAAGTACCCTGTAGGTTTTGATTCCCTTGCGAATGTCGAAAATTTGCGGCATAAACGGCTGTATCTTTTGATTGAGTTGGCTTAGAAGTTTGATTTTTTCACAGCTCCAAGGGACAGTAGACTTAAGTATTTGATATGAATTTCAGCTTGATATTTCCACGTGTACCTGAGAAAAAGGGTCTTGACAGTCAGACAGACAGACAGACGGACAACAAAGTGATCCTATAAGGGTTCCGTTTTTCCCTTTTGAGGTACGGAACCCTATAAAAATGATTAAAATATCAACGAGTGCTACTTTCCCGATCAAACAGACTTATTCATGCTGCAGCCTTAATAGAACGGCAGCATTGCTACACCACGAAAACGAAAGCGTGCTGGCAGTTGAATCCCGTTCTGATTTTCTAAACTACGTTATCCGAGAGACTCTCGTCTCTATTTGTATTTCTTCGGTCTTAAAACCTAGCAGAAATTTTATAAACGACGGTATAAACGAGGAAATTATATCCTATACGAACTTGTTCTCTGAAACAGAATTCAAGCCCTTACGTAGGACGCTACGTGTGCAGAAACTTTAGCAACCTCTCTTCTAATAATTTTGTATGTATCTTATATTTTTTATAGGATAGGGTGACAAACGAGCACACAGTCCACCTGATAGTAAGTGTTTGCTGTGACCCATACACATCTATATCTATGCTCAATAAAGAATCAAAATACAGATAAGTTGTCACCCATGAGGACTAAAACGGAATGCCTCTTTTCCAATAAAAAAGAACTCCAGTTTTCTAAACTTACCATACGAAACACAGAAGCGTGAAACTGCTATTTTGCGCTGCATGCGCTGATGTATACTATATTACTAATTTAGCTGCTGCATGGCTCCACCGCGTATTTGAGGTCAGATTGGAATAAAAGGCGACAGAATCGATTAAATAGTGCGTGAGTCTAATTGAGATAGACAACACTTCTTTCAATTATTACAGCCTATAAAGTCCATCGCTAAACTTTCTTCACCTCCCCTATAAATTGCCTCATACCCCCCTATAAGTGGATTATATTTGCTACAGTTGTCACGTTTGACAGGCGATTTTCAATAACAGTTTTTTTAATATAATTTGATGTTGTTATCAGGAAGGCGCTTCTGCTTAACTCCTTTTTCCTTTCCTTTTATTGCCTCTAAAGTTATCCACGCGATGGCAATTTTTACACACAAACACTCACGCCTGTCACACAGAGAAGTAGGCAGAGACTACGGTCTTCCATTTGGCGCGATGCTGATATACCTCTCTCGCCTCCTTTACATCTACCATTGACTATGACTTTACACCATCCATTTACGGTGGTAGAGCCACGCGGGAGTTTTCGCTGTTGCACCTATGGGCCGGCTCGAGCCGGGTTGGTACCACGACCTCACAGAATACCCGCGTGAAGTAGAAGCTCTGCTTCTGCGATTAATTTGGTGAGTGCAGGTGGCCGGAGGTCCAATCCCCCCCCCATCATTATGGTAGCGGAATTACATCAAACACTAACCCAGGAGGGTATCAGCACCCCTGCCACGGCGACTCCTGCCACGGCGACCCCTGCCACGCTATCCGTGAATTTCTTCAACATCAGACTTCACTCGAACCTAAACGGCGTCCACTATCATCTCAGACGGCGAAGCCAGCCTTGGTCTTTTTGACCGAGACGCAGGTGTCCTCTCCGGCTTATACTTCGTATCTTTCCTATCCGACGTACAAATTGGAGCACTCCTTTGTGCTTCGAGCTGGAGTTTGCGTATACGTCAGAGAGGACATCTGTTCTTGACGCCTCGGCAGTCTTGAAGGTTCGGACCTGTCCATCTTTTGGCTACGCTTAAACAGCCACGACCATCCGCGCGTCGACGGGTGCCTTTATAGGTTCCATAGCGGTAATGCCGAAACATACCGACTCATAGATAACGTCCAAATGTCTACAGATTCCTTGCTACAACAGGTGCTATCCACAGAGATCGTGACTCTTGGTGATTTTAACGCCCACCACAACGAATAGCTCGGTTCACGTTTAACCGATCATGCAGGGAGATCTGTTTATGACTTGGCCTTGGCATATGGTCTGACAAAACTGGTTACTTCGCCTACGCGGATTCCAGATGTAAAGGATCATACACCTTTCCTGTTGGACCTTCCGCTGACCTCTAATCCGAACGGATATCAGGTTTCTGTCCCTCTCGGCTCTTCGGACCATTGTCTGTCTGATTTTCAATGTATTGCCAATTTAGTCGTTAAACCTTCGTCTAGGTCGTCCTTTCCCGACTCTGCTGTTCACTTCTACAACATAAATTTTACTCTTTCCTCGTTCATTATTTCTACATGAACAAACCACCGAAGCATTCCTTTCTTAACGCTGGTCACGACGCTATCTTGCAAACTACACTATTCTCTTATCACACTATTTCTCACCCTGTCATTCAGATTCAGCCCTAGCATTCTCCTTAATGACCATATTTCTACAGCATTTATTCTATTATCATGCCTCTTCTGCCAGACCCAACTTTTTCTACCATATATTAAAGAAGGGACTAACATAGTATTATAAATTGCCATACGTGCTTTATTTGACACATTCTGACTCTTCGTAATAGCGTGTAGAGGCCCATTCAATTTATTTCCTGCTTTCATTCGTCGTTCTATATCATTATCATATCTACCATTCCTGCTTAATAAACATCCCAAGTATACAACACTTATCCACTTGCTCAATCAACTCCCTTTCTATTCTAATTGCACATAACGTTTTATTTTCTTCTCTTTTAAAAAAGCATCACTTTCGTCCTTACTTGCGTTCACTTTCATACCCCTTTCTTTTAATGATTAGTTCATTAAAGTAACCATTATTTGCAATTCGGCCACCGACGATGTAAATATGATTTGATCATCTGCGTACAAAAGACATTTGACAATTAACTTACCCATTCTCAACCCACATTCTCCAAATTTCAAAGTGTGCTAACAACTGTCCATAAATAGGTTAAACAGCCACAGGGAAGCTACAAAGCCCTTTATGACACCTTTCTGAATGCCAACCAGTCCAAGTAGACACCGTTGATCCTGACACAAGCACTAGAGTCCCTATAAAAAGACCTTAATGCCTGTATCAAACTAGCGCTCAATTCAAATGAGTTCAGTGTTTGTTATAACATGTTCCTGTCTACTCTGTCATAAGCCTTTTCCAAGTCCATGAACGCACAAAAAACTTTCTGATTTTTAGCCAAAAACTTTTACGCAATCATGCGCATGGAAAAGATTTGACCCATACACCCCATTCCCTTTCCAAATCCAGCTTGCACACCCCGAATTTTGCCATCAGTTTCTTTCATAACTCTTTCAATTTACACCTTAGCATACAGTTTACCCACAATGCTAAGCAAGCTGATATCATGGTAGTTTTAACACTCCAGCTGTGACCCCTTTTTCTTATATATTGGGACTATAACAGCTTTGCAGCAGTCTTCCGGTACCCGCTTCAGTTCCAAACATAAATATATAGCAGGTCTGCAACCACATCCTCTCCAGCCCTTAGCATTTCGAGTGATACTTTATCATATCCGGCTGCCTTACCTGTTTTCATGCTTTTCAATGATTTCTTTATTTTATCTACACTTATCTCCCTACCACTTTCCACTTATTTCGGAATTTCTATTTCACTTAATTCAGACAACTCTTCACTCTTTAACACGCTCTCAAATTATTCCTGTTTTTATTTATAAAAGAGGGGAGATAACGAGCATGCGGCTTAGCGCATGTTAAGTGGTCAGAATCGTCTATTTACTTTTGCAATATTAAATGATTTGCAGATGCTCTTTTCTTAATGGTTCCTCAGGTTTATCCGCTAAAATATCTGCTGGTAACAATTAATTCAACAGTGTGGCCGTATGTCGTCATTTATATCGCCAGAAGTAGCTTTATATGATAATTTTAGACTATTTATTGTTTTACATATTGTATAAATGTTAATTAATATTGAAAACAAAATATCTAAAGTTGCCTGGGTTTATAGATTTTATTTATTTATTATATACAATTGAAATGACTATTCAGTTTCTTCGGATCTTTAGAATGTTTGGCAACAAAATTGTCGTTTGTTTAGTAACACAGAAATAAATGAGGGGTGCCAAACCATAACGTTTTAAGTGCCACACGAACTGAAATGCGTTTTATTGCAGTAAAACGTTGTATGTGCCGGCGTTTACTTGCAGTAATGAGTTTAAGGGTTTCTAACGCCATCTAACTTAAATATTGTGAAACAGCATGCCATAACGTTGTAAGTGCCAAATCAGCTGCAAACGTCAGTGCATTCAAAATGTCCGAACAAGACGGTGCGTCTACAACGAGAAAAAATATTGTTAACAAAAAGACATGGAAAAAAACAATAAGAAAATATTGCAGAAACAAGGGCTTATCGTATGTGAATACAAAAAATAAAGAAGTGAGTGAAAAAAGTGAGCCAAGTGAGGTATGTGTGACAATTTTTTTTAAACCATTGTTAAAAAACGTAAACATAGTATTTTACCTTTAAATATATTTATATTACTTTACCATTGTTATTATACACTTATATTACTAAACGGTGATGAAAACAGTAAACAACATTTTATGCAAATTGTAAATTTAATAATTTACTTTGTTGTAGGTTTCTTGCAAATGCCAGTTTTCGTGTACCTTGGAATTCGACATTGGAATGCCGTAAAAAATTATTTCACGACTTCTGGAATCTGGGAGATTATAACGAACAGCAGATTTACCTAAAAAAACTTATACGGCTTTGTTTAATAAACAGAAGGAGACATGGCAATTATGAAGATGCAACCGAAAGCAGGCGACAACGTACATTTAAATACTATCTCATAATTAGAGGCATGACGGAAGTTCAGGTAAGAATTACTATTCGTTATTTGAATTATATTCTTAGTTAGTACAATAATTAATGTTTCAAAAGAATTCTATTCTACAAATAGTTATAAGTTCCTTTTAATTTCAGGTGTATAAAAAGACGTTTTGCGATACTTTTGGTATCAGTCAACGCCGTGTGCAGATGCTTTCCGAAAAATTTTTTAGTAATAACGTATCTGTAAAAGATAGACGTGGTGGAAAAAGGCAAAGACGCGAGCCTCAGTGGAAAGAAAAGATTATCGAGTACATAAAGTCAATACCGGCTCAAGAAAGTCATTATAGTCGAAATGACGCTCCTAATAGAAAATATCACCCAACAGAACTTAGTGTGGTTAAACTATATAAAGGGTTTTTAGAAGAGCACCGTGACGGATCTACTAAGCCACCAGTATCTAGGCAATGGTTTAATGATATATTTTTGACCGAGTTTAATCTTTCTTTCAAGCCTCCGCGAGTAGACACATGCCCGACGTGTGAATCTTCTAAAATCGAAATAGATACTGCTCCAACTGAAGTAGTAAAAGACCTCGCTAAGCAAAAGTTGGACTTTCATCACAAGCAAGCTGAGATGGCTAGAAAACGAATGAATAATGATGGAGCAGACTCTAGATGCCCTAATTCAGATGTTCGAGTGGTTCAGTTCGACCTCCAGCAACAGATGTACCTCCCAACATTAACCCATACACAGATGTACTACAGTCGTCAGCTGGCGTTTGTCAATATGGGAATTCACTTGGAGGACGACGGAAAGGGCATCATGTTTCTCTGGAATGAAACTGTTGGGCAAAGGGGTTCCAACGAGATCGCTTCCTGTCTTTACAAGTTTTTCACTTTTAGTGAAATAGGATACACTACAGATAAAAAGAAATTAATTTTGTGGTTAGATAACTGTGGTGGACAAAACAAGAACCAAGCTGTACTTGCTATGTTCCTCGTTTTAATTGCAAAAGGTTTCTTTTCAGAAATTACTCATAAATTTCCTGTAAAGGGTCATATATTTCTCGCCTGCGATCGTGATTTTGCGATCATTGAAAAAGCGAAAAAGTGTGCAAAGCCACTGATTCCAAAAGACCTTATTGAACTTATTAGAAATGCTGGCAAAAAAAACCGATTTTTGATAGTCGATAATAAAACCATTTTTAATTGGATGAATCTGGCTAAAAATATGATTAATACCAAAAAGCTACAGATATCTTCGGCAACGATGATTCACCTAACATCTGAAAATTTTGGTGTCATTTTTACAAAGAAAAGTTACGGCGAATTTGCTCCTTGGATATCAACTCCAGTGCTTAAACCTGGAATAACTAAGGCGAATTTTGAGAACCTACAAGTTGACATGATCGAGACACCTGTACCTTTATCTGCCGAGAAAAAAAAAGACATTGGTGCCATGTTGCCGTATTTAGCCGGAGATAGCAAATTATTTTATGAAACCTTTTAAAATAAAGATATTTGAAGTTGAGTTATGTACAAGTAATATAATACTTACAACGTTATGACTTGCATAAATAATGGTACTTACAACGTTTTGTGCTTTTAATTTTTTTTAGAAACAAAATAATATTATTTCCTTGTTTTGACTGACACAAAAGTTGTGTTAAATTATTAATAATAAATGATAATTTGATTAAACATTCTTTTTTTATTGCTTTGCTCTTTCTTTTTCCATTAAAACTGTTTTTTGTATCTCCTGAAAATTCCACTTTCTGGCACTTGAAACGTTATGGTTTGGCACCCCTCAAATGTTTTCTTTATTTGCAATATATTACATAATACGTATTTAAATTGTAAAGATGCAGAGTTTCGATATTTGTTAAATAAAATACCAACGAGCTCTTTACGTCTTATGAAATCTTATCCTTTTATCGTGACGTACAACTAACACCCGAGGTAACTCAAATTTATATTTCAAATTCGCGGAATAATCTCATAGAAACATTAAATTATATAATGTACGCGTTTCTAATGCGCAAAATATAAATCAATTTAAATAATAAAAAATAATATTAATTACGTAGTATACAATCTCAAAGTCAAGCTTTGAAAATGGCTATGCTTGGAGTTCCTATGCATTATAGACTAAGAAATGAGGATGTTCGCAGAACCCCAGTAATCGACAATATCAACGGATCAGCAAGTTGAAGTGGCAATGGGTAGGCAATATAGCTCGTACAATCGACAACCCATGGGTAAGAAAAATTCTCGTACCCATAAGCCAAATGTAAAGCTGCCCCCTACTAAATTGAGTATATCAATCTATGCATGGAAATGGCTCGGAACCGACCGTGCATTTTCATATTTCTTAGAGGAGGCCCTTGTTCAGCAGTAGACTAGTGATAGGCTGTAATGATGATTTAGCTTTATGAAAAGCTTATCTATTACACTAAGTATGAATTTATATAATCATTTGTATAAACATTTTTTTTTGCTATCATTATTGGTCTTGTTGTACGTTAATTAAAAAATATTTGCTATAGATGATAACAAACGTTAACTTAATAATGAAAATTTTTAAACTTTATCAGCTTTATTATGGTTGAAGCATAGAAGGGTCTGCTCGACCGGGGAAAGACCACGCTCACACGTAATACCAGCGTAAAAGGGTAACTGAATACTGCTGTGTTTCGTATAGTGAGTGTAAAGAACTGAGGACTTCCTTTACTGGACCGAGGCATTCCATCTTAGTGCTCATCCAAGTAGCACACAAATAATAAAAGCAGACACTGTATCGCTCTCTTGCTGTATAACAACTGTTTAAGGAAGTATGATGTGCCTTCCTTAACCTATATCTATACAAATAGATAAAATTGAAGTGTCTGTCTGTAATGTCAAAATAACAGCTTTTTGCTAAATGCGTATGCAATTATTTGCGGTACTTATAATTAAAACATTTCTTAAAATTTTTGCCCATTTGTCTGTCTATCTATCTGTTCGTTCCGGGTAATATCCAAACTGGCTGAACCAATTTTGGGACTTTCACTGGCAGATAGCTGATATAAGATAAAATTTTAGATTACTTTTATTAAAAAAAGAATTAGGGCTCCGCTAAAAAATGAAAACATATAAAATCCAACCGTAATACTTTCTAAGTGGGCGAAGTCGCGGGGAGTAGCTAGAACTATAACATATTCTTTAATCTCTTTAAAATCAGAGTGATAAAGTAGCCGTTTATTAGTGACGATAATTGCTTTGAAGATAAAAAGGGGTGTGTAGAGCTTTTGTACAGGCGTTGGATAAACAGTAAAGTTATATATAACAACGGTAAAACTTACAACAACAATCTCAACTTCACATTTTTTTCTTTACACTAAATCACTTTCTTTAGGCTACGCCATTGAGTTTATGCTTACATTTGATCATATCGATACCACTAGGTTACTTAAAGATTTGATTACGCTACGAAATGAGCTCGAGCATGTTAAGGAGGATTATGTAAATAGCGAGAATTTTACACAGTTAAAAAATGAAGTGACGAATCTTAAGCAAGCGTCCTTAGTTAAAAATTTTGAGGGCAATAATTATGTGAATAGAATACGGGGAGCTGCTAATTTACAAGATAGTTTTAATTGTGAAAGTGGTCCAATTGGTATTATACATATACCGCCAGAGACAACGACATCTAATATTCACACAAAAACGACCTTGGCAATGAGTCAGTGCACTACTAGTGGCACACGGTCTGCCCCTACGCAGCGCTTCCCGTCTCCATCGTGTGCACCGAATGGCGAATCGTCTGTTTCTGTTACACAGCGCATCGAGGTACCCGTGGAGGCCCATGCAGAGGTTTTGAACGTGTCTGAAACCGCGTTACTGGCCTCATTAAACGAGCATCACATAGATCCCGAACGCGCAATCACACAAACTAATACACAAGTGAGTATGTCGGACATTGTGCGTAGTAATAATAATGGTATTGCTTGGAAGGAACAGGAAAAAAGTGAGGAGTGGAAATTAGTGCAGAGGAAAAAATATAGGAACCGTTTTTACAGCGAAAAAGGCACCTGCATTGATTTAGAGCAAAAGTTCCGCGCAGCGGATATTCTAATACCACTGTTCATAAATAATGTTCATTTCGATACATGTGAGAGTGACATTATATCGTACATAAAAAGTAAAACCAACATAACAGTGAGGTTACAAAAAATAAAGTCTAAGCAGACAAAGGATTATAATTCTTACAAGGTACTTGTTCCTAAACATAAACTAACTATATTTATGGATTGTAATCTGTGGCCTGATGGAATAATATTTCGTCGCTTTGTTAATTTTCGCCGGCGTGAAAATAACAAAGAAAGTGATTCAAGTAAAAATGAAACGTAATTTTTAATCATTATGGATGAAACATCACTTATTTCGTTTAATTGCAAAAACTTTAAGAGATCCCGAGAGTGCGTAACTAATCTGAGCCTTAAGGCAGATATTATAATAATAATAATAATAATAATCATCTTTATTCAGGCGAATTACACCCATATCCAGTAAAATCAATAAATTTAAAATCAGTCTCCTAAATTTTAGCAATAATTAAATCAATGTCAATACAAGATAATAATTTTAAAATAATAAATCCAGTCAATGTAAATAGGCAGTAATGTCAGTATATAAATAAAATAATGAAATAAAATAACATAAAATTAAAATTAATAAATAAGTAACAAAATTACACTCATTTATTAGTCTAGAGACGAGATCAATAATTAAAACTTTCTCTGAGGCAACTGTGCTGCAATAAATTAAATTAAAATCAATCTACACAATAAAATTAATACAATACATAAATCAATGTCAACAAGATAACAATTTTAAAATAATACATCCAGTCAATTTCAATAAGCATTAATGTCAGTATATAGAATAATCTAAGCAAATAAAATAAAATTAATACATAATTAACAAAAAAAAACACACTTTTATTAGACAGGAGACGAGATCAATCAATACTTTCTCAGAGGCGGCTGGTCTGCGAGATGCCTTTCGCAACAATGCCGGATAATATAACAGTCTAACCTTCCTGAGATCATCGCTAAGACAGTCTGGGAGCTGGCCCGCACTCTGCGCACCAGGGACGCGGCCCGCTTGCGCATGGTGGCATTGAAGCAATCAGTGCGCGCATCCGCAAACATACCAGAGGCGCTACAAAATCGAGGCAACCCCATCACCGCCCTAAACGCATTATTGTATTGGACGCGGAGGACGCTGTAACTCTTCCTACTGTAATTAGCCCATAAGCTGCACGAGTAGAGCGATGTGCAGAACGCTCGGAAGAGCGTAACCTTGACCTCCTTTGAACACCGCGCAAACCTACGGGCGATCATGTTAGCTCTGACAGACAGCGCCCTCCGTTCCCGGTCCATATCAGCCTGATCCTTTAGGTCGACGGTGAGTAAATGCCCCAGATATTGAAACTGTTTAACCCTTTCCAGGGGTACACCATTTAATTTTATTTGAGGTATATTATCAGGACATTTCGCACCAGCGGCCTCAAAGATCATGTATTAACTCTTTCTGACATTATACAATAATCCGTGGCCACATGCATATTCCTCGCATTTCCGTATCAGCTTCCTCAGGCCGCAGACCGATGCACTCAGCAGCACCATGTCGTCTGCGTAACTCAGATTATTGACACAAACACCGTCAATGTGGCAGCCGACATGCTGACTGATAAGCGCTACGATCAGCCCGTTGATATATAGATTAAATAGCGTTGGTGATGTTAAGCCACCTTGCCTGACTCCACACTCAAGCTGATATGGATCCGACATTACCCCCGCCCACCTGACACTATTGGCCTGGTTTGCGTACCAGTACCGGAACATGCTGATAAGTTCTTGTGGCAAGCCTATACTTTGCAGCTTGTCCCACAGCAGGTTATATATCACCAGGTCAAAGGCCTTGGACAGGTCGAGGAAGCACGCGTACACAGGCGTCCTGCGATCAGTGTAGTATTTGACGGTTTGCTTTAGACACAATATGGCGCTTTCAGTGGATAAGCGAGGACGAAATCCAAACTGGTTATCGTGGAGCGTTACATGTTTATTCAACTGTGTGTTGAGCAAACCGTCAAACACCTTTGCATTTACGGTGGCAAAAGAAATGGGCCGATAGTTACACTTGTCAGTCAAGTCACCCGTCTTGTTCTTCACTATGGGTACCACCACGGTTTTCATAAAATCCGCGGGCAGGTAGGAATGGCTCACACACAGAGAGTAGAACAAAGCCAAGACCCTAGGTAGGTGAGGTCCAGCATGTTGCAAGTGCTCAACACTAAGTCCGTCATGTCCCGGGGACTTGCCTCCTGACATATCTCCTATAGCTTTTGTTACGTTTTTTGCCAGGAAACTAGTCCCCACTGTTTGTGTGTCCAGGTCAGTGCTGAACACTTCCACTACCGGATCCAACAGAGACTTTACAGAAAAATGGCTCTTGAAAAGATTTGCGATGTCCTTGGGATTGTTCATGCCATCGACGCACACAGGAAGGCCAGGTCGTACATTTATTTTACTGGTGGACTTCCAGAAGCTGCGAAAATCTCCTTTGCTATGTTTTACAGCAAGAGCGTCCATCTTTATTTGGTCTTGATGATTTTGGCACCATTTTAATCGGGACTTAAACACTCTTCTGCTATCACACATTTCTTTGTAAAGAAAACCTGACCTGGGTCTACCACACAATACCCAGTCATTGAATTTAGATCTGGCCTCTCTGTGAGCCTCACTGACGTGTTTGTTCCACCCAGCTATGCACTGCAAGAAACCTGGCTGTTACCGCATGAAATATCAGAACTCAGTTATGTTAGCAAGGAATTTAGCTACTATGGTAAGTCAGCGAGAGATACTTCTCAAGGTATTTTACGTGGGCGTCCGTATGGCGGAGTGGCGCTGTTATGGAATAAGTTGAAATTTCACTGTGTTTCGGTTATTGAATGCGATAGTGATCGTATTGCGGCAATAAAATTTGTTCTACAGACCGAGAGATGTTAATTTTTAGTGTATATATGCCTACAGATTGTGCGGAAAATTTAGTAGAATACGTTCAGTGTCTGAGTGAGATTGCGGCAATTGTTGAAAATTGTGATATTGAATCAGTTTATATTCTAGGGAATTTTAATGCCCACCCAGGGCATTTGTTTGGTACTGAAATGTTAAATTTTTGTAATGAGGTAAATTGGAATTGTATTGATCTTAATATTTTGGGTTTAGATTCAGACACTTATACCTTTGTCAGTGAAGCGCATGGTAGTAGGAGGTGGTTGGATCATTGCATAATCACTGAGGCAGCGAGGAGGTCTGTGGTATCTGTGAAGGTACACTACAATGTTTACTGGTCCGATCATTTCCCTTTAGAAATTCAGTGCGAGATTGCTAATCTGATTCCAAATAGTACCAAATGAAAGATTTAAAACTGAAAAAATTTATCGTAATGTGGCGCTCAACAACTACGACATTATTTCATTAACGGAGACGTGGTTACTTGGTGGCATATCTGATGCTGAGTTATTTGACGATCGCTACTACGTTTGGCGCCGTGACCATGATCTCAATAAAACAAAACAATCGCGGGGTGGTGGGGTTCTTATTGCTTTACACAAGAGAATAAATCGCAAAAGGTGAACCTAAGTGGTATTCGGCGGCAGAAGATATTTGGGTTTCAATGAAACTAAAATGCCCTTACTCTAAACACCCCGTAAAACTCAATATTTGCACTGTTTATCTATGCAATGAAAATATGGGCGCATGCTTCTCTGATCAAGTCTTCAATTTCTGTAATTCTCTTGAGTCAATAGTATCAGCTAATCCGAATGACAAATTTTTAATTATAGGTGATTTTAACATGAGCTCTATTACATGGTCCCATACACTAAGTGGTATCGAGGTTTATGGGGCCAGGGGCGAACATGTACAATATTTTATAGAAACTTTGAATTTTTGTGATCTTCAACAATTTAATACAGTTTATAATTCTTACAACCGAATACTCGACTTAGTTTTGTCGAATGACTATGTAAATGTAAATCATTGTCTAGATCCCTTAGTTTTGGAAGCCCAGCATCACAAGGCTTTGACAATTTATGTTAACTTTGATGTCAATCCTCTGACTCGCAACAAATTGACCTCTTATTCTTACAATATAGGCGACTATAACCAAATAAATTTAGACATTAGTTCGGTGAACTGGGATGAACTTCTTAGTAGAGGCAATGTGGATGATGCTGTCGAACTGTTTTACGAGACAATATATAATATTCGTAACAAATATATTCCTTCTCTTCTACAACGCAATAGCAAATACCCACCATGGTTTAATCATGCTATTGTCAGATTAATCAAAGATAAGAATAAGTACCACAAGAAGTTCAAAATCTATGGAAATTTATATAATAAAATCACGTTTGAAATTTTGAGAAAAAGGATTAAACGGATCGAAAAGACACTTTACAATTAATATATTTGTCGCTTCGAAGATAGTTTAAAAAGTCATTCTAAATTATTTTGGTCGTATATACGAAACAAAAGTCGAGGTGCATCTTATCCCTCTCGTATGACTTATTCTGTTATAACATATAACTTAGAACAAGATATTTGTAATCTTTTTGCACAATATTTTCATTCTAATTACCTTCAACCAACTGAACCAGAAGAGATCTCACGCTGTACATCATCTTTCGTATTAAACGATATCTCTACAATAAATATAAATTACTTTCAAGTTGAGAGGCTATTAAAGTCGCTTGATTTTAAAAAAATCAGCTGGCCCTGATGGTATACCAGTTTTATTTCTAACAAAATGTGCTGAAACTTTATCTAAACCTATAACTTTTATTTTTAGAAGATCTATTAACGAGGGCTTAATGCCAGCAAGATGGAAATCCGCATTTATAACCCCCATACATAAAAAAGGTCCACAAAATATCATTGAGAATTATAGACCAATTTCAAAATTAAACCTCATTGCTAAGGTCTTTGAAAGAATGGTATATAACCAATTGTACCCGGCGATCAAACATACTATCATTCCCCAACAGCATGGCTTTTTTCAAAAAAGATCCACTACGTCTAATCTTTTGCTATTTACGGATTTCTTTTCATATAATATGGATAAAGGAAATCAAATCGACGTCACATATACCGATTATAGCAAAGCATTTGATCGTATTGATCATGCTATATTAATGGAAAAGTTATCGACAGCCTGTATAAGAGGTGACTTATTTAGATGGTTTACATCCTATATCTCTAATAGATCACAAGCCGTAATTCTGAATTAATTCACATCAGCCTGGGTGCCTGTTCCATCCGGAGTCCCGCAAGGTTCTTTACTTGGCCCTTTGCTCTTCGTAATTTTTATTAACGATATAAGTGAATGCTTTTTAAACACAATTTTTTTACTTTTCGCTGACGATATGAAATTATTAAGAATAGTTAATAATTCCGACGATGCGCTATACTTACAAAACGATCTTCTCAATTTTGACAATTACTGTAGGCGAAATAAACTCGATATAAACGTAGAAAAATGTTTTTGTTTGTATTTTGGGCGTAACCGTAATATTAACATATTTAAATATACCCTTAAAGGCTCAGAATTATCCAGGTGCAACGAAATAAAGGACTTGGGTATTACCATTGACAACAAATTATTATATGACCAGCACATTGAACAAATTGTTAATAAAGCAAATAAAGCTCTTGGCTTTATCATTAGATCATGTTTCAGATTCCCTAATTTAAAATCTATTAAAATTTTGTATTGTTCACTTGTTCGAAGTAATCTGGAATACGCAAGTCAAATATGGAATCCTCAGTAAAATATTTACGTTAATAAAATTGAATCCATCCAAAAAAGGTTCATCAGATATGTGTGCTCAAAATTCCGGATTCCCAAAGAAAACTACGAGCTGCTGTGTGGTTGTCTTCACCTTCTCCCTCTGCAAACTAGACGTTACACAGCAGACCTGGTTCTACTATCAAAAATCGCTCAGGGCCACATAGACTTTCCAGACTTATTAAAGAAATTACTCATCTCAACCCTCACTCATTCACTACGTTGTAACACCTCTTAGACATACCTGCTTACAGCACATACTACAGACGCAATTCCTTCTTTATAAGAGCATCTAATTCATTCAACAGACTATCTAGACTAAAAAGGGTAGAGTTATTCTGTTAAGAAGTTCTCAATAGTAGCCCGAAAACACGAAATTGGCGCTGTCTACCCCAGCGCCATGGAAGTTACGTAAAGCCGTTGGTCTTGCGCCTGATCTCTCTCCGGTTGTGTCGAATTGCCATCTTGTTGGAATATGAAAGTGAGGGAATAGAGTGTGCACCTATACTTGCACATACACTCGGGCACTATAATCTTGTCCTATGTAATTGACCACCGTGATATATATTCGGTCTGGAGGACATCTTTGTTATATCCATCCATTCCACTACAACCTATAAGAGTCCACTGCTGAACATAGGCCTCCTCCTAGAATTTCTCACAGTGGGATATGGCCATAGTAGCCAAGCTTGGCCGGCGGATTGGCAACTGCAGTATTTAATTTTTTTGAGTTTTATCAGTTAAATGTTGCTGCCCATCTCCTATTTCAGTTTTTCTCTGTTGCATCTTACGACTCCCACGGGGTGAAATGCATAAATCAGTATTATATATTTTATTTTATTTTTTATTCAAGCTTAAATAATTGCATGAACAAGAGTCGAGTTAAATTTAGTCATTTTGATTTAAAGAAATAACATTATCAACTGCTAATATAAATGAATTTGAAATAAATTAGAATACGTCCTATATATTACGGTTGACCAACTTTGTCGGGCCAATTTTATTAGGACCTCACTTTCCCATATGTGCTTTCAAGGGTTTAAATTTTAACCATATTGATTTGTTAGCTACAGTCTTATATTTTAGTCATTATTTTATCAATGTTAAAAGTAATGCATTATACACTTTTATAGTCATCATCATCATCAGATCATTACATCACTTCACAAGTCCACTGCTGAATATAGACCGTATGGGGTACCGTTTACTTGAAATTTTGCCAATTTTTTGGTATTCTGTCGTCATTTGAATGCCTCTTTGGCCAAATGATCATAAGCGCGACTGTTGATCACGTGGTTTCGTGTTAGATCTTAGATCGGACCAATATTAATTATTGGGATTTCCCTTCATAGATTCTTAGTAGTAGTGCGGAGTTAGGTAGTTGGCAATTTAATCCCACGTGCCTTCGAAAGTACTTAAAGCCGTTGGTAATGCGCATGATCTGCGCCACTGCGCCCCTTTTTCCTAAAAGGCGTCGCTTCTGATTCGGCAGAAAGAATAGAATAGAATAGAATATTTTTTTATTCAATATTGATTATTACATAATTCTTATTGAAAGTCATTTTTTATTTACCACTGGTTCGGAAAATACCTCTGTCCTGGGAAGAACCAGCAAAAACCCAGCGGGACTTTTTTTTCAAACATATTTCACTTAACAGTAATTTCATTTATACAATTTTTAAATGATTTTTAATAGAACCAGCATGGTGGCGATCACCTTATTCCCAGGGGTTATTTTCATTCATGTATTCCTTGATATTATAATAACCCTTTTTGTACAGTTTTTCTTTAATAAAACTTTTAAACTTGTTTATTGATAAACTTTGAATATGTTCTGGGATTTTGTTGTAAAAGCGTATACATTGCCCCATAAATGAATTACTGATTCTGTGGAGTCTAGTAACTGGTATTACAAGCTTATGTTTGTTCCTAGTGTTTAAAGAATGCACATCCTTATTCTTATTAAAGCTATTTATGTTTTTATGTACATACATTAGATTTTCATAAATATATTGCGATGCCAAAGTTAATATGTTTATTTCTTTAAATTTTTCTCTGAGGGCCTCTTTACACTTTAGGTTATAAATCGCCCGAACGGCTCTCTTTTGCAAAACAAATATAGCTTCAATATCAGTCGCATTACCCCATAGCAAAATTCCATAAGACATTACGCTATGAAAGTAACTAAAATACACTAATCTAGCTGTCTCAACATCTGTGAGACTTCTAATCTTTCTTACAGCATATGCTACAGAACTAAGTCTGCTTGCTAATTTAGATATATGGGGGCCCCATTGAAGTTTCGCGTCAATAGTAATACAATAGTCTTATTGCCGTTCAAGAGCATATTGTTGGCGTTAAACCAATGTACTAATTTCGATAGAGCATTATTTACATCGTCATAATTAATTAACTGCCGTTTGAGTTTGAAAATTAAAGAGGTATCGTCAGCAAATAATACTATACCGTGATTGTCCCCTACAAGATAAGGTAAGTCATTAATATAGATTAAAAACAGGAATGGGCCAAGAATCGAGCCCTGAGGAACGCCCATTGATACTACCGATCCGGAGGAACCTTTACCATTTATCACGACTTTTTGAGTTCTGATACTTAAATATGAAGTAATAAGTCTAAGCGCCAAATTTTTTACACCGTAATGTTGTAGTTTCCTGATTAATGTTTCATGATGAACACAATCGAAAGCCTTGGAAAGATCACAGAAAACACCTAAGGCTTCCTGTGAATTCTCCCAGGCATTAAAAATATATTTCATAAACTCAACGCCGGCGTCAGACGTCGAGCGACCCCTTGTAAATCCAAATTGGTTTTTATGAAGTAATTTATTTGTATTAAAAAAAATTAACAATTGATCCAAAATAATTTTTTCAAAAATTTTATTAAGAGTTGGTAGTACAGAAATAGGTCTAAAATTAGCGGGGTCCAATGTACTACCAGATTTAAATAAAAGTATTACTTTACTATACTTCACTAAATCAGGAAACACACCAGAATCGATACAAGTATTAAAAATAATAGCAAGATGAGGTGCAATTAAATCTATTATGGACGCAATAACTGTCACGGAAATCCCCCACAAATCTGCGGTTTTCTTTACATCAATGGTTTTGAAGTATTTTACAATATCTTGCGGTAATACTTTTTCAAATCTAAATTCTTTTAAACAGATATTAACATTCTGTTTGGGTAATGACTCGGCGACAGTTGGAGAAGAATTCAAAGACTCTGTTGTCAAAATAGGAATATCAGTGAAATATTTGTCAAACACCGCTGCGACTTCTTGATTTGATTTAGTCAATTCATTGTTAATTTTTAATGGATAGTTTGCGTTACGAGGATTTTAATTACCGGTTTCGCTGTTAATTATACTCCACGTCATTTTAATTTTATTCTTAGCCATCTTAATTTTGTTGCTAATATGTAACGATTTGGCTGTGGAGCAAACTTTTTTAAACATTTTAGAATAATTTTTGACATATTCTTTAAAAGCATCAGAAGGATTATATGATCTTTCATGGTAAAGGTCATATAACCTTCGTCTGCTTTTATGAATTCCCACTGTCGCCCACTCATTAAATACCTTGCGACTGTTTCCGGAGAATGTTTTAGAAGCAAATGTTTTTTTTAAATTCATTGCTTATAAGGGTAAATAATTCTCCATATAAAAAGTCTGCATTGTTCTTATAAGAAAGCGATGGAAGGTTTTTCACCATATTACTTCTAAATCTCTCCAGGCGTTTTGCATTAATAGGAACAAACACAATTTTCTCAAGTTCCTGTTTTTTGTGCATATAAGGTAATGAAACCAGTTGTCCACAATGATCTGAACTAAGTTTTTGAATTATTGATTTGTTGATTGGTACAACACCTGTAAAAATATTATCAATACAAGTTGCACTACACCCTGCAATTCGTGTAGCTTCAAAGAATAAAGTATCAAGATATAGGATTTGAACAAAGAGCAAAATTTAATACTGATGGAAGAAGTTTCCAGGAGATTGATATGAAGTCTCCACACACTACAAGAGATTTATTCTGTTTATTAAGCTTAACTAAAACTTCTTCTATAATTTTTTCAAAGGTATCATAATTTGAACATGGGGGTCTGTAAACACTGACAACAATAAGGTGCTCAAGCTCAACACATGCCATTTCTACAGTACGCTCAACAGAGAGGCTCACAATGTCTTTACGTTCTTTACATGATAAGGATTTATTAGCTAATATTAAGGAGCCACCACGTAATTTAGTATCTCTATTGAACGAACTGACCACCTGGTGATTACTGAAATTAAATATATAAGGCCACACAAGCCAATATATATTGTGCATTATCTCTCTCCGGTCATATCAGAGTGCAGTCTTATTGGAAAGTGATGAAATAGAAAGTGCTTGCGAAAAAAAAATTTTTTTTTCGATCTTATTGCAGCGGCAGTTACCTATTCTCCGTGAAGCTGACCACCAATGACCGAAATTTGATCACTAAGGAGTATTTCTAATTTCTCTTGCTTGTTTTATTTCCTTTCAATCATTTTGGATGTGGTTTGTGATTATTGAATAACCCACGTTGGTATGTATTACTTTATATTAAAGAAGCAAATATTAAAAAAAAAATATGAAAATGATATATTACATAACTTATGTGATGATCTATATAATAATGTTCGTAATTAAAGCTCGCTCCCTCCTTGAGGTTCGCTCCCTCCTCTCGTTGAGCTCCTCTCACTCTTGCAAACTGATGCTATTATAGGTTATATAGGCGCGACATCCCCCCTCTCCCTTCGAAAATATTGGGATTTCGAAGAGTTACTCCACTGGACGTCAAAACAGGTAAAGTACAATAAGTTAGCTCGACGAATAATGCCCCTTGTTGTCAAAATATCTGCGACACGTGCTATGGTATCTGTACCAAGATAGAGTTAGGTAATACGAGCCATACGACACTTAAGTGGAAGTAAGTTAGCTTCTTTCAGTACAACCTTGTATCCTTGAACCACCTCTCCTTGACTTACTCTCCATTTGATCGTTATTGGAGTGCACACAAATATTTATGGCACCTCCTTCCCCAAAAATGTTTTTTGATTTTTTCAATTTGCTGGAATCGGTCAAGTCATTGGTCAAGTCAAGTCATGTCAATTTCATTGCAGTGCTGAAGAAGGTAACGAGGTGAGTGGTTTGCTGATCAGGAAGTTCCAAGAGGTTAATGGAAGTAAGTCGGTTGGATCAGAAGAAAGGGGAGTCAGAGGTCTGGAGTTTAAAATTACTGCGATTTGAATAATAATGTCGATAGCTAGTCGTAAGGGAAATGGGACATTACCTAGTCTTTGATGTATGTGATGGAGATTTCATACCTGCTTCCCAAAGACCACAAAGTAGGGGGAAAAAGCCGGTGAGAAGTTAAATTTGATACCTTCGTCGGCTGCAAAAAGAGTTTAATTCATAGTTTGATTCTAAAAACCGTAAGACATCATTGTTTGCGCCCACAAAATTTCGACAATTGTCACAATATATTTCCCTAGATTTTCCTTTGCGAGAGAAAACACATAAGTACTTAGGTCGGATGCAATCTTTAATGCACAGCCTTAGTGTTAAATAAAAAAAAAACCAGAAATAGCTTTTAATTATTTTGCCACGTCCGTGCCGGTCTCGAATAAGGAAAGGTCCTGCAAAATTTTATTTTATTTAATGTTTTCTATTATAATTTTTAGGGTGAATTTGAATACGGCTTCCCTACGCGTAGAATTCAGTCTTCATCAATAAAACTGCTGCGGCTGCCACTATCCAGTAATGCGCGTAGTATAAAAGATTTGTCCTTATTTTTTTACCTCAACTAAATCCGTAGACAGAAGAACCTGGTTTGAGGAAACAACAGACATGCTTGATGACCGAAGAAGGATCCATATTGCTTGACTAAGTTCAGAAGATGGCAGTGAGTCATGTATATCTCTATTAGTTATAAGAAAGAAAGAAGAAATATTTATTCGTTCAAAAAATATACAGATACTGACCTTAGTTACTGTTCCGCTACATATTTATATGTCTCATATTTATGGTCTCACATTATTAGAGAAGTAGTCGCCATTTCACGATTTTCTTGTGATGTGTATGGTTGTAATTGTGCGTAGTGTAGAAAAGTTTGTTTTCCTAAGATAGTACTATGTTTCTGTTTTACAGATGCTGCAACCACCCAATCTAAATTGGCTTGATCGATGACCACTACGTAACTAGTTGTTACATAGCTGCCATTGAAAAACTTTAGCAATTTGTTTTTTAATCGGTAGTATATTAAATTTAGAACAATCATATTTGATTACATGCAAGACAATTTACGTAAATAGGAGGGAGAGAAGAAGATGAAGAGACTACGAAAGATTTTGATTTACTTAGACTGCTACCTTTGTCATGTTTAGCAGATTTACTGGCATGAACTGTTTCTAGAATCGTTGCCTTTTGATGAAAGAAATGAAAACACCTGTCAATTTTTACTGTATCAAGGCTGCTCCTTATTTCTTCCCAGATTCTAGCCGTTACAGAATCAAGGTTCGTAGAATCCATATATATATATATAATATATATATATATATATATATATATATATATATATATATATATATATATATTTTTTATAGGATATGGGTAACAAACGAGCACACAGTCCACCCTGATGGTAAGTGGTTGCTGCGGCCCATAGACATCTACATCTATCCTCTATTACAATTCAAAATGTAGATGCGTTGTCACCCGTGAGGACTAAGATGGAATGCCTCATTTGCCAGTAAAAAGGGCCTCCGACCACCTGCACTCACGAAGCCAAACGCAGAGGTGAACCTCTACTTCACGCTGGTTTTCTGTGAGGTCGTGGCACCACCCCGGTTTGAGCCGGCCCATCCTTGCGACAGCAAAAAGCTGCCGCGTGGCTCTACCACTGTTTAGCCATATAATAAGAGAGTCCCAATACTCTGTCGGCTCCCCCATCAAATTTAAGTCGTTAAATTTTTTTGAATCTTTATTAAGTCACGCAAACCCTTATCAGATTCTTTATACATGGGTTGTAACGAAAACAAAAAATGTGTTTATTCATTAAAAAATGCGTGTTATCACATCTGTCGCAGACCAGACAATTGATAATTTATGGAAGAAACTGTGCCTGAACTTATGACTGCCTTAGCGGAACCTTCTAAATAATAAATAATAGAATTTGGCTTATATAATCTATAGTATCATTTTTAAGAATTAAAGATAGGTAGTTACATGTCCATGAACTCTATCCATTTATTTGGTTCTCCACTAAAATAATAAATTTCTATTGGCGGCAATTTTAAATAATTATGCTTAGGACAAACGGAGTTATTAATGGACGTACAGTCAATTTTTGAAGTATTTTCAACACTAAACTTTCTACAACTATTTTTTCTCATTCTGACATTTGAACATCTTTATCATTATCTAATGATTAAATTTTTGATTGTAATTCTTCAAAAGTATATGATAAATCTTGAAATTCACTTAATCTCAATTAAATTCGTTACATTGACTTTATTTAATTTGACATCTAATAAGGGCTTTAAATACTATTGTATTAGTGCAATACGAGTTTTAATACGCCCCTTTGTGCAATATAAATTCCTTAAGTCACACATATTTGTAGCACAATTAAGATAATTAAAAATATGAAAATACTTTAGTTTGTAATATTAAATATGAATTTTGTAAATAAGGAAAAATAATGAACGGAACAGCTGACGTAACAGCAAGCCGGCCAAAGCATTGAGTCGGTGTGTTTAAACAAAACCTGAAATCCTAAAATAGTAAAAGTAATTCGAAGCTGATATGAACTTGTAATAAATATATTTTTTTATAAATTAATTGACTCCCGGTGACACCAATGAAAGTAAATTTTAAGTTTAAGTACTGATATAATACGTGCTCAGCGGTACAGATTTTGGCGAAATGAGAAGTCCGCCAACAGGCACTGGAGCAGCTAACCGCTCATACCAGATTCCTCCTTACCCAGCCTCGAAGCTCTGAGTCTTTTTTGTCTTAGTTATTCATTCATTCATTAATCGATTACAGCTTGTCAAAATCCACTGGGATTTTATAGGGTAGTGGATCCCTTATGCCGTCAATTCATTACAAAATAATAATAATAAATTAATTCCATTTATTTTTTTATATAATATCATCATCATCATTCATCATCATTACAGCCCTTCACAAGTCCACTGCTGAACATAGGCCTCCCCCAAAGAATGCCACAAAGTACGGTCCTGAGCCACCTGCATCTATCGACTTCCTGCATGTCTTACCAGGTCGTCACTCCATCTTGTGGGGGGTCGCCCTACACTTCACCTACCGGTACGAGGCTGCCACTCGAGAACCTTTCTTCCCCATCGGTTGTCGGTTTCTTCGAGCTATATGGCCGGCCCACTGCCACTTCAGCTTACTATCCTTTGGGCTATGTCGGTTACTCTGGTTCTACTGCGGATATCCTCATTCCTAAGTTTATCACGCAGAGAAACTCCGAGCATGGCCCTCTCCATAGCTCGCTGAGCGACCTTGAGCTTCTCATACGGCCAGCAGTAAAGGACCACGTCTCAGTTCCGTAAGTCATCACTGGCAACACGCACTGGTTGGTATAATTTTGTTTTAAGGTTTTGAGGTATTTCTGACGAGAAGATGTGTCGTAGCTTCCCGAACGCTGCCCAGCCGAGTTGAATCCTATCTTACCTAGTCGGACTATTTTGCCCAGGTAAACAAACTCGTCAACAACATCGAGCTTAGTGCTCCCAACAACTACCGGCATAGGTGTGTGACATGGACATTAAACATAATCTTTGTTTTGTCCATGTTCATCTTAAGACCTATCCGTTGGGAGACACTATTGAGGTCATTGAGCATAGTGTTTAGTTCCTCTAGCGATTCTGCCATGAGGACTATATCGTCAGCAAATAGAAGGTGAGTGATGTACTCGCCATTGATGTTTATTCCGTATCCTTTCCAGTCCAGAAGCTTGAAAACGTCTTCCAATGCAGCGGTGAAGAGTTTCGGGGATGTGACGTCACCCTGTCTTACACCTCTCTGCAGTTGGATAGGTTCGTACTCTGGTTCTGTACTCGGATAGCCATCGTAGCTCTACTGTACAAACACTTCAGCACCTCGATATACCGACAGTCAACTTGGCACCGCTGAAGGGACTGCAGCACCACCCAAATTTCGACGGAATCAAAGGCTTTCTCATAGTCCACATACGCCAGACATAGTGGCAAATTGTACTTTTCGGACTTGTGTACAATTTGCCGTAGGGTATGTATGTGGTCTATGGTGCTAAAGCCCTTTCGGAAACCGGCTTGTTCGGGAGGCTGGAAGTTGTCAAGTCTGCGCGCGAGACGATTCGTAATGACTCTCGAAAACAGCACGTAGACGCGGCTCAGAAGGGAAATCGGTCTGTAGTTCTTCAAGAGACCGTTGTCAGCTTTCTAGACCACCGCACTTCTGCTCCACGCCTCCGGTGTAATGCCACCATGGAGGGCGGAATTAAAGAGCTTCTGAAGGACTTCAAGTACCGGCCTTCCCCCCGCTTTCAGAAGCTCCGCTGTAATTCCATCCTCGCCTGGGGCATTGCCGTTTTTAAGGTGCTGGAGAGCCATTCTAATCTCGCTCAGACTGACGTCCGGGATATTTACGGAATAGTGTCGAATAAGACTCGCTCTTGGATCGTTACTCACACTTGCGTGTGGCTTCAACGATGACGTGTACAGCTGCCCATAGAACCTCTCAATCTCACTCAAAATCTCGGATGCCCCGGAAACGATGCTACCACATTCGGTCTTCAGCTTTGACAGTTGGCTCTTTCTGGCAGACAGATCTCTGGCAAAGACTTTGGAGCCTTGGTTCCGCTCGATCGCTTCTTCAATACGAGCAGTATTGAAGTTGCGTAAGTCTCGCCGCATGCATTTGGAGATCTGTCTGTTCAGTTGCCTGTATGCTGTCAAATCTGTTGAAGAATGTAGCCTCATCTCCCGTCTAACAGCCATGAGATTAAGAGTGTGATCGAAAAGTTTTTGTGTTCTTCTGCGGCGGGTCTTGCAGAACTTAGCTCCGACCGCATGGACAGTTTCCACGAGCTTGTCATTCATATCGTCCACTTCATTGCAGTCTTCTAGGCACTGAAAACGGTTTTGTAACTCGAGCTGAAAGGTTTCGGGACTTTGGATTAGAGCACGAGGGGGACGGAGCGTTGACTTCATCAGACGAGACCTCTCCAACTTAACATTTAGGTTCAGTGTGCCTCTCACCATTCGGTGATAGCTGCCGGTTTTCACCCTCGCGATCACTGATACATCATTGAACAGTTGTCGTCTGGTCGTCATAATGAAGTCAATCTCATTTTTTGTCGAACCGTCGGGGCTCGACCAGGTCCACTTCCTGTGGGGCCGCTTCTTGAAGAAAGAGTTCATCATAAAGAGTCCCTCTTTCTCCATGAAGTCGGCCAGCTGCTGGCCCCTTGGGTTCCGTTGCCCTATTCCAAATTTTCCTACTTTCAGCTCACCGTTCTCTCTTGTGCCTAGTTTTGCATTAAAGTCTCCCATTAACACCGTATATTGGGTTTTTGAGGAATGCATGGCTCTAGAGATATCCTCATACATTTCCTCCACCTCCTCATCGGGATGTGCCGAGGTTGGTGCGTAAACCTGTATGACCTTCAGCGAATACCGTTTGGTGATTCTGAGTATAAGGTACGCAACCCTCGTCGACACACTCCCGATCTTTACAACGTTGTTAACGAGAGACTTGTGGACGATAAATCCGACACCTCCTTGGGACAGATGGTCGCCCTCCCGGTGATAGAGCAAGTTGCCGGATTCGAGGATTACCGTGTCCTCCCCCTCTCTTCGGACGACTTCCAGCTCCACGATCTTCTCGTCAGTCCTCAGGGTGCGTGCGTTGTACGTTGCCAGGTCGAGTCGTCGTAGGTGGCAACCGAACCTCCACCGGAGATTCTTAGCACCCCTGCCCCGCCGTTAACATGTTCGCCACCGTAGCCAGGAATAGCGGGGCCGCCGGGGACTTGGGGCCGTCTCTTTGTTACTCGTCATTGGGGGGTTGTAGTGTTATACTATTTACATATCATTTTACATTATTTTTCCATTCTGTTTTTGATTTTCTGCATTCACATTTTGCATCACTTTTCACGCTATCAGTTATACTACTAACATATCATTTTACACTATTTTTCCATTCTGTTTTTGATTTTCTGCATTTATATTTTGCATCACCTTTATTTCCATAGGATCCTGTAACGTTTTTACACAATAACAAATCATTTTCACTTCGTATTTTCACACTATTAGCACCTTTTAAAATCGCTGTCAATGGAGTCTTACCTTTTTCGGTCTTTTATTGAGTTCTCCGTAACTCTGCAATTTCAGGCTTCGTGCGCGCTGTCGCGCATTAGTTTTTTCCTATATGAATAATATCTCATTTCTTACTTAAATGTAATGGTTTTTCAATTATAAGCCTGAAATCAAAAATTGTTAGATTTGACAACCATTATTTATATGGTTGTTATGGTAAGTTTTATTCAAATTCGTCACTGGTCTGATGTTCTTAGTTTAATATTTCCTCATAAATACTCTTTGGCTCTAGGTCATATACAATAAATTTCCTTTTAATTTAAATAATTTCTCGTTCTCTCTAAAAAGGTATAAAAGCCGAACAATTGGAGAATACAGGGAGTCTCGCTTCAGTTTTCAAACAAGAAGCATCTACTAAAGGCCTTATCCCGGGGCCGCCTTGCCCCGGGATCCTGCAAGCCTCCATTTACATTTGAAGTCATCGGCGTAGTCTACTTCAAGCGCGGGGCCACACTACTCCGGGCGCTAAGACTGCTTGCTCTAGGCGCTGAGTGCACCTACTGCCCGTGCTACCTTTGGGTACTACGACTGCTTGCTCCAGGCGCTGAGTGCACCTACTGCCCGCGCTACCTTTGGGCGCTACGACTGCTTGCTCTAGGCGCTGAGCGCACCTACTCCAGGCGCTACGTGCGCCGGCTCCGGACGCTGAGTGTGCCCAGACCAGACACTGCGTGCCGTCGCTGCCAGGAAACTTCAAGCTCAGCGTGTGCTTACTATTACTCCAAGCGCAGCGTGTCACTTCGACCTTTAGGCTCCACTACAACACTTTATTCTCCTATTCTCCTATCTTTATTTTTTTAATCTAATTGTAATCTCACTTCATCCATCATCATCATCATATTTCATTTTTTTTATAAAATTGTAAATACCTTTTTAAAAATTTAAATATATTATTTTCTTGTTCTACTTTTATTGTTTGTTATTCTTAGGTTAGGTTCTATTTGTTTTTAATTGTCGCTTTACGACAGTTTATTCTTCGCTCTTGCCATTGAGTTCCGAGATGACCTTCTTCAGTATCTCGGATTCAGTGCCTCAGTACCCACAGAGCTGAGGATCTTCTCAACGTCAGCCGACGCCTGGCCTGCAGGATCCCGCGCTTGAAGTAGACTACGCCGATGACTTCAAATGTAGATGGAGGCTTGCAGGAACCCGGGGCAAGGCGGCCCCGGGATAATGCCTTTAGTAGATGCTTCTTGTTTGAAAACTGAAGCGAGAATCCCTGTATTCTGCAATTGTTCGGCTTTTATGCCGTTTTAGAGAGAACGAGAAATTATTTAAATTAAAAGGAAATTTATTGTATATGACCTAGAGCCAAAGAGTATTTATGAGGAAATATTAAACTAAGAACATCAGACCAGTGACGAATTTGAATAAAAGTTACCATAACAACCATATAAATAATGGTTGTCAAATCTAACAATTTTTGATTTCAGGCTTATAATTGAAAAACCATTACATTTAAGTAAGAAATGAGATATTATTCATATAGGAAAAAACTAATGCGCGACAGCGCGCACGAAGCCTGAAATTGCAGAGTTACGGAGAACTCAATAAAAGACCGAAAAAGGTCCATTGACCTCGATTTTAAAAGGTGCTAATAGTGTGAAAATACGAAGTGAAAATGATTTGTTATTGTGTAAAAACGTTACAGGATCCTATGGAAATAAAGGTGATGCAAAATATAAATGCAGAAAATCAAAAACAGAATGGAAAAATAGTGTAAAATGATATGTTAGTAGTATAACTGATAGCGTGAAAAGTGATGCAAAATGTGAATGCAGAAAATCAAAAACAGAATGGAAAAATAATGTAAAATGATATGTAAGTAGTATAACACTACAGGTTATTTGCCATAGTTGCCACGCTTGGCGAGCGGGTTGGCAACCGCAGTTTTTTTATTGTAATTTTGTCTATTATCAGGAAGATGCTGCTGCCCATCTCCTGCCTGTTTCCCTTTGTCGCCTTTTACGACACCCACGGGAGGATATGGGGTAGTGGATATTCTTGACCGCCACTACACGGTACGGTTGATATATCATAGAAAACAATAAATAAATTATTCCACTTCAAGAAGTTTAGCACAATATATAGTTAATTAATATATAATTAAATATATTTTCCGGCACCACTAATCGTGAATAAAAAAGCTATTTCTTTGCATTTGGCAGGGCCTCAGGAACGCTTTCGCATACATCGCTGGCCGCTCCTTGGCGGCCCCTTCTCGGGAGAGGACTACTCCTTCCCCATCTTTTTCTCAGGCAAAGCGCACCAGAACACATGGTGCGCCCTCCTCCGCGTCCTCTAACGTCACATGCGCAACAGCCGCCCCGATGTCCGATGCGCGAATGCTATGGGACCAGGAAAAAACAAGCTTCCAAAAGCACTGGCCTTCCTGACCCCAGCAGCTTAACTGGTCTATCGTTCCGCCGCCAATCAAGATTCGCCCGCGGAGGATAGAGGTGGCGGTGCCTCGCAATACCGGCAACTCTTCTCCCTTCGCAGCTTCACCATCACCGCATTAATTAACTGTGAAGCCCCGCCAGAGTCGCGAATGATAGAGCGAGTGGCGTATCGCCATACCAACACTTCTCTTCCTACACGTCTCTCTGCGACTCCACCTCGGCTGCAGCGGTAGGTGGAGAGGGCATCCCTCTTGCCTCAGCTCATTAACGCACATCCAAATTCAGTCAGAAGCGTCAGTAGCCTAATGGCAGGGCGCGGACCGTGACCTCCAAAGGTCGTGGGTTCGAATCCGCCATTCAACTACTGTCGTAAACCACTTCTAACACAAGCATTTTAAGCTTACCAGAAGTGGTTAAAGGGCATATGAGTAATGTATAATAACATTACTAGTATTTAAAAAAAAGGTTATTAAGAACTAAAAAATAAAAAACTGCGGTTACCAAACCGCCTGCAAAGCATGGCGACTATGACAAATATAAATTATCCATATTTCGACTCATTTTATAGGTAAGACCTATATTCAGCAGTGGACTTATGAGGCTGAAATCACAGTATACAAATTAATTAGACTGTATTATATCTGTATATAAAACATCTAATCTAATTAACGTAAATCCTTAGACACCCTTTTTAGTATATTATGTTATAATCATAATACATACACTGAATTCTTCGTTAACATGTTTATGCATTGATTATTTATTAAATGAGTTATACTATTACAGGAAGAATTTTGTGATCACCGTACAAATGCACGAACGCTAGGTATTAAGTCCTGCTAGCCTAGTAGGTATTCGCTCGCGTTTGACGCCGCCGCCGCTTGACACAACTGTAGGTAGGTATTAGTACCGAAAAAAGCCGACAATACATGATTGGTTACGTCAAAAAAATACCTGCCTGATGAACATAAACAGATGTCAGAACTCCGTGCATTGAGTTGTTTATTTAAGTCGTAGTAGTACATAGGCTGCACTTAAAGTATCGAGAATGGAATATTTCCACTGTTTCTGTCATATTAAAATCTTTTTAATTGAAAACTCCTTGGTTTTAAAAAATCGAATACCATTTATTTATAAAAAAAAAGATTTTCGGTCTTGCCACAAGGTTTTGTCAAACTTGTTTAGTCGTTGAGAAAATGGAATTGACTCGAGAAAATTTAAGAGCGATGATTTATTATGACATTCGAAGTGGTTTAACACAAAAACAGTGTGTTGACCGGATGATTTCTGTATTAAGTGATGAAGCCCAATCTAAAAGCACAATTTATCGCTGGTTTGCTGAATTTAAACGTGAATGTGTCTTGACACGTTCACGTTTAGAGCTTGCTCAGTGATGATCCCCGTCAATGTCGTCCAAAAACTGCATTCACCCCAAGAAAACGTTGATGCTGTGCGTAAGCTGATTGAGGAAGATCAATATGTGACATACCGCGAAATTCAAGTAACTTTGGAAATTGGCATGAGTCAAATACAAATAATCTTGCATGAACAATTAGGTGTAAAAAAGTTGTTTTCCCCGATGGATACCGCATTCGCTCTGTGAAGAGCAAAAAGCGGCTCGCGTTACTTGGTGTGTCAGAACTCTCGAAAGATTTCACTCAGGATCCTCAAATGCTGTATACAACATCGTATCAGATGACAAATCCTGGATATACGCGTACGAACCTGAAATTAAAAACCAGTCACGGGTTTGGGTGTTCGAAAATGAGTTAAAGCCAACAAAAATTGTTCGTTTCACGGAGTGTTGCAAAAAAATGGTGGCCAAGTTTATCTCCAGAACCGGCCATATACCGACTATTCCTCTTGAGGGACAAAGAACGGTTAATGCAGAATGGTATGCTAGCATTTGTTTGCCACAGGTCGTTTCTGAACTCCGTAAAGAGAACTGCAACCGCCGCATCCTCCTCCATCACGACAATGCGAGTTTTTACACACGCACACAGAACAAAGTTTTACAGGCCCGGCCTAAGCCCTAATGATTTCTATACTTTCCCTTAAATAAAGAATAAATTGCCGTGGACAGAGATTTTCATCACCAGAAGAAGCTGTGGACGCCTATAAAATGGCCATTTTGGAGACCCCAACTTCCGAATGGAATGGTTGCTTCAATGATTGATTACATCGTATGGAAAAATGTGTCAAATTTCGCGGAGAATACTTCGAAAAGCAATAAATACATTTTCAAATTGATTCCCGAAATTTTCAGTGCTCGTAATCGTAAGTAGTAATCGTAGTACATTTGATTGCATTAACTAATGTTACAAACATAATGTTTGCCCTTGTGCAATTTATGTTTGTAAACCACAATACAAGAGAAAATTCTAGTGTGGTCATTTTTAACTATTCTAAAAGCGTTCACTATCCTATTTTTAGGTCCTCGGCACTTGTTGTGTCACAAAAATAAATTAATAAACTAATGATTTTATAAGTCCCCATAAACAAAAAGTTAAGAGGCGTTAAAACAGCTGATCTGGGAGGACAGGGCCGCCGCGACCTTTATAAGGCACTTCAAGCTCTGTATTCGTAAAGACTTTAAAATACTTGAAATAAGGTTCACTTTTCTTTATTTTGCATTGAATGACGGAATTTGTATCAATACAAATAAAACTGCACGTTTAAAATTCTTATTGCCTTTAGTTACAGTCCATTTCAATTTGTTTTGAATTAGGTTACTTTAGGTTTAGTGTGACTGTAAATTACGTAGCTTTTTGGGATAAAAATTACCTATATTAAAAATGATAGAAATCGATTCAATAAACGATTCTGAACAAACTACTTTCAGGATGTGCGTTAATTATGTAACGTGTTGTATACTGTGCTTGGTGTTCTGGGTGTTGGATAAAACTGCATACTGTTAATTATACCAACCTGACTTCGGTCTGTAAATTTTATTTTCATTTTAATTTCAATTTCAATTTCATTCAATTTAACTACTAGCACTAGTGTAAGATCTTTAGATTAGAAATTACTAACAAATTTGGATATTTGTTTTGAAAGAAATGAATTATTATATTGAGGTATTTATATAGTCTGATTTGTTCTTATTATTTGGACCAGTGGCTACAAAATAAAATATATTTTCAATAATGAGTAATATCGACTTCCAAAACTATAAAGAAAAAAATTCACATTAATAGCTTCTAAAGTCCGTGCTTATCAGAACCATCCCGTTTTATGTACTTTGTACTCGTAAATAAATCCCTGACATATGCCACTAAGCTTCAAAATATGACTTGTAATAACTTATATAAACATAATATTACATAGTAAATCTAGACAGGCCATCGATTATCGTCAAATGACTTATTTTATTTCTTAGGAGAGGCAATTTATCCCAGCATTCTGTAGTAATAGAAACAAGTAACATTTTGCGCTTGAAAAACGTTCTATATCTCCTCATCATCATCATCATTACAGCCCTTCACAAGTCCACTGCTGAACATAGGCCTCCCCCAAAGAATGCCACAAAGCACGGTCCTGAGCCACCTGCATCCATCGACTTCCTGCATATCTTACCAGGTCGTCACTCCATCTAGTGGGGGGGACGCCCTACACTTCGCTTGCCGATACGAGGCTGCCACTCGAGAACCTTTCTTCCCCATCGGTTGTCGGTTTCTTCGAGCTATATGGCCGGCCCATTGCCACTTCAGCTTACTAATCCGTTGGGCTATGTCGGTCACTCTGGTTCTACTGCGGATATCCTTATTCCTAAGTTTATCACGCAGAGAAACTCCGAGCATAGCCCTCTCCATAGCTCGCTGAGCGACCTTGAGCTTCCTCATACGGCCAGCAGTGAAGGACCACGTCTCAGTTCCGTAAGTCATCACTGGCAACACGCACTGGTTGTACAATTTCGTTTTAAGGTTTTGAGGTATGTCTGACGAGAAGATGTGTCCGTAGCTTCCCGAACGCTGCCCCAGCCGAGTTGAATCCGTCGATTGACCTCTCGGTCGAAGTTGGACTTACCTAGTCGGACTATTTGTCCCAGGTAAACATACTCGTCAACAACTTCGAGCTTAGTGTTCCCAACAACTACCGGCATAGGTGTGACATGGACATTAAACATGATCTTTGTTTTGTCCATGTTCATCTTAAGACCTATCCGTTGGGAAACACTATTGAGGTCATTGAGCATAGTGCTTAGGTCCTCCAGCGATTCTGCCATAAGGACTATATCGTCGGCAAATCGAAGGTGAGTGATGTACTCGCCATTGATGTGATACCGTATCCTTTCCAGTCCAGAAGCTTGAAAACGTCTTCCAATGCAGCGGTGAAGAGTTTCGGGGATATGACGTCACCCTGTCTTACACCTCTCTGCAATTGGATAGGTTTCGTACTCTGGTTCTGTACTCGGATAGCCATCGTAGCCCTACTGTACAAGCACTTCAACACTTCGATATACCGACAGTCAACTTGGCACCGCTGAAGGGGACTGCAGCACCGCCCAAATTTCGACGGAATCAAGGCTTTCTCATAGTCCACATACGCTAGACATAGTGGCAAATTGTACTCCTCGGGACTTCTGTACAATTTGCCGTAGGGTATGTATGTGGTCTATGGTGCTAAAGCCTTTTCGGAAACCGGCTTGTTCGGGAGGCTGGAAGTCGTCAAGTCTGCGCGCGAGACGATTCGTAATGACTCTCGAAAACAGCACGTAGACGCGGCTCAGAAGGGAAATCGTCTGTAGTTCTTCAAGAGAGCGTGTCGCCTTTCTTGAAGAACAAGACCACCGCACTTCTGCTCCACGCCTCCGGTGTAATGCCTCCATGGAGGACGGAATTAAAGAGCTTCTGAAGGACTTCAAGTTACCGGTTTTCCACCGCTTTCAGCCACCCGCTTTCAGAAGCTCCGCTGTAATTCCATCCTCGCCTGGGGCCTTGCCGTTTTTAAGGTGCTAGAGAGCCATTCTAATCTCGCTCAGACTGACGTCCGGGATATCATCGGAATAATGTCGGATAAGACTCGCTCTTGGATCGTTACTCACACTTGCGTGTGGCTCCAACGATGACGTGTACAGCTGCCCATAGAACCTCTCAATCTCACTCAAAATCTCAGGTGCCCCGGAAACGATGCTGCCACATTCGGTCTTCAGCTTTGACAGTTGGCTCTTTCTGGCAGACAGATCTCTGGCAAAGACTTTGGAGCCTTGGTTCCGCTTGATCGCTTCTTCAATACGAGCAGTATTGAAGTTGCGTAAGTCCCGCCGCATGCATTTGGAGATCTGTCTGTTCAGTTGCCTGTATGCTGCCAAATCTGTTGAAGAATGTAGCTTCATCTCCCGTCTAACAGCCATGAGATTAAGAGTGTGATCGGAGAGTTTTTGTGTTCTTCTGCGGCGGGTCTTGCAGAACTTAGCTCCGACCGCATGGACAGTTTCCACGAGCTTGTCATTCAAATCGTCCACTTCACTGCAGTCTTCTAGGCACTGAAAACGGTTTTGTAACTCGAGCTGAAAGGTTTCGGGACTTTGGATTAGAGCACGAGGGGGACGGAGCGTTGACTTCATTAGACGAGACCTCTCCAACTCAACGTTTAGGTTCAGTGTGCCTCTAACCATTCGGTGATCGCTGCCGGTTTTCACCCTCGCGATCACTGAGACATCACTGAACAGTTGTCGTTTGGTCGTCATAATGAAGTCAATCTCATTTTTTGTCGAACCGTCGGGGCTCGACCAGGTCCACTTCCTGTGGGGCCGCTTCTGGAAGAAAGAGTTCATCATAAAGAGTCCCTCTTTCTCTATGAAGTCGGCCAGCTGCTGGCCCCTTGGGTTCCGTTGCCCTATTCCAAATTTCCCCACTTTCAGCTCACCGTTCTCTCTTGTGCCTAGTTTTGCATTGAAGTCTCCCATTAACACCGTATATTGGGTTTTGGAGGAATGCATGGCTCTAGAGATATCCTCATACATTTCCTCCACCTCCTCATCGGGGTGTGCCGAGGTTGGTGCGTAAACCTGTATGACCTTCAGCGAATACCGTTTGGTGATTCTGAGTATAAGGTACGCAACCCTCCTCGACACACTCTCAATCTTTACAACGTTGTTAACGAGAGACTTGTGGACGATAAATCCGACACCTCCTTGGGACAGATGGTCGCCCTCCCGGTAATAGAGCAAGTTGCCGGATTCGAGGATTACCGTGTCCTCCCCCTCTCTTCGGAGTTCGGATAATCCTATAATATGCCAGCGTAACTTGTCTATCTCTTCTTCCAGCTCCACAATCTTCTCGTCAGTCCTCAGGGTCCGTGCGTTGTATGTTGCCAGGTCAAGTCGTTGTAGGTGGCAACCGAACCTCCACCGGAGATTCTTAGCACCCCCTGCCCCGCCGTTACCATGGTCGCCACCGTAGCCAGGAATAGCGGGGGCCGCCGGGGACTGGGGGCCGTCTCTTCGTAACTTTCATTATGGGGGGTATATTGCCATAGTTGCCACGCTTGGCGAGCGGGTTGGCAACCGCAGTTTTTTATTGTATTTTGCCGTTACCAGGAAGATGCTGCTGCCCATCTCCTGCCTGTGTCCCTTTGTCGCCTTTTACGACACCCACGGGAAGATATGGGGTAGTGGATATTCTTAACCGCCACTACACGGCACATATCTAAAAACAATCATTTTTATGAAAACTAACAAGCTGTTAGTGGTAGTAATCCGATTGATGAAGATAGTACTAATATGTATTTCTTAATTATGTTTCCAGTAACTGAGACGTATGTGTGTACAATTTATGTTAAAAGAAAATTAAAGCGTAACATAAGATTTTGATATTCATCGAAAAATCAGGTAGCGTGAGGAATTATCGCGATTAAATAAATACTGCTTAAGTTTTATTACAGAAAAATAAAATTATTGAATTTCTATACATTTTCATAACATAAAATATTTTTATAATACTATAAAACACTAAAAACTAAAATCATCATACAGTCCAAATCTACGCGGTATAGTGCGAAGAACGCTGGCTGCGTTTCCTCGCTGAACGGCTATACTTATCTTTTGGATGAGAAAATAATCATTCCTTAATCCCATCCCAGACAGCAGTTCCTGTAGAAATTTAACTATACGTGAACTTCATGGATCACAAATGGTACTAATATTCATAACGTATGTGCAATTTACCCAGTTCAGTTGGCTGTGATGCCACCACGGCTTTAAACGACGTACACCCGAGGATGAGAGTGTGCCAAAGTTATACTGTCGGGTCTCATGCCATCATCTCTAAATATTCCACAAGGTTATAAAACCAACGAAAATTTTTGTAGATTTTTGTGATTTGGATATACACTTGTACTTGTTTCACAATATTTATTTTAAATTAGTTATTTAATAATATTACAAAATATTTGTTTGAGAATATTTTTAATTAAATTAACTTAACATAACTTAACTTATCTTCACGCACAATCCCTGACGGGGTAGCCAGAGAGAACAGATCGCCAAGTGTCACGATCCTTACATACCTCTTTCGCTTCTTTCAGATTCATTATCTTCTTCATACATGCACGTCTAGGTATCCGAGTACTCTTGACCCTCCCCCTCTTCGAGCAGTTTGCTCACATGGTCTTCGAAAGTTAGTCTCGGTCTACCTCGACACCTTTTAATATTAACTTTCGCGCTATATATTTTCTTCACCATTCGGTCTTCACTCATTCGCTCAACGTGCCCAAACCATCGAAGCACGCCCTTATCAATTTTGTGATAAGGTCATCTTTCAAACCTGCCATATTGCGAATCTCTTCGTTTCGCTTTCGGTCGGCCATGATAACGCCGCACATTTTACGAAGAGATCGCATCTCCACTGCATTCAACTTGCTTTTATGCTTCTTCTGGCACACCCAGGTTTCGCTGCCCTATAACAAAGTCGGTACCAACACTGCGTTATGTATTGCAAGACGTGCACTCTTCACTACGCCTTGCCTTTTGACTAACGCAGTCAGGGCACCATTGACTTTGTTCCCGGCAGCAACACGCCTATCCACATCTAAATCACATCTTCCATCCCGGCTAAAAGCACTCCCCAAGTATATAATTTCATTTACCTGTTCTAGACATTCCTGATTTACCCATATTTCACACTTCGTTCTCTCTTCGTCCCTTTCAAATACCAGAACCTTAGTTTTATTAGCATTCAAACGGAGCCCTTTAATTTCACATTCCTCTTTCATACACGTGACTAATGCCTGCAGTTCTGCCTCTGATGGTGCAATAAGCACTGCATCATCAGCATACAGCAGACAATTTACTTTGATGTCACCCAATTTCACACCCAAACAGCTCTCTTTCAGCTTCTGTAAACAGCTGTCGAGATACAGTATGAACAGCCAGGAAGACATGACACAACCCTGTTTTACGCCCGTTTGGACGCTAAACATGGGTGACAGGTCATGCCCTACCCGCACACAGGCTTTACAGTCACAGTAAAGTGACTGCACAGCCCTTAGCAATCGACCATCCACACCATACCCCGGCAACAGTTCCCACATTTTCTTCCTTACAACCTTATCAAATGCTATCTCAAGATCCACAAAAGCACAGAAAATCTTCTGGTTAGCAGCCAGAAGCTTTTCCGTGATCATGCGTAGAGAAAACATTTGATCCGTGCATCCTCTTCTAGGTCTAAATCCGCATTGTGCCTCCCATAGAAATCTTTCCGATTTCTCTTGCATCCTACGTGTCAAAACCTTCGAGTAAACTTTACTTGCTAAACTGGTCAAGCTGATCGCCCGATAGCACCCGCAGTCAAAATGTAAACCTTTACCTTTATATAAAGGCACAATGACTGCTATATATATATGACAATTAAGATATTTATAATATTGTCAAATAATTCTGTTTCTTTTTAATAATTTGTATTTATTCAATGATGTAATTCAGTTTTTATACCTTACAAAATAATCAATACATGTTGTGATTACCCATAAAAAGAAATACAATTATAATGTGTTAATTTTTTTAAGAAACTGATCTTTGTATTACTGTTGTAATTTCTGTTGGTAATCCTAATAAATAAATAAATAAATCAAATTGATAAGTTCAGTTTATCGAAAGATATCTTGTTCACATCCATACCGATTGACGTCCATGTGAAATTATTTTCAATGTTTTTTTATTATAATCGAAAAAATAATTTTAAGACTACGTCAGAAGTATTAATTTTAATCTCCTCTTGCTACTGGTGTATTTTTTAGGGTTCCGTACCTCAAAAAGAAAAAACGGAACCCTTATAGGATCACTTTGTTGTCCGTCTGTCTGTCTGTCTGTATATCAAGACCCTTTTTCTCAAGAACGCGTAGAGGAATGAAGCTGAAATTCATACCAAATACTCAAGGCTACTGTATCTAGGAGCTGTGAAAAAATCAAACTTCTAAGCCAACGCAATCAAATGATACAGCCGTTTTTGCCGCAAATTTTCGACATTCGCAAGAGAATCAAAACCTACCGGGTATTTCCCGTGTACTCAGAATCTTGAAATTTGGTACGAAGCAACGTTTTATAGCACAGATAAAGGAAAAATTACATTTAATATTAAAAACATTTTTATTAATTTTAAACTTATATACCTACAGATTTGTTCAAAACACTCAGTGCGCGAGTCCGACTCGCACTTTGCCGGTTTTTTATTATATTAGTGCAATATAAATCTTCTGGAAGTGATTTAAGTTGATTGCATCGCGATATTTTTAATTTGGTTACTACAGAACACTACATCTTCGCTTCGCGTTGTTTGCAAAAGGTTCTAATCAAATATGTCGCGCCACCTACTAGAAACAACAGGAAATGTCTACTAGTGTTTGTATGGAGGCCTTAATTAGTTCGAATACCACAAAATACTGCTGCCAGTGTTAAAATGGCTGCAAAGTGTCATTTAATTTCATAAAAACAGTACAATAATATTCCGGTAGATTAGATCTGAGACGTGACCCTTTATTGTTTCATCACGCTCAACAAACGATGGAGAACTTGTAGTTTCTCTGCATGTTAAACTTCGTAATGAGTATAACCACAGTAGAACCAGAGTTACTGACATAGCCCAACGGATCAGTAAGCTGAAGTAGCAATAGCTATATACCTCGAAGAACCAAGTGGCAAGGTCTGGAAGTGGCACCGTCGTACCGATAAGAAAATGGAGGGCAATCTTTACTAAGTAATAACAACAATAACTTTTTACTTCAGAAATAATACCCGTTAAATTCAGAAATAATAGGGTTAGTAACACAATCTAAAATTTTGGAAGCAACGTTTTGGAATTTAATTACAGGGAAAGCTGTTTTCATCTACAGTTTTACATATTATATGCTGTCTAAGCAAAAGTTTCCAGGAAACTATTAGTGTTACCTTGTGTTTGTGTCATGAGGGATGCTATTCGCTTATGAACGAGTATAATCATACGGAAGCCATCCGTGCAAGCTTCTGCGAATATCCCCGATACACTACTAAAGCGAGGCAGCCCCAAAAATGACTTTAAACTGGTAACTAATATAACTAATTTAACTGGTTTTTTAAGGTTGCACTGATATCACTCAAACACTCCTTTGAGTGTGTAAAAAATCTCATATTAAATGAAGTGTCGACCTGGTAAGACATGCGGGAAATTGATAGATAGAGGAGACTAAAGCGCTTAAAATAATTATAATATAATATAATATTAAATAAATAAAAAGAATATCTGATGTAATATATATATATATATATATATATATACAGTCAGGGGTTTTCATGCTGGTCTACCTTTCCGGTGATCCTGTTATGGAATACGGGTACGCGACCCCGGCTCCCCGAGCTACTGTCCTGTATTCTCATACCTTTCCTGCCGAGAAAACAGTATCCTTACACCTATGCTCCTACCCCCAAACTTCTTTTCCTTTTCCCAAAATGGTAGCTTCCTCTACCAACAATAGCATACCCAAAGAGGGTTGGTGTCAGGCAGGCGGCCGACTGTAAAACTTCTGCCAAATCCCATGCAGTAAATGAAGAGTACGAGTTGTGGGATATATGACAGGGCTAGGGCGTACCCCGCAGGCGACGCGCAGGGGCAGCACCCGGCCCCTGTGGGAAGTGGCAAGGGTTGTCGCACCTTACGGAGCGGGTGCGACGTAAGAGGCGAGCCCGGAGAGAGAAGAATGTCAGAGTGAGGTTTGCAAGCTGGAATATAGGTACGATGACTGGAAGAGGAAGAGAGTTAGCAGATGTTTTGAAACGACGAAGAGTGAATGTTGCCTGTTTGCAGGAAACAAAATGGAAGGGCAATAAAGCAAGAGAGATTGGGGAGGGATACAAGTTTTATTATTGTGGAAGTGATGGGAAGCGAAATGGAGTAGGAGTTGTGTTAGATAGTGGAATGAAAGAACGAGTGACAGATGTGAAAAGAGTAAATGACAGAATGATAGTTGTTAAATTAATGATTGAAAACAAAGTAGTGAATGTTGTAAGTGTGTATGCTCCGCAAACAGGCTGTGAAGAGAGTGTGAAAGAGAAGTTTTGGGAGGAATTTGATTGTATGATGATGGGAATACCTGAGCGTGAGGATGTTTATATGGGAGGAGATTTTAATGGACATGTAGGGAGAGTGAATGACGGGTATGAAAGAGTACACGGTGGATGGGGGTACGGAGTGCGGAACCGTGAGGGGGAAGTTCTTCTGCAAGCAGCATGTGCTTTCGACCTGGCTGTAGTAAACACGTGGTTCCAAAAACGAGATCAGCATCTTGTTACTTATAAAAGTGGCCACCACGCGACACAGATCGACTATCTTCTGATAAGACGGAACCAAATCAAGAGTGTAAAAAACTGCAAAGTGCTTCCAGGTGAAGACTTAGTATCCCAGCACCGAATTCTGCTGGCTGACATCTGCTTAACTGTTCGCCTCAACAAACATAAGGATCGTCCCCCACCCAAAATAAAGTGGCATTTGTTGCATAAGGAGGGGTATGCAAGTGAATTTAGAGAGCTAGTTGTAAACAAGATGATAGAGATGGGTGGTATGGAAGGAATGAGTGTGAATGAGTGCTGGAAGGAAATGGCTGATTGTATCCGAAGTGTGGCAAGGAAGGTGTTAGGAGAAACAAAAGGGAAGCGTATGATAGATAAGGATGGGTGGTGGTGGAGTGAAAGTATTAGAGAAGTTTTGAGAGAAAAGAAAAATGCCTTTAAAAAATGGCAGAGCGTAGAAGACCAGAATGAATCCATAAAAGAAAGTAAGAGAGGGGCGTATAAAGAATGTAAGAAGAGAGCGAAAAAGGAAGTTGCTATTTGTAGGGCACAGGCGCAAGATAAATTATATCGGTCCCTTGAAAGCCCCGAAGGTCAAAAACGACTTTTTCAAATTGCAAGAGCGAGAGAAAGGAATGGAAGAGATGTTTCACATGTAAAATGTATAAAAGATGATCTTGGAAGGATTTTGACTGACGATGAAAGTATAAAGAAGCGATGGAAGGAGTATTTTGAGAAATTGATGAATGAGGAGAATGAATGGAATGGTATGCTTGAAAACCCACCAGTGAATATGGGCTTAGTGAGAGAAATTAGTGTGGAAGAAGTAAAAATGGCTGTTAGGAATATGAAGAATGGGAAGGCGGTCGGCCCAGATGGAATACCAGTAGAAGTGTGGAAGTTGCTGAGGGCGGATGGATGGAAGTGGTTGAGTTTATTTTTCGGTAAATTGTTGCAGGAAGAACAAATACCTGAGGAATGGTGCAGTAGTATACTGGTCCCCATTTTTAAAAACAAAGGAGACGTTCAAAACTGCAGCAGTTACCGGGGAATAAAACTCATGTCACATACGATGAAAGTCTGGGAAAGAATAATAGAGAGAAGAATGAGAGAAGAGTGTGAGATAACACAAAACCAGTTCGGATTCATGCCCGGTCGAGGTACGACAGATGCCATTTTCGCATTACGCCAATTGTGCGAAAAGTACAAGCGCGTGCATAAAGA
Source organism: Parnassius glacialis (assembly GCA_033319125.1). Taxonomy (NCBI): domain Eukaryota; kingdom Metazoa; phylum Arthropoda; class Insecta; order Lepidoptera; family Papilionidae; genus Parnassius; species Parnassius glacialis. The sequence continues at coordinate 12,557,084 of JAVANC010000012.1, forward strand.
TCTGCACATGGTTTTTGTCGACCTTGAAAAAGCGTACGATCGGGTTCCCCGTGAGGTTTTGTGGTGGGCGTTAAAGATGAAAGGTATGCCTGGGAAGTATGTGAGGTTAGTCCGTGCTATGTACAGAGCATCCCGTACATGTGTACGATCTGCCGCGGGAACTACGGGCAGTATCGGTGTGGCGGTAGGGCTGCACCAAGGGTCGGCATTGAGCCCTTACCTCTTCCTACTGATTATGGACGCTTTGACGTCGGACCTGCAGGATGAGGCACCCTGGTGCATGCTCTTTGCCGATGACATCGTGCTTGTCGGGGAAGAAGGCATCGAGGTACAGAGCAGACTGACGGGGTGGCAACGGAGGCTGGAAAGTGTTGGCTTGAAGATCAGCAGATCCAAAACCGAATATCTGTGCTGTGATTTCGGCGGTCTTTCCAGTCCTGTACCCATGTCGTTGGATGGCGCTATACTGCCTATCTGCTCAGATGTCAAGTACCTCGGTTCCCTCATTCAAGGCGACGGCGGAATAGATAGAGCTGTGCAGCATAGGATTAACGCAGGGTGGATGAAATGGCGACAGGTCACAGCCACAACGTGCGATCCCCGAATGCCAATAAGGCTGAAGGGGAAAATTTACAAATCGATCATCCGACCTGTCGTCATGTATGGAAGTGAATGCTGGGCCGTCAAGAAGAAGGATGAAAATAGACTGCATGCGAATGAAATGAGAATGTTACGATGGATGTGTGGTGTGACAAGGAGGGATAAGATAAGGAATGAGTATATAAGAGGAAGCCTGAAAGTAGCGCCAGTGGTAGAAAAGGTGAGAGGAAGCAGATTGGCATGGTTTGGGCATGTGATGCGGAGGAATGAAAGTCATGTCACAAAACGAGTGTTGAATATGAATGTAGAGGGACACACGGGCAGAGGAAGGCCGAATAAAAGATGGATCGATTGTGTGAAGAGTGATATGAGAATGAAAGGAGTAAGTATGGAAATGACGGCTGATAGAGAGGAATGGAACAAAAAGATTCACTGCGCCGACCCCAGATAATGGGAAATGGTTTAGAGAATGATATTAGGCACGTACGTGCGTGAGTATATATATATATATATATATATATATATATATATATATATACTCACGCACGTACGTGCGTGCGTGAGTGCGTGCGTGCGTGAGTGCGTGCGAGCGTGCGTGCGTGAGTGTGTGCGTGAGTGCGTGGGTGCGTGCGTGCGTGTGTGCGTGTGTGCGTGCATGTGTGCGTGCGTGCGTGCGTGCGTGCGTGCGTGCGTGCTTGCGTGCGTGCGAGCGTGCATGCGTGAGTTCATGCGTGCTTGCGTGAGTGTGTGCGTGCGTGCGTGCGTGCGTGCGTGCGTGCGTGTGTGTGTGTGTGTGTGTGTGTGTGTGTGTGTGTGTGTGTGTGTGTGTGTGTGTGAAGCGAATTCATTATATGCCGTGACACTGCGAGTATATGTGAGAAATTCATTAAATGCGTGACACTTTTTATCCTTATTAACTCTGTCGTTGAAAGGCAAATTTGAATTAGCACTCGCATGCTCCGCAAGAATTTACGGGTAAAATGAAAATACTCCTATTTCCACATATTGTTGTACATTGTTATTGTTTTCTTGCTCTATTCAGTTGCCATTTTAGTATCGTACACTCATTAGAATTCATTGTCCTTTGTACTGTCTATGTTTAACTGCTTTTTTTAATATAGTTTTTTTATAAAAACTATACGTTATATAGTATCTAATATTTTTGGAGTAAATAAATTTAAAAAATAGGCTTAATTTACATAAACTCTTAATTTAATAAATAACTTAATTTACATAAATTATATAAACTCTCAAACTTGTCACTTAGAGAGGCAGAGACTACGAACCAATTGCGCCTCGGTTACGGGTACTCATATTTTTGTCCCATCTACAATATATTGCCACTTGGTTTGATTAACTTCTGCACCTTAAATTTTATTAATCACTCTTTTCTCTTTAATTTTTCTAGGCGTTCAAGCTACGTTGCTGCATTAATGCTTGCTGAGCATTTTTTGCATTTTTAGGATATTCCTATAAGTGATATATCAGCGTCTTTTATACTCGTAACTATTGCCAGTAGTTTACTACTGTCAAACTTGTGCAAAATTACATAGCCTCAGACTATAAGTATATGAACCAAACTCATTGTATTTTATAAAAATGCTAATATAGGTGTCATTTTGCTTCAAGATTTGTGCACGAATCATCATGTAAATAAAAGAGACCATTCTTATCCGTGTGTACTAAATCTATACTAAGAATATCTTCATCATCATTAGAGCCTTTGACAAGTGACTGCTGATCATAGGTCTCTCAAGCAATGCCACAAAGCACGATCCATCGACTTCATACATGTCCTACCAGGTCGTCACTCCATCTAGTGTCTGGGCACACTACACTTTGTCTGTGGGTACGAGGCTGCTATTCGAGAACCTTTCTTTCCCATGGGTTTGACGGTTCTTCATATGGCCGGCCCATAGCTACCTCAGCTCTGCGAATATCCTCATTTTGAGTCTATCACGCAGAGAAACCCCGAACATAGCCATATATGACCACCAATAAAGAAACACCTCCAAGATCCATAAGTTGCTTAGGTACCTATGCTTAGGTACTCCAGCGATTCTGCCATAAGAAAAATATTGTCAGCAATTCGAAGGTGAGTGATGTACTCACCATTGCTGTTAATACCGTATCCTTTCCAGTCTAGGAGCTTAAAAACGTCTTCCAATGCAGCGGTGAAGAGTTTCGGTGATATAACGCCACCCTGTCTTACACCTCGCTGCAGTTCAATGAGTTCCGTACTCTGGTTTTGTACTTTGATAGCTATCGTTGCTCTACTGTACAAACATTTTAGCACTTTGATAAACCGACAGTGAATTTAGCACCGCTGAAGGGACAGTAGCACCGTGCAAATTTTGACGAAACCAAAGGCTTTCTTGTAGTTCATGTAAGCATGGCGAAATGGTAGATTGTACTCTTTAGTCTTATGTCTGATTTGCCGAAGGGTATGTATGTAGTCTATGGTACTCAAGCTTTTTCGGAAACCTTAAATTGTTAACTAATTGCTTATAATTTGTGTATTAATTATTTTTTTTAAATAAATTCTAGAAATGCTATTAAACATTACTAATATTCCCTTTAACCACTTCTGGAAAGCTTAAAATGCTTGTGTTAGAAGTGGTTCACGACAGTAGTCGAATGGCGGATTCGAACCCACGACCTTTCGAGTTCACGGTCCGCGCCCTGCCATTAGGCTACTGACGCTAGGCTATTGAAAATTTAATCATGGAAAATTGTGATACCACAAAATCTCAAGTATTATTTATTTATTTATGTACTAATTTTATCATTATATTTAATTTCAAATCTCTTTATATATAAAAAGTACGTGTCACGTTGTTTGTCCGCGATGGACTCCTAAACTACTGAACTGATTTCAATGAAATTTTTGGTCAACGTGCAGTTTGGTCCAACTTAAAAGATAGGATAGCTTACATCTCAATTTATAGTCGCAATGCAATATTATTTTATTGAAAATTATTTGTCTATTATTTGACAGTCACAATTATCTGTTAGCTCCAAACGATTCTGTCAGATGACGATATCTGATGACTGGATTGAGTAAATATTTAATAGATGGCGTTATGTTATGCAGACTGTATGCAGTTTGGTCCAACTTGAGAGATAGTTAGAGAGAGATAGTTTTTATCCCGATAAGTGACCTTCAATTTTTTTATTGCTAATTTAATAGGAGCTTTTCTGGGAAAGCAAATGGTCGTTCGGAAAGGGCAGAACAACGTCTGCCTGGTCAGCTAGTTGTTATAATATATTTTTAAATAAGTAAAATAATAAATTTTAAATTAATTAAAATAATTTATAAAAATTACAATTTATAAACAGTATTTACTACAAAAAATTGAATTATTATTAAAACTCATTATAAAAATTAATTTTAAAGCTTATAACTTAAAATATTTAATTTTAAAATGATAATTTTAATTTAAATATAAATTAAAATTTTAAATTAAATTATTTTTCTATTAAATTTACTTTATCCCCATCGATCACTAATAAAAACTAGATACACAGTTGCAAGCAAAAGTTCTCTAAAAACTTTCGCCAATTGTTTTCACGTAATTTGTTTAAATAAATATACATTAATGTAAATTCAACCTTAAATGCATTTCCTAAAGTTGTAGTCACAAAACTATGTACAAATTCTAACAGTGGTAGAGCCACGCGGCAACTTTTGCTGTCGCACGGATGGGCCGGCTCGAACCGGGGTGGTACCACGACCTCACAGAAAACCAGCGTGAAGTAGAGGTTTACCTCTGCGTTCCGCTTAGTGAGTGCAGGTGGCCGGAGACCCTTTTTACTGGAAACGAGGCATACCATCTTAGTCCTCACAGGTGACAACGCATCTACATTTTGATTTGTAATAGAGGATAGATGTAGATGTCTATGGGCCGCAGCAACCACTTACCATCAGGTGGACTGTGTGCTTATTTGTCACCCTTATCCTATAAAAAAAATTAAAAGCGCACCCAAATGTTCGAGTAGACTTTCATTCGTTAAGGACATTTTTTGTCACCTGTTTAATTTTGTGTATCTAGTTTTTTATTAGTAATTGATGTTTAACCCCCATTAAGTTGTTTTAATATTATTTTTATTATTTGCACTTTATAAGTTTATCCCCTTTAAATAAATTATAATATAATATGTTTACAGTATAAATTAAATACCTTACAAAGCTCTAATTTGTTCTTTCTAGAAAAACTTTCCAGTACCTCTAATTTGTTAATAATAATTCCAATTTATTAATGAATGTGACGGGCAATATGTACATATTTTTATATAATATTATTTAAATAATCGAATAAAAATTACATTTAAATTTACTTTCATATATTAATTAAAAAATAATATTGGTTTAAATTAATTTATTGTAATCCAATATTTTCTTAATTATAATCTGCATTTTGATCTGAATTAATTTTAAATAAATAATGCGTAAATATATCAAACAAATTTTCAAATCAAAATCGTAAAAACCTTAATTCGACTTGAAAATGTAATTTCGGAAAAGTGATTAAAAAAATAAACAACGGATATTTTTCAAGCGGAATTCATTTTAATCGTTTAAAAATCAAGAGTACGCTTTCCAAGCTGTTGAATAAATGAAACGCCGTGAACAGTTTTGCTCGTGACTTTACAAGGGCCAAGCCAAATTTATGGTTATTGCACATTTTTAGAACAAGCTTAACCTGGCTACGTCGCGGGTCCTATGTTTTATTCCCAGTCGTAGGCAACTTATGCAAAACAAAAAAAAATTAAGTCACAACTTGTTACCGTGTTCAAAATTAATATGAAGGGGATGAATCGACCACCTCATTGTATAAATATTATTAATTAAATAACTTTAATATAATGGATTTCCGCAAACAAACGCCTGATTTATTAATTAAATATTATTAACTCTGAATAAATAGCCGACACGGGCTTCAGAACAGAGAAGAGAATTCATCACCTCATTTCATCCAATGGTTGTCGTAAGAAGTGATTATGGGATTTTTATTAATATATTCTTACAACTGATATAAAAAGAGAGGAAATCAAACACTGACTTAAAATAGTTAAAAAGTTGTAGGTATTTTAATTATTTTATGTCAAACAGTTTCGTACTTATTCGAACAGTATTGGTAATGGGTTTTGTGTCATCAATAAATAACTAATATTTTATTTGACCTGATGGTTACAAGAGGTGGTATCAGAAATTTTGAAGTACTTCATTAAAATAAAAATGCATTTTTTAAGCGTACAAACTATCACAAATATTCAGACCCGAAACAATTATTTGTGGCAAGTAATTGTTGTGACAAATACTTGTCTCGCTCATGATTCGAACCCGCAATCCTCAGCGCCGCAAGTCAATGCAAGGCCACTGCGGATGTAACATTTATCATGAATTTCTAACATTTTTATAATTCTTAATTTATTATAATATTCACAAAAAAATATATAAGAGCGCAAAAGACTTGGATATGAGTTGTTATATTCTCACCGATGGAGTTAAATGCATAATTTGAAATGATCGTGTTCGTTTGTCCATTTAGTAAAGCGTGTTCGAATGGATATACGTTTCCCTTTCAAATTTTAATAAAAAAAACTTCAAATTCAAATTTGTATTTTACTATTATTCAAATAATATAGGCATAAATTAATTTTATTTTCTTAGTACGGTTCTTAACTAAATGTATAATATTTAACTAAAATTTCAGCGCAGTCACCACTTGAAGTTAAATTAATAATAGGCCTTTACCTATGAAGTTGCCGTTCTCCAGTACTAGCCATTTTGAATCAAATTGTTTGGCTAAGAATTGCAATTTCAAAAATAATAGCATTTTAAAAACATGGAACATATTTTATTTTTTAATTAGTCACTTGTTTATTGATAAGTGTTAGATTTTCACCGCATTTCAATCTTTTTCGTCATCATGGATACGTTACAAATTCGAGTGATTATGGGATATGAGTACCGTAGTGGCAGCAAAACGGCACTAGCAGCATGTAACATCAACGACGTTTACGGAGCAAATACTGCAAAAACTTTGGTCGACAATGATGAATTAAAGGCGATTGTAGAAGCTGATGATACTAAATCTACGGCTGAATTAGTAGCAGCTTTCGACGTTAGCATCAAAATATTATTGTTCTATTTGCGTCAAATTGCCAAGGTAAAAAAGCTTGACATGAATGAACGCAAGCGCAAAGTGCGCATCGAGACGTGCCTTGCTCTCCCGAACAGGCACAGAAATGAAGGAATTTTGAACCTTTTTTAAACTATTATTTATTTTCTATTTTTTAGTGCAACAAACAACAAAAATTTGTTTTTTTTGGACCGACGTTTTTTTACGCTGCGTACAGTAGACTGAACTGGCAGAAATCGTAGTTGTTTTATGAATTATTCGCAAATCCTGAGGATCCTGTGACTGTGGATCCTGTGAATGTGACCTTTTGAAGGGGATGAAAATCACATTCAAAAATTCTGTTACATAATCAGCTAATAAAAGCGTGCTAAAAATGATGATGGCTTTGGTATTTCTTATTTGAAATAATTCTTAGGCGTAGTGCTGCAAAAAGTGTCCCAAATATGAATGACCGCTACCGATGAATATAATACCCGCTATGTTACATAGAAAATTTAATTATCATCTGCATAAAATTCTAAATAGCACTTTTAACACAAGAAAGTAAACTTAGAAATCATCCCATCTGGTTTTTCGCTAATTAAGTGAATAGTAAAACAAACCAAGAGGTCCGCTAATCCGTCCGAAAATTTCTTGCAACTTTTTATAGAAAAGCACGACCCTATCATAAAATGTTAGTTAATATTTCGCGATCTGATCGTGTGCCAGACATACATTATTGGTGATATTTGTAATTTGATGTGTGCAATTTCAGGGAAAAATTATATTTTCTAAAGTAAAACGGGGAATTAAAATAAAACTCTCAATTAAAAATATAAATATTTTCAAAACCTTTTTAGTGTAAAAACTATTTAAAGAGCTTGTGCCGTTTTAAAGAAATTTTGCAAAATATGACAAAGATAGGTACCTTTTTTTCCAATAAGGGGTTGACAAAAATACAATTTTGTTCGATTTAAAACATTTATTAAATCCTCTTCTGTCACCCTGTATTTTTTCTTTGCAAATTAAATGAACAGTTATTGTAATTTTTTAACTTAAATATCCAAGAATTTAGACATTTCACCCGCACTCAGGGCCTAAATTGAGAATGAATGTAGAAGTCTATGGGTTACAGCATCCACTAACTATGAGGTGGACTTATTTGTCACCCGTATTCTATAAAATAAATAACTTAATGGAGATATAATTTTTATTATATTAACATTGAATTTTGTTTAAATAAAAATACTTACCTATATTAACAGAAATTATAATTCACTGATATTGCACCAGGTGGTGTAACTCCTTTTCTGCGTAGGAGTCTGTGTAAGTAGACGTACCCTCTTATTATTACTGCAGCCAAATAACAGTGCGTCAACACATTATGATTAGTGGCTGTGAGCTATTTCAAGGTTTACAACGCATATGTAACCTCCTTTATTTGAGGTTGGTTGCAGGTATTCATGGTTGCTGTAACCAAATTTAATCAGATGGACTGATAATTCTATTAAGAATTGATTTACAAGTTGTTCTGGTGAACCTTGTTCAAAAAAATGGTAAAATCTAGTTAATATTAATGCGTTCAGTACGGGAGAAATAGCTTATCAAGCAGAAGTTCCGTCATGGCTCGTAAATCTTGCCAGTCTCTTCCCGTAATATTATTTATTGTCTGTAACAAGAGGGTTGTAAAATTATTTTTTATAACTTTTTATTTCCATGTGTGAATCTCGTAGGTTAAAGGCTTTGAGGTTGTTGATTTATGAAAAAAACTTGGATATTTTTTAATATTTTTTTCCAAGATATCACAACACGTCACGACATGCAAATATAAATCTCACCATACTAAATATATGAAACCGACCTGATCTGATGCGTTAAAACACAGCACGTCTGACAAATGTAAGTCACGTAATTAAAAATGACAACACATTCGTTGAAATTGAATGATATATAACTTTCAAATATATTTGTACCCACCACCTACTTTAAGTTTATTGTATTATGCCTATAAACTTCACGCAAAAGTAAGCAATAAGTTGACAAAGTTTTGGCGCAATCTGATGAACGGTATGGCAGTGCATAAAATAAGAATAAACAAAAATTGATTTTTATATATTAGACAATGGGAGCAAAAAACATAATCTAGGCAGAAGCTTAATTATATTTAAACATATGCAACTGCTGAACATAACTGATTCTGGAGATTCTATTTAAATTAGAAAATTTAATAAATATTGCCCTATGGTTTTTATTTATATTTTGCCGTGTAGTGGCGGTTAAAAATATCCACAACCCCATATCTTCCCGTGGGTGTCGTAAAAGGCGACAAATGGAAACAGGCAGGAGATGGGCAGCAGCATCTTCCTGGTAACGGCAAAAAAGCGTGGCAACTATGGCAATATACCCCCCATGATGAAAGTAACGAAGAGACGGCCCCCAGTCCCCGGCGGCCCCGCTATTGCTGGCTACGGTGGCGACCATGGTAACGGCGGGGCAGGGGGTGCTAAGAATCTCCGGTGGAGTTTCGGTTGCCACCTACGACGACTCGACCTGGCAACTTACAACGCACGCACCCTGAGGACTGACGAGAAGATTGTGGCTCTGGAAGAAGAGATAGACAAGTTGAGCTGGCATATTATAGCATTATCCGAAGTCCGAAGAGAGGGGGAGGACACGGTAATCCTCGAATCCGGCAACTTGCTCTATTACTGGGAGGGCGACAATTCACAATGCTGTGTTAGTGCGTACTTTAACGTATGGTAGTAAAAGTTGGGTCTGGCAGAAGAAGTATGAGAGTAGAATAAATGCTGTAGAAATTCCATCCTTAAGGAGTATGCTAGGGCTGAATCTGAATGACAGGGTGAGAAATAGTGTGACAAGAGAAAAGTGTGGTTTGCAATATGACGTCGTGACCAGGATTGAGAAAGGAATGCTGTCGGGGGTGTGTCTGGTTGTTTGCTAAGAATGTTAAATTGATAACGTTCGAGATAGTATAAATCACTTTATTTAAAACAGTTACAAAAATGTTAATAAATTGTTATGAATGCACCCGCCACAGTTGCTTAACGAAAGTGCACTAAACAAATTGGCGGCATGGCGCCAATTGCTGGCAAAGGTGTTCGGTTTCACCGAACATATTCCCGGGGGATGAAGATAACATAAACAGTAAAACTAAAAATTAAGAAACACATATTATAAAGATTCATCAGTGAACACTAATTTAGGGAACGCAACGCGCGATTTCACATCTTGTTTTCCTGAAATGTTCATGTCCACCATCTGAATATCCTGTTGTGATGTGGAGATGCTGGTTCGCGGCGCAGGATACGGGCGAGAGCAGCGCTGCTCTTCCGTTTTCGGGTCTACATTAGGGTTGTTCCAACTCTGTCGCACCTTACGCCATGCTGCTATCACTCCCACCAGAAGTATAACACCGACGATGCAGTAAATTAAAGCGTAGTGGTGTATATAATGAAATGATACACTTTGTCCCTCATTCACATTACTTTGTTTTAATGATTTAATTTTATCTTCTATGTCCTTCTTAAATAATGTGAGTTCGGCTACAGTATCATTGTCATCTAAATAGTGGTCTAACGATATATTTATTATATGATTTATCGGTGCTATATTTGGCATTTGTATGTCGTAATTAAGGTTCATTTTGCTTCCAAAATTTCTATGTCCATAAATCGTAAAGTCGTTTGTTTTGATGACGCACTCGTCGTCCTGATATATGACGTTGCTACCGATCAGGTTGTGTGCGGAAACACGATCTCCGCATATTATTCTCAGCTGATATTCTTCGCAACAAAAATAAAGGTAAGTGTTCATTGTAGTTAATCCAGTCCACTTGTTCTCACACGCGGTTTTGCTTGTTTTACATTCATTATTAGTACTGTCTAAGATGCACAAATCTTTATCAGATTTCGTTTTAAATACTGGAGTTTGTAGTTTGCACATAAATGTTTTGGCATCCCATGAGACACATTCCTTCAAGTTCTCTTGAGTTATAGGTAAGCAGCTATCCTTTTGGAGATTGATTGCGATTATCTCAGCTACTGGTGATATTGTTAAGACGTAGTTGCCGATTTTCTTCGGTATGGAGATCACATTATACAGATTAAATGATTCACGGCTTACTAACGGAATCTTAATTTCAAATATAAAATAATCCTTTGTTATCCTGGCTCTGATCTTCATGAGTCTGTATAACTTGTGATAATCTGTATGTATATTTTCAACTGGCAGTGTTAAGTCCTTGGTTAATAATCCGGCAATAATATTTAGTTGTTCTTGTAATTGTTGTGGCGTTAACAAATGTAAATTGAATTGGCCTTGGTAAATATTTGTAATCGTTTCAACCATCATTGCCTGGATTTCTTTCAATTTATGGATCATATTGGTAGCCATAATTGCCGACATAGTGAAATCTTCTTCCTTATCGACTTCGATTACTTCTCGTTGTAGTGTCTTTATAGCCTCACCAAGATTGCTTAGTTGTCTATTTATAGCCTTGTGTTGTTTATCCATAATTCCCTCCAACCGTTTCAGATAGTTGTATTCGGATTCTACCACAGATGTCTGATTGATCCACAACCTTTTAAGATGGGCTTGCTCTTGTTTGATAAAGTTAATGTCACGTGTATATTGTTCGGCGAATCGCTCATCCAATACTCCGAACAATGTATTAGCCAGGTAACCGACCCCATTGATAAGGCCGCGTCGTCGCCGTCTGGAGCGCTCGGTAAAATGTTGGGTCAGCAACAGCTGATTATAGTATTGTAACTCCGTATACTCGTGACGTAGCTGTGGAACAATCAGGTTACATTTGTTGTTTGTATCCATAATTATGCATGCTTTTTCTAGGTAGTCTAATAATTTCTTGAATGCTTCTGTCCCGCCCAAAAGGGTTCCATCTCATAGTAGGTTACTAGGGTCCATTGATCTCTCAGAAGCTGTAGTTTTGACAACGGGTTAAAGTACAACGTTTGTTTTTCATTCAGATGAGTTATGTTGCTTGTTCCATTCACCGTAGACACCAATGTTGTAAAAAATAGTAGAGCCATAACGATGGCGTGTAAACTTGAATGACCTATTGACCTCTTGTTTCTTGTTTTATTTTCTTGCAACTGTTCGCTGCTATCGCTGTCACTGCTTGCTTTTTGAATTGGTAAAATGCTTAGTTTTACAATAGGCCGTTTTAAATACCCCTTTTCTGTTTTAAGAGTTACAACTCGAACGTGGCCGTCGCTGCCGGGATGTAACTCGACCACTCTTGCCATAGGCCACTTCCCAGCAGGCAGGTTGTCATCATGGATTGTTACCAGATCCCCAATTCCTATGTTCCGTTGTGGTCGAAACCATTTGGTTCTTACAGTTAGTTCTAACAAGTACTCTGACCTCCACTTCTTCCATATTTGTTGGAATATTTCAGTTGTTAAATGCCATCTGGTTCTAGCGTCTTCGGTAGTTTGGATGATCGTTAATCCTGCTCGTCCAGTAAGAAAGTGCGCCGGCGATAAATATTCTAAGTCTTCAATATTCTCCGTGAGTGCGCACAGGGGCCGGGAGTTTAAGCACGCCTCCAGCTGTGCTAGGATGGTAGAGTATTCTTCAAACGTAAGCCGCTGTTCGCCCACGACTCGCCTTAGGTGGAATTTGAGGCTCTGAACAGCTCTTTCCCAGAGTCCTCCAGCGCTCGGCCATGAAGGGGCATTAAAATGCCACTCAATGTTCATGTTAGCCAGCACACTCAAGAAATTGTCATCAAATGTCTGTCGCAGCTGTTCGTACTCCTCCTGTATAACGCGGTTGGCACCGACAAAGTTCGTTCCACAGTCACTATATAGGTGACACGGAGCTCCGCGACGTGCTGACATTCTTCGCAGTGCAGCAAGGAAAGCGGTGCTGGACAGGTCGGACACTAACTCCAAGTGCACCGCCTTTGTCACCATACAGATGAAAACTGCTATGTAGCCCTTCGATGATCTTGCACTTCTTGTTTTGTTGGCCTTGACTTCTATGAAACCGGTGTAATCTATCCCCGTATGGAAGAATGATGGCGCAAGCTCCGTTCGTGCAGGTGGCAAATCACCCATCAATTGATGGGATAGTTCTGGCTTGTTCTTGCGACACATCACACAGTTTTTCAACTGTTTTTTCACTGCGCTTAGTCCTCCAACGATCCAGTATTGTTGTCTGAGATTAGCAGACACCAATTTGGGACCTCCATGAAAGGTAAGTTTATGGGCTTCATGGATTAGCAGCTCTGCTAGGCGACTGTTTTGAGGAATGATTTTGGGATGTTTTGTTTCCATATTTAATTGCAATCTTTTTAACCGACCACCAACTCTCAACAATCCGGCTTCGTCAATAAATGAATTCAAATTTAATAATTTACTTTTTGTTGTTACTGTGCCCGATTTACGTAAATGTTCAATATCCGTTTTAAATTCATTGTGTTGCACATACTTCACGATCAGCATTTTTGCGGCAGCAAGTTCATGTAACGTGATATAGCTCGGCCTTTGCACGCGCGGCTTCGGTGCAAGTGTCCTCAATAACCAAGCGACAATTTATATTATTTTGTTGAATGAACTATAGTTTTGTAACAAATTATTAATCGTATGATCTTCTTGTTTCTGGGTGACATGTACGTGTTTTGATCTTAAATCATGATTTGTTGTATATGTTTCTGTTTGTAACTTTTCTTTGTTGAATGTTGAGAGCCAGGATGGCGCCTGCCACCACAGTTTATGTTCCTTAAGTTGTAACGCATATAACCCTCTGCTCGCCGCGTCTGCGGGGTTTTCGTTTGATTTTACATAACGCCAACACGCGCTTGGCATGACGTCAGTTGTTTTTTGCACCCTGTTTGCAACAAAGGGTTTCCATCGGGTCGGCTCACCTTGCAGCCAGCCGAGCACCGCCGTCGAGTCCGTCCAGCCATAAATATCCAATTCATGTTGACTAAAAGCTTCTGTGACTTTTTTCATTAGTTTTGATAGTAAATTAGCCCCACAAAGTTCTAGTCTAGGAACTGTTATCGGTTTTTTCAATGGAGCTAATTTGGTTTTTGCAGCTACTAGCGTCGCCTGCTTCCCCTCGATCTTCGCATAAATGACGCAAGCATACGCTTCTAGTGAGGCGTCACAGAAGCCATGCAACTGTATGACGTCATCTTTGTGACACAGGATCCACCTTGGGATCTTGTATTGATTAATGATTTTGATTTCTGTCTTTATCATAGCCCATTCCTTCTCTATTTCAGGTGATACCTTATCGTCCCATTTCAAATCTTCTTGCCACAGTTTTTGAAAAAGCAGTTTCAGTTTTGTCGAAAGTGGCGCCAAAAATCCTAGAGGATCATAGAGTCTCGAAACTTCAGACAGCAATCTTCTTTTTGTTAAGGGTAATGTTTCCTTTGGTATTTTATGTTGAAATAAAAATGTATCGTCCTTCGAATCCCAGCATAATCCTAATGGTTTTGAAATGTTTTCGGTTTTAAAATTATACACCTCTCTCTGTTCTGTCTCTGTTATGTTTCCTTGTTGTTTTATGTTTTCTAAAAGCTGTGGTTCGTTTGACGACCATTTTCGCAAATTGAAACCTCCTGACTTCATCAGCAATTTTAAATCAGATATAAGTTTCTTTCCTTCTTCTATGAACGATGTTCCATATAAAAGATCGTCCATAAAAAATGCTGATTCGACAATTTTTGCCGCTTCTGGAAAACTTGCTCGTTCGTCAGCTGCTAGCCTTCTCAAGGTCATCATGGCTGGAAAAGGTGCCGCTCGTGTCCCGTAAGTGACTGTTGTTAAGAAAAATGTTTGTATAGGCTCTTCAGGTCCTTGTCTCCAAAAAAATTTCTGATATTTCTGATCATCCTCATTTACTAAAATCATCCTAAACATTTTTTCAATATCGGCTGTAAAAACGTATTGATATTGTCTCCATTTAAGAAGGAGCATCTGAAGGTCAACTTGTAAATTCGGGCCAGTATGCATCAAGTCATTTAAACTGTACCCCGATGATGTTTTGTGTGAGGCGTTATAGACAACCCTATATTGGGTTGTTAATGAATCGGCCTTTTCTACACCGTGGTGCGGTAAATAGTATTCCGGTGTCTCATTACTGTTCGCCGGCTTCATATGTTTTAAGGCCAAGTACTCACTCATGAACGCTCGATAATCGTTTGCTAATTTTGCATCTTTATGAAATTTCTTCTCCAAATTTCTAAATTGAGCCAAGGCTGATAATTTTGATGATCCCAGTGTATTTTCAATGTCTTCTTTTAGCGGTAGTCTAACTTCATAACGGCCATCTTCTTTCCTGTTTGTTGTCGAATTGTAGAAGTCGACGCAGTTTTGATCTTCAAGGTATAAATTAGATGGTCCACTTATTTCTTCGACTTCCCAAAACCTCTTAATCTCATCTAAGCTATGTAGTAAAACGTTGCATTTATATGTGTTCACACTTCCACATAAGAGCCAGCCTAAGTGAGTTTGCTGCACGATAGGCTGTGTTAAGTTCTCCGCCTTAATTATTCCGTTAAGTAAAATGGTTGAATAAATATCAGCGCCAAACAATATATCTATTGGGCGACTTATATAAAACTCAGGGTCTGCCAGTGATATATTCTTGATGTATGTCCAGTTAGGTTTCATAAATGTTTTGTTAGGTAGTTTTCCGACTAAATTCTTCATAATAATGACGTCAGTTTGAAAGTTAAAATCATTATAAATCGACTGACATTTTATGTTTATCATGCCCTTTCCGTTACTTTCTCTTTCGCCTACTCCAAAAATAGACCCCTTGCTATTGTTTCTCTTGATTTTCAGTCGTTGAGCTGCACTTTCGGTGATAAGGGATATCTGAGACCCTTGGTCTACCAGTGCTCTCATTTTCATCGAGGTGCCGTCGGCGGCCGTGACATTCACTATAGCGGTTGCTAACAGGACTTCAGATGACTTATTTTGTTCTATGTTTTGAGACACGTGTGAGTGCAGCGACGTGTTGCTGTCGTCATTTTTTGGTTGGGCTGCTGTGACACTGGCCGCGGATGTAACTCGCTTGGCACAAGCATCGTGCATTATAGTGTTGTGTTTTTTCGTACATTTTCGGCATGTTTTTGTGGATATGCATTCGTTGCCATTATGGTTAAATAGGCAATTAATGCATACTTTCAACTCTTTCACGGTTTTCAGTTTTTGGTCATTTGTTAATTCCAGAAAACGTTTACAATTGTATAAACCGTGTTCATTGTGACAAAGCGGGCATTTTATTGCAGTCACGTTGAATGCTGACCTTCCAATTTGCTTGACCTCCTTTGTCATGTTACTGTAATTGTTTGATTTATAAAATCTTCCGTAAGAAGTTGATGGCTGCATTTGTTGAGAATTTTGATTGTTTGAGTTAGTTTTCTGATGTATGTTCCTCCGGGATGACTCCATAGCTGTGAATTTTCCCTCCAAAAAATTAAGAAAATCCTTCAATGTAGGAAGTTCTCTGCGGTCCTTTAGTGAGTCAATATATTCAGAGTGACTGTGAGAATCGAGTTTCAAATCCAGAATATGCACGATGAGCGGATCCCATGTGCTGATATCCACGCCTAAATTTTTAATAGAGTTCAGACTTTCCAGCGTGACGTCATGCATGCGTTTTATACAGACCAATGATTGTGTTTTCATATTAGGCAAGTCCAACAGATTATTTATGTGAGAGGAAAATATTAACATCTTATTGTTATAACGCTGATTGAGAATATCCCAACAAACGCTATAGTTATCTGAGCTGATATGCAGATGTTGAATTAGGCGTTCAGCTTCCCCACGGATTTTACTTTTGAGGAACTGCATTTTTTGTGCCTTTGAGAGCGCCGTGTTATTATGCACAGTTTCTGTAAAGAGATCCTTGAAAGACACCCACTGGTTGTAATTTCAGTGGAAGGTGGGTATTTCTATTTTAGGAGTTGTTTTCTCCCCGTGCCTCTCCGACCAAATTTTCGAGTTAATGGCCTTTTTTAGTTTGTTATATTCCTCTTCATGTTTATTAAATAGGTCTTCCATTTCCCTATCTTCTAAACCGTTAAGGTCGCTCTCAATATCCCAATGGAGGGAATCCACTTTCGACCAACGCGCTTCTAATGTTCTAAGAGTATCCTCCAACTCCCACTTCTATGTTATTGTTTCGATGTTTATAGTATCTATAGTTCTTTGCAATGCTTTGTAATTAGCTCCTTGTCTTCTTAGTTTTTCCTCCATATTATTGCATACAGATACAGATGTCGGTAGTACCGTACTTACGGTTGGTTTTTGTTTGCTGGGCGTTTTAGGCACATCATGAAATACTTCTTGCTCAAAATATTCTTTCTTCACATACTTCTCAATTGTTGTTACACCACTAGAATACAGTTTTCTTACCGATTCGTAATGTTTGTTGAGAAAGTAATCACTGGTTTGATCTTCGCACTGGACCAAGATTTCGTGGTTAGCTTGAAAATCTTCAATGAATACGTTTAGGCGCTCCAGTCTTCTTTTCGCTGTGGCATACCTCCGTTCAGTGTTATCTTTCTTGAAGCTATCCAACTCCTTCTGGATGTCTGCTGTTAATTCTGACTGTTTTCGTAGAAGATCTTCCATTGTTTGTTGTTGTTGTTCGTAATGTTATTGTTTATGTTACGCAGACACTATGCCCCTATTAATGTTTCGTTAGGTTTTTAGTAAGCCCTCATGTGAATAACGCACCTTCTCAATCCGCTGGTGAGACCCGCTTGTGGGAGGCCAGAGGACCGATTGCTCACACTTAAAACTCAATAAAAACCACCGCTCGAAGGACCAGATGTCGGGGGTGTGTCTGGCTGTTTGCTAAGAACGTTGAATTGATAACGTTCGAGATAGTATAAATCACTTTATTTAAAACAGTTACAAAAATGTTAATAAATTGTTATGAATGCACCCGCCACAGTTGCTTAACGAAAGTGCACTAAACAAATTGGCGGCATGGCGCCAATTGCTGACAAAGGTGTTCGGTTTCACCGAACAAATGCTTCGGTGGTTTGGTCGTGAATCCGTAAAAGTAGTTTTATACAAATACTAATATGTTTAATATTTTTATTACATGTTTATTCGGAATGCCGAGAGTTTCTGAATCACACGTTTTATTGGATAACCCAGACACGATATTTCAACATCTATTCTATTTTTGGATTATTTATATGTCTGCAATAAGTAGTTATATCTTAGGTTTGATGCGAATTCATGCAGTCGAAAACCCGCGTAAGGGTATAGTGCTTCTAAGATATCAAATTTGTAAAAAATATGATAAGTAGTTTAGAGGATCTGAGGGAACAGATAAATATATTTAAAGACGCCAAGCTTTTAAGAGACCAGTCTGGTCTTTTTTTACAAATTACCATGAAACTGCACATTCCCAAGTTACACGAATGCTCTGAAACTGATGAACCTACAAACAGGTTCTTTATAGTGGTAAAGCGCAATCTTCTGTCTTCTGGGAATTTAACTGGACTAGATTTAGTATCCTCCAGTCCGATACTTTGTTTAACAAAGTCTCGACTTCAGACACAAGTTTGTTCCGGTACTCGGCGACGTTTTCTCGATAAATATTTACAAGGTCAGTGTATACAACCTCATCAGCGCTGTATTCCGCATAGCAATAAATGTTACTGGTTTGCAACATGTCATGATTTGCAGAAGAAATAGCGTAGGTATATAAAGCCTTGTGGTACACCAGCATTAATATGCCTGAAATTGGAGCACCGTCTACTACGACAATGATGCTCCGATTTACAAGAAAACTGGTAATCGAATTGCATAATTTCTCGAGAAACCCATAGGAAGGGAGCTTCGAAAGAAGTGCTTTGTGCCAAACCTGATCGATGGCCTTTGCAAAGTCCAAACTAACGGTCAGGACCTCCCCCTACTAATACTACTAATATACTGCCTCCGTCCATCTATGAGTTAGGTAAGCCAGAAGATTACCAGCTGAGCGACCCCTATGGAAAATGTACTGATGGTCACTAATCATCTGGTGATCTTCAAGGTACCTCATGAGCTGCCAGTTTATGATGATCTCCAATTTTTTGGAGAATAAGGCTATAGGCCTGTAGTTGGACGGAACTAAACGATGGAATTTTTAAGCTACTTTAAAAAGGAAGAGGTATTCAATATGTCGATATTTTTTCTTTTTTTATATGTGTTACCTCATTACTTATTTCTACGCGAACCGATTTTGATGATTATTTTATTTAAAAGCTAGTGCTTCTTGTGAGATTACATATAAATTGATTATTGATTAAGTTCTCACCAGCAGTTTTTCAGTTCTCCTTAATAATTTTTATTGAAGTGGGTTGTACAATTTTTTTAATTTTAACCTTTGTTGATTATTTAGGGATCGGGTGCTACAAAGCTGTATTCCATTAATTCGGTACTACTCCTAGGCAGTAGGAGTACCGGAATAGATGTGTTAAAATTGGTGCCAATTCCGGAGCACGTCTGTTTAGCACAATAGGAGGGACGCTATCAGCCTCACTCGACTTGTTGACGTCGCGCAATGAGCTTTGCGTAAACAGCACATTCTGTATGAAGCACTCACACCTCGGGATGGTCGGCGGTGTGTTCTCCCCGTCATCAACAATCGAGTTGAACGCAAAGAGAGAGCCTGGGAGATCGGCTTTCCTCCTTTGCGGCATAGGCCAATGAGCAGTACTTCCTCTGCAGAGATGATAGATATAGCTGACAGGATTTTCCTTGGACAACCTTGGCGAGAGACCGGAATTCACGTGTTACGAAGGAAGTCGAACTCGTTTCTTGCTAATCCTGCCGATGTGCTCTGATTTTGTCTTGGCAATTACATTTTTGAAGGACCTGGAGGTGGAATTTTACTTTTTTATATAGGATAGGGTGAAAAAGGAACATATAATCCACCTGATGGTAAGTGGTTGCTGTGGTCTATAGACCATTTATCCCCGTTTTAAAATCAAAATGCAGAGGCGTTGTCACCCGTGAGGACTAAAATGGAATGCCTCTTTTTCATTAAAAATGGTCTCCGGTTCTCTACACTCACCGTACGAAACACAGCAGTGTTAAGCTACTATTTGACGCTGGTATCCTGTGAGAGCGTGGTCCTTCGTGAACCATTCGTGCTACAACTCTACTAATAATATAGCTGCAGCATGGCTCTACTTCTTTTAAGAGCGCTGATATTTGTATCCCGCGACGTTCATGCGTCAGTTCAGGCCCAGTAGCACTCCTGCTTATAGCATAATTTTACAGGAGCGACCAAACCATGGCTGAGTTCTGCCACCGATAGTTACCACAGATGATGGAATAAAAAGTTCCATTCCCTGAAGCCCTACATCAGTGCCAGAATCAGCAACACTCTGCGAGGGATTCTCCGACACCCTCCTGGGGTAGTGTTTTATGTAATTCCACTACCAAGGTAAAGGTGGGCGGGGGGGATTGGGCCTGCGGGCATCAGCACTCAGCAAGCGAAATACAGAAGTAAACTTCTACTTCACGATTGTATTCTGTGAGGTCGTAGTAACGTCGGTTCAAAACGACCCATCCATATGACAGCAAAAGCTGCCACGTGGCTCTACCATTGTTCCTTTTAACTGTAACTATATTAACTGCTGATTTTGTCTCACTCTAATAATTCCATCGCCAATCTAATATAATACCATATTGATGATGTAAACAGTACCCTTTTGACAGATGTTTTCTTTTTTTTCCAGGTTTTTGTTCCAGGTGGGTGTAAAATGAGACAACTTATGTGTATTGATTTTCCGGGCTTTAAGCACTTTAGTCTCACGATTTCAGTTTAATCTATTAATTATTCATTTGATAAATTAAAAAGTAAACAAGATTTTTTTAATATTTATAGCCTCATAAAACTATTCTACATCAGTTTCATGGAATAGATTTTTTTTAAAAAGCCTTTTGCTACATCGTTAGTTATCTAGTTTCAAGATTTACAGCCTTTACTACATCGGAGATTAAATAGCAACATTATTTAAGCAGCTATATTTTGCGTCGTACGCTCTTTATCTAGAAACTAATTGAGAATCAAGTGTTAAGTGGTTTTAAAAAAACCGTACTAACTTGTTAATACTTTAGATACTTTAATTATAAAATTACACATATCAACAAACCATTATATTAGTATTAATCCCAAGGCAGTAAATACAAATATAATAAAAGTTAAGTTCCATTTTGTTTATATTTTTAACTGCAATCAGAGGCATTAAAACATAACTAAGGACAAAATCATCTAATATATTTTTAGCGCTGGTGGTTGAGTCTACATAGGAAATAAAACCTTTAATAGAAGCTGTTATATAATGAAATTCTATCAGCAACTAAAATCAAAATTAGTTATTATCAAGTAAAGTAATTATCATTGACAAGAATGCAAGTCAAGTTAAAAATATAGAACTCGTATCAGTAATTTTTCTACAATTAAAGAGATAATGCACAAAAAAATCACGCTTTTACTCTACACAGCAAGCTGCAAAATTTAACAAAAATATTGTTAACAAAGCTGCTCGCATAATTTTGATGCACAAATTATATCTCCAATGGTTGTTGCTTGGTTTTATTTCTATGTTCAATACTTTATAAAGAAATTCATGTAATCCTCTTAGAGATCCGACCCAGAACAAACTCATTTGTAATTCACGTAGTCAATAGCGTGCTTAATTTATATCATATAATATAAAATAATAAATTATAAATTAAGCTTAGTACATGAATATTAAAGTGCAACTTGATCTAAACAAAAATTAGGAGATGGAGAAAAACAGACACAACACTCCAAAGAAAAACTTTTTGTTATCTAAAGATTTTTGAAAATCCCGCAATCTCGAGATAGTCTGTGAATAATCCTAGTATCCCGAGATTAGAAATCAGGACCGTAATTGAATTCCCTGGTTACAGGCCGATGCCCTATTTTAATTCGATAAATCACGCAATCATCGGCTTTTATTCGATCACTATATTAAATTGAAGATTATTGTTAGAAACTGTACTCATTCAAGATCTTATTATAACACGCTATCGATTATCATAAAAGATAAAAAATGTGTTGTATACTGGTAAAGTCGATGTCATGCACAAATTCAAGGAGGTATTTTTAAGTTAATAAAAATATAATTAAAATTATCGTTTTAATTTAATACGACCTCATTTAAAATAAACAAGTTTTACACGATGTTTTATAAATACATCAAAGACGTTATATTTTCAACGAATTAAAAGCGTTAATAAATAAAGTTTTAACATATAATATATAATATTAATTTATAGCATAAAATCTATATTGTGATTGGATGCGCCAGGGGTCGCTTCTTGTCATTATCTTTAATAGCAATTTTGTGTCAATTTTGGAGGTTAGAATTTTTAAAACGATAAAAAATAAAAAGTGCAATGAAACGAACGTACTTTTTGTTCAGTTAACATATCATGGCTGAAATGCATGATTCCGGAGCTAATTAAAAAAAACGCTATGCCTGTGTATGTGGCGTGGAGTTAGGTGTAGGACTGTGGTTGCGTTGGCGCGGCTTTTTTTAGAGCCTAAATAAATATTTCTTGTTGTTCTGTCGTGTCGATTGATATTTGAAAAATGGCTCGACGATATAGACCGGTATGGGAAGCGGAACTTTAGTTTGCAGGTGAGTTTTTATTATAAAAAGATCTATTACATAGTTATAATCTGAAAATGTAAATGTATACAAAAACTATTAATGAACATGTTGTTAAATGGGTGACAATCTAAATATCTAAGTAATCCGAAGCCAGAGCAGTCGAATACTCAAACTAATTTTGTTTTTAGAATTTCCGACTGGCGTAAATTCGTATCTCATAAACGGCGGTAATGTTACCAGATACCCACACTTTACACTTAACTTTTACGGGAAATGGTGATAGGGAGGCATGGTTATTATGATTGTGTGCTAGTGTTACCATAATTTTTAAAAAGCTTTGATGGGAAATAAGAGTAATATTGTAAATTTTGTGAGTACGGGTGTGTGCGCATGTGGATGTGATTAAGTGAAGCTGTACCTTACTAAAATAACTGCCACTTTTTAAATCGAAAATATTTTTTCTAATATCTAATTTTAATGTCAGATTGGCTTACAATTATGGAAGGAGATGCATCAAAAGTATTTTTTAAACTTTGTAAATCTTCATTAAAAGCACATAAAAAAGATTTATAAAATCACACTAACTGCAAAATATATCAAGAGACTTAAATTTTCTTAGCTTGGAAACAGCAGCAAAAAATCAGCATTTTTAAAATAAAACATAACTTCTGAAAGTAAAGTATCGGAATTCAAAATTGCAGCTTTTATTAGAGAAAATTGTGCAATTTTAGCAGCAGATCATCTCGGCGTGCTTATTTTATCTTTGAACAAATCATCTTCTATACATTAAAATAGAAGGTAAAGCAAATATGTGGAAGATCTCAAATATGTTGCTTAATTGCTCTCAAAAATGAACAGTGGTAGAGCCACGCGGCAGCTTTTGCTGTCGCATGGATGGGCCGGCTCGAACCGGGGTGGTACCACGACCTCACAGAAAACCAGCGTGAAGTAGAGATTTACCTCTGCGTTTCGCTTGGTGAGTGCAGGTGGCCGGAGGCCCTTTTTACTGGAAATGAGGCATTCCATCTTAGTCCTCACGGGTGACAACGCATCTACATTTTGATTTGGAATAGAGGATAGATGTAGATGTCTATGGGCCGCCGCAACCACTTACCATCAGGTGGACTGTGTGCTCGTTTGTCACCCTTATCCTATAAAAAAAAAAAATGTAAAAGCATTATATTTATAGAGATGGGACTTAACAAGGATAATTAGAGTGGCGTGTAGACTACTTCACAGTAACCATGACCGAGGTAACCTTGGACTCGCTAACCGATGTATCTTAGACATATCATCTTAGTGCCGGTGGTAAGCGGCTTTGGTGTATAATACGACTGTCGACAATACGACACGCCAGTGGACATCGCACACCCCTACCGTGTGTGGGCGGCGTCTTAACGCATAGCGTTATGATACGTCGGCTCTCTTTCGGGTTAGAGTGAGTGTGTTTGGTAGTACTTTTAAGTGCAGTAAGCATACTCAACTCCATGTGTTAGTGCAATAGCGCCATGATACCTGGATTTTTGGCTACTAGCGACTTAGTAGCTTGCTACTATGATAAGTTGGTACTATTTTTAGTTAATAACAGTACCAATTTTGTTACCAAAGTCGATAGGGATCATAATATGTATGTGTTGTGAGGAAGTGCAATCCGTATAATAGTTGCATTGATGCTTACTGCTACTTGCGGTATTGTGTCTTGTAATCGATCTGCGTGTGGGCTGGGCCTATCGCCTATCGACGCATCTTGTGGTTCTAGTCGATGAAGCTATGCAGGTGGTGATGTCTGGGGGGACCTTGAGATTGTGTAAGCCCGACTAATCGTATTGACGCTTGTTGCATTTTGCAGCTTTATGTCTCTGCGATGGTTGTTAGGTGGGTAGCTACTTTCACTGGCACTATCTGTGCCTTCGTTTGGCCCACACCTTAGTATCTTTGCACAAATCGGGTCTCTTCATGACGAGGCTGCAGACTGTCTGAACCTCATAATGTTTTATATAACAGCAATAAAGTATCTCTGTATATTTTCTACCCTTGAATGATTGAAGAAAAATTTTTGGTGGGTGAGACAAAAATGATCGAAAAATGCATATACTCAACGTCAGTTACACAAACCCTTTCTGATGGAAAATTATTATTATTATTTTATAACGCAAATAGCCTGCCTTTCGGTTTTCTACAAGGCAATATCATCAGATGGACTGTGTGTTCGTTCATTACATTCACTTGTATAAAAATATAATTCATTATAACAATGGGTAGAATGTTATCCAAGCATTGTCATCGTTAGTCTCAGCATCCCGCTCAATCATTACAAAACAGTAAAATATTGTTTTCATTATGTCGGGAAGTTGTGGGTGTTTGTGTGTCTAATATAAAATATATTTACCAAAAATAACAAAAAATATTTCTATTCTACTGAGACTATTACTCAATGACTTCTAAACCATATAATATAAAGGTGCTGGACAGGCTGGAGACTACACAATTAAAGTGCATTAAATAATACTAACGAAATGCAATTCCTTTCTCGATGTTTATTTTAAGGAAACTTGACAGTTATTGCTATGCGTGATTAAGTCGTCACTTCCCACTTAAGCTTTTCCAAGTTATGTGTGTCCGATGACGAATGATCATAACCTGTTTTTAGTTAAGTGTTTCTTGGCTGCCACCCATGGCGGTGGAGGAACATCAATTATCGTGTATCATATTATATAAAATAAAGTAGCGTAATACAATATCCGTTTAAAGTAGCTCAATCACACGTAATACGTGCTAGTCATAACTACAGATCAGATAGTGTAAGGTGATGAGCCTCATTAAATGATAACAACAAAACAGGTTAAAGTGTGCATATTAACAGTAACACTGCATTAACGTTTTTTTTTATTGACTCACAAGACTAAGCATAATATTTTTTTGCTAACTGGTATCGTGTTGCCATTAGTATCATGTCTTTTCATGTATGTGATACAACATGGACCAAGAAAAAAGGGCGGACAGAGTCTCGCTAAGAAACAATTGAAGCGTCGCAGTGAGGGCCGCGTAACTATGTGTGAGCGTGTAGAAGGTTGCCAGATGGAGGAAAATTACCCATTTTTAAAAGCAAAATAATTCGATTAGGTTTAAGACATTTATCACCGTCCTTGGGACCAGGACTTTAATGAAACGAAATTGTAATAAAACACATTGAATGTAAAAATATTTACATTTATTAACATTATAATTAATTTACATTTATTAACGGTTTTTAGTCCTCTTAGGGTTAATTTTTTATAATATTGTCTTTTACTGTCAAAATATAGCTATTTTATGTTCTACTCCAGCAAATGCATGGTCAAATTCTAAATTTAAAAAAATCCTGTCGTTAGCTATAAATTTTTCCAGAATTTTGGTAAACATGTACAAATGTTCTCTTTTAGTATATATAGTTATATTATCTCTTAAATGCTTTCGGATCACCATCTCGCAAGTACAACAAGAGGGATTTATTTCTTTTCTTTACATATCGGTGAAATACATTGTAGTGTAAGCTATTCGATTAAAAACGAATCATCGAAAACGGTTCGAGATTGTCGGTGTGACTTAAAAAAACAGTCAGTCGACTTGAAAACCTCCTTTTTTTTCAAGTCGATTAAAAAACTATTCTCTCCTTAACAGATTTTTCTTTAATTATACTTTATTAGTAAGTACCCCATGCGACACACCTGAAGTATTTGCTTCAGCGAGTTGTTCCTCCGGAACGCTTGATATCTCGAATAAGAACTAAAAAAATAATTACGTTTTAATATGTTAAGCTTATAATTGTAAGAGGAAAATTGATATTTATTGTTCTTTATCTTTTTAGAGATGACGTAAGTAACAACGCGAAGAAGTTCACCTTTTGTTGTCCATAAATCATTCTCCTCGAAATGTTTACTGAAGATTCCACTAGATTTAGATGGATTCCAATTGTTTTCATTTCTACAGTCTCTTATTATTTGCACCCAGTCATTCATCCACACATCATTTGCAGAGGGAAATCTATAAAATGTAAAATTTATAATATTGGTAGTTTAGTATCATGGGACGCCAAGTACATACAGAGGTAGATTAATGAATTAAGGAACAATTCAAAGTGAACAAAAAGATATTAATCTCCCATATTTAAAGTAACTTGCAAATTTAATAACTGGCAACACTGATTAGTTTCGTGTTTTGGTAATAGTTTTTGTTTGTTAAAAATATTTTTGATAATAAAGTTTGAAATAAATTAAAGTAAAAACGAGAAATAAGGTGAATAAATTACTTACTTACCTATGAAAAGTGATCCCCTGGCATTTTTAATGGAATCACTATGATTTCGACAGATTTTCACTACAATGTTACGCGGGTGCGGTTTGTAGCGTAATGGCGGGCGGTAGACTTACTTTGGTGTGAATTTGTGCGTGCTGGCTTGTTTGTATTAGCGAGCTGACTTAGTATGGGTGCATCAGTAATTGTTTTAAGAGACGGCGTCCGCCCTTTTTCTAGGTCCATGTGATACAATAAGAAAATACGAGGGTGACATTTAAAGTTCTTAGAAAATCAAAAACCGACTAAACTAGCAAGTTATTAGTTTTATTATATCATATCAAAATAGTGTCCATTTACATCAATACATCGCTGTATCCAATAAACGACTGAGAAAAGCACGTTACCCACTCGTCCTTACTGGTCTCTTCGACGGCATTTTAAAACGCAGCCACTGCTTCCTCGGCGACCATAAAATGTTTCCCTTGAGATATTTTTATTTTCGGAAATAAATAAAAATTGCAAGGTGCGAGGTCGGGGCTACAGGGCAGGTGAACCAGTAATATCACATCTGACGTCGCCAAGTAGTCGATTGTTTGGTCGGCGGTGTGCGACGAGGCGTTGCCGTGGTGAAGGAGGATCCTATTGCGAGGTCGCTTTTCTCGAACTTTTTCCAATACAAGTGGCAAAAAATTGTTAATGTACCACTTTGCAGTAACTGTTATTCGTTTTTCTAAAACAATTATTGAGTAATGATCTGTCCTTCCGAAGAACGAGGCCACCATCTTTTTCGCACTCTTCACTTTAGTTGGCAACTCCTCGGAAGGAAACCCCCAGACAGCAGACTGTCTCTAAGATTCAGAATCATAACAATAAATCCGGCTTTAGTTACCCGTAAGTATGTCGAACACATCATTTGAGTCACCTCCGTTAAATGTTTGAACCATTTCACGACACCAATCAACACGATGTAGTTTATTTGGCCACTGTCAAATAATGCGGTAACCACCGGGCACAAAGCATCCTGACCGCTAAATGTTCATGGAAGTTTTTGTGCACTTGACTCATACCGATGCCTAAGCTTGTCCGAATCTGTTGATAAGTAACACTTTTGCCAGTCTCTATCATACGCCGCACAACACTGATGTTATCTTCAGTGGTTGCCGTAGAAGGCCGTCCATAACACAGATCATCGGTGAAATTAGTGCGACCACATTTAAAATCATTGAGCCAGTTGTAAATAGTGCCACAAGATAATTCTTCGTCGTTAAAACACCTATACCGAAGTCTATTATAACATTCTTGTTGACTTAAATGACATCGAAAACCATAAGAAATCATTGTACGAAAATTTTCTCACGTTAAATTCATGCTGACGTGACACAGACAATTTTCAATTTGCCGCCAAATCGTAAACAAATCACAAATGAATAAAATACATACTCAATAATATTGGCAAAGACTTCCATTTTCAAAAATTTCAATTATTTTTTTATTATATCGTTTACAAGTGGCCAGTTCTAAAAACTTTCAGTGTCCCCCTTGTATGCACCCTAACCTCAAATTATAAAGTACGAGGATATCAACATCAACTGTGATAACCGATTACCGAATAAAAATATTTGATTGCTCATTTGAGAAGATATTTAAATTTTTCGAATGTTTTCTCGTTTATAGAGTATTTTATTAAGGGGCTACTCCATGCGAACGACCTTGAGCGTTTGTGTGCCGGCCGCGCCAACTCCCTACAATATAGGATCGCGTAAAAAATAATATGTAAGACGCCACCTACCATAGTTTTGTATTACATCAATAAACATCAATAAACTATTTTATGGAAATACACACAGCGTACAACGATAAATGTATTTTAATTTTTTTATTCGGTATATTAGTTGCATTATATTAGAATTATGTATTCTCATATATTATCTAATTATGAAATTTTATAATTAATTATATATTAAAAATAAAGCATTGAAAATTGTGAGTTTAAAAGATACCTACTCACTATAGGTAAATAGATAGATAGCTCGCCTTTTGTACAAATATTTGGTGCAATAAAGAATAAACAAATAAATAGGATGTTTCGCAGAGTGAGAGTAATATATAATGAGAGTCGTGGAGGCAGTTTACAAACATAAATTGCACAAGGACAAACATCCAGACCCGGAACGATTATTTGTAGGCCTTACAAATATTTGTTCCGTGCGGGATTCGAACCCGCGGCCCCCAGCGCAACAACTGATTGCTAAGCCACTGCGCCACGGAGCCGTCGCCGGGTTATAGGTAAAGTGACCATACGTCCCGTTTTGAACGGGACTGTCCCTTTGCTCGGTCACCTGTCCCATTGTCCCCAAATAAAGCTCCGGGACACAAAATTGTCCCGTAACTCTTTGGATGGAAGTATTCAAAGCCAATAATCTTCAACATAATTTTTTTTATCGAATATATTTTATGTCTACCTGGTACAAATGCTCTGATAGAAAGAGTATTTTTTTATTTTGAATAAATTGTGGACGTCTGAAAGAAACACTTACGGTTCCAGTTCTAAAGGCGATGTTGAAAGATAACAATAAAAAAAAATTGAGCAGAATTTTATTCTTATTTAAAATCATCACCAACTTTATTAAAGCAAATTTAATCCTCTGACAAATGTAATTCATAATTAAAAAAATGTTGCATTTAATAATTACCTATTTTTAAATGCAACATTATTTTTTAATTTATTGTATAAAGTTATAGTTTTTAGAGTATAAATAAACCCATGTCCTGTTTTGAGTTAAAAAATAAATGGTCAGCTTAGTCTTTTTAGTTAAATTTAGTTTATTTTTTTTTTAGTTTATAGTAAAAAGTAGGTATATTAGTACCTACTTAGATACTTTTTACCGAATTATAAGTATAGAACACCTTATGTACTCAATTATTTTTTGAAAAAGAAGAAAAAACAAGCAATGAATAATATACTATATTTTAGCAAAAAACAATAACTTAGTAATACTAATTATAACTTAGAACATAAATGAAAAACTCATAACCGACCCAGGATTCGAACCCGGGACCTCATGATAAGCAGTCGCACTACTACAACCACTAGACCAACGAGGCAGTACTACACCTGAGAAGATAATGTAGTTGGTTACTACGATTATTTTTAACTGTATACTATACTGATAATATTAAATTAGCCTTTTATAGTGTAAATTATAATATTTGTCGAAATGTTAATTATGGATTCGAATCTTACATGCTAATGGTGCTTAATTTTTCTATTTGCATTTACTTCAAAGAAAATACACGCAAAAAGCTTCATTGCGCAGTAAAAACACAACAAATATAATATGTATAACTAATACGAAAAATTATACCCAAAACAAACAAATAATACTACCTATAAAATAACCTAATAAGTAATAATATTATCGACTGATAAGATCGTGAGCGTGTGCGCAGGCCGATGCTCTAACGAACGACACGGGCTCCACGTTCGAGAGCTCAACGCTCAATGATCCAGCAAGACCGTGGGCAGTGAAGTGAATACGCCCAGATTTTAAAATAATTTCTTAATAAAATCAAATTTTGGTCTTTTGAAAAAAATTTTACTAAAGAAATGTTCATTAATAAATTGCCTATCCATTGGTGTAAATCGCAAAATAAAATAATACTTACTTTACGAGGAGATGCATGTTATCAATAATAATTTCACATTTATGTGGTTTCGTTGTAAAGAGATTATATTAATATTTATTCCTTTAAAAAAAATTGGATACAGCTCTTATGAAATCAAGATTATTTAGAAATATAATGTGTTTTTTATTTGTTGATATATCTTTTAAATAAAAAGTAGATAGCTCCTAAAAACCGCACAAATAACGACTAGCGCGACATTTTGCTCAACCCGCGCCTTAAGTAGAAAATATAAACATGGCAATCGTGAAATTTAAAGAACTTAACATTGTGTAGTCAACATCTGGCTTATAATAGTTAAAAAAAAGGTAAAGGTAAAGGAAAATCTATTTGTTCGTATTATTTACATATGGATATATTTGTAATAAATGAACTCACGAGAAATATTCATCCAAAAGGTTTAAATTTCCGCTAAATCTTTGCACGGTAGAATCATAAAACGTTCCATTTAATTTTCAGTGACTGATATTTACTCGAATATAAATCAAGCCCTGTTTCTCTAACTAGTTTTCGAGTAATACATTTGTTAGCGAACGGTAAAATCAGCGATTCAATAAGTAACATAAAGATTGTTGTTGACCAATACCTATAGTATCTTGAAAGTTTCTAGTGCATTAGTTTATTAAGTTGGGGACTTAGAAAGTCCCGATTGTATTGGATTAAATAACATTAAGTTTGTAGTCTACTCGTGAAGAGCAGAATAATGTTACATATTTTGTATTATAATTAACCATTAATATTTTTAATTTATGCAATGTAAAAAATCGTTGAGTTATTTCTCATTCTTTAAAGGGCAGACATTTTTTAAGTTTGTTAACGGTAAAATTTATGTCACTGTCTTGTTGTAGCTCAAAGACGACCGCTGTAACTTTTGCTGTCACGAAAAACCTGAGTTCAATTTCCGTATTTACAATTTTAACTGCTAATTCACCACCAAGGAAAACACAAGTAAAACCTGCATATCTGAGGAATAATACTTAGGAAAAATGTAGAGTCCATTACTATACACTGGAAAAGCGCGACAGTTTCATTGCTGCAATACCTTATCAAAAATAACAGAACGCCTGTGCCTTGCAGTGGAACACGTAAAATATGTAACTTTACTTTTATACAATTGTCTGCTAAAATCATATTTTCTTAAATATTTCAATTAATTTCGAAGATTGCCAACATGCCAACACGGCAGACTTTCCCGTCTTTCAAAAACCGTGATAGGAGTTAATGGAATCCTGTGCACAGCTAAAATACGTGTATATAGGCTTTTACTTTACTTTTAAATTTCATCATATATTTCGTAGTTTTTACTAAAATCATGATGCTTTGGAAATATATAGTTGTGATTGTACTGAATTTAACCTGTATGTACCATATACTTTCAGTCGATCACACAGTGATTTGAACGCCAGTTAAATTCCGCTGAATTTCTTCTCTCTTAATTACTCTATAAGCAGATACGGCCGAACATGGGCTTCCCTAAATGGGACTCCCTAAATTCGACTTAATCGTCTATAACCGTCGTAAACTACAGCTATATAGTTGTATCCAGAATGGGTCGACTTGGCCGGGAAAGAACCACGCTCTCACAAAATATCAACGTGAAGCAGCTTAATGATGTTATATTTAGTATGGTGTGAGTAGGGAACCGGAGATGCTTTATACTGAAACACAAATATTTAATGTATTTCAATGGCATCTACATTGAAGGTGAAATTCCTAATTTAGGCGCAATATTTTTTTTTTTATAATTTATATGACTGTTATAACGACATTCTGTCGTACGTCTTAGGGACAATTTAACATATCGCTATAGGAACCACGTTTTATAAAACCACGTTTGGCCTGACGAAAACTGAGATCAAAT